>CM053274.1:2401289-2984861 GCA_028583415.1 Protea cynaroides | reverse complement strand
CGTGAAAGGCTTTTGGGGCTAAGTTTTGGGAGAAAAGTAAGGGAAGAAGAGAGAAAAAAAAGGGGAAAGAAAAAAAACGTGAAAGGCTTTTGAGGCTCACGTTTTTTGGGAGAAAAAGAAGGGAAGAAGAGAGATAAAAGAGGAAGAAAAAAAAAACCAGAAAAAAGAGAAAAGAAAAAAACGTGAAAAGGGAGTTTGATAGAGTTTGGGCTCTCGATTTTGGAGGAAAAAAGGGGAGAAAGAAGAAGAAGAAGGGAGGAGCAAGTAGAACCTACGAGCATCTAAGTAAGCTGCCTTTACTTCTATTTTTCTTCTATTGTTTTGCTTAACTACAAATCTCCTTCTCGTAAACCACTCTACCTCACCATTAACCAATTTCCATCACCAATCTAGCCTACACTTGGCTTTCAATCCCTATACAACCAGCACTCTAACCGATTTCATCTCATACTTCAATCATCAGCCTTATGCTACCACCTACCCGTAACCCCACTCACTTCCATCTCCTACTGAACCAACCAACACCTCACACCACTTACCTGAACCTAGCCATGTTACAATACCCGAACCTGTCCGTCAAGTCCTAGACCAATTCCCCTCATCCAACCATTGGATCAATATTCCTCATCTTACCCTTGATCTTTCCATTAAATATGGGCCATTGATTGAATCTATGATCATGATATGCTTGAATAAAAATCTGAATTTTGATTCTTTATCGTGTTCATATGATGCCCATTCAAAATCTGATCCATTGAATGTGAAATTTGTTTTGATCATGTGATGAAAATTTGTCCATTGATATTTGAATGAATGAATTTGACTAATTGATGTAAATTTAATCTGAATCGTTGATCTTTAAGATCCAATCATGTGAATGGATGGTTAATTAATCTGAACCATTGATTTTAATCTGATGATGATTTAATGATGAATTAATTTGAGCCATTAAAGTCTGATTAACTGATGTTATATGATCTGAACTGTTGATTTAAGATCTTGAATTACTTTCAATCATCAATCAAATGTGATTTCGGTCACATTGTTGATAATCGATGCATTGAATCTAGCCCGTAGATATGAAAATACGTTTTGATTAATTGACTCACATGCTTTGGTTGTTTATCACATGTCATATTTTGATGCTATATTGTTCACATGCTATATTTGGATGCTTATATGTACACACTGCCACAATTGGAATAATCACACTGCCATGATTGGAATGATCATACTCACATGCTATATTAAATGCTTATTGTCATAATTAGGGTAGAAAACTCTAAAATGGAAAGAAAGTAACAGTTATGGTAGAAAGCCCTACAAAATGGAAATAAATAATAATTAGGATAGAAAACCCTAAAAATGGAAAGAAAGTAACAATTAGGGTAGAAAACCCTAAAAAATGGAAATAAAATAAAAATTAGGGTAGAAAACCCTAAAATGGAAAGAAAGTAACATTTAGGGTAGAAAACCCTAAAATGGAAAGAAAGTAACAATTAGGATAGAAAACCCTAAAAAATGGAAATAAAATACAATTAGGGTAGAAAACCCTAAAATGGAAAGAAAGTAACAATTAGGGTAGAAAACCCTAAAAAACGGAAATAAAATAATAATTAGGGTAGAAAATCCTAAAATGGAAAGAAAGTAACAATTATGGTAGAAAACCCTAAAAAATGGAAAGAAAATAACAATTAGGGTAGAAAACCCTAAAATGGAAAGAAAATAGCAATTAGGGTAGAAACCCTAAAATGGAAAGAAAATAACAATTAGGGTAGAAAACCCTAAAAAACGGAAATAAAATAATAATTAGGGTAGAAAACCCTAAAATGGAAAGAAAGTAACAATTAGGGTAGAAATCCCTAAAAATGGAAAGAAAATAACAATTAGGGTAGAAAACCCTAAAATGGAAAGAAAATAGCAATTAAGGTAGAAACCCTAAAATGGAAATAAAATAACAATTAGGGTTGAAAACCTTAAAAAATGGAAAGAATGTAGCAATTAGGGTAGAAAACCCTAAAATGGAAAGAAAATAGCAATTAGGGTATAAAATAGCATACTAGATCATGCCATATAGGCTCTTGCCTTATTTGTAATACATGCCATATTTGAAAGATTTTTAAACAATCTTACTGTATGTGAATTTCTTGCCATAAATGTTTTATGTGCCATATTTAGATAGAATATTCTATTTTTTTGGCAATAACTTATTTTGTGCAACACCCTAGTCGAACTGCCATATATGCACACTTCTAGAAGACAATATAGGTGTGGGGACGTGCATTTAGGCACCCACATTCTTGGGAAGGGCATAATGGGAATAGTAAAAGCCTTAATAAAGAAAGAAAAATGCTTTGCCAAACCTTCCAAAATTAGAATCCAGGATGAAAAGGGTAATTTAGGACAATTTTATTCCTCGGCAAACCCTAAACCTAGAATAGGTTCTAAACCCTAAACCTAGAATAGGTTCTAAACCCTAAATCTAGAATAGGTTCTCGATCATTAACCTAGAATAGGTTATCAATTCCTGAACTATGCGGATTCTGATTCCTAGGTCAAACCCTAGGATACGTAGGCCATTTGGGAGAATCCCAAATTCGGATCCAAACCTTAGTCCACTCGGACTATCCATAGATCCATTAGGATACTTACCCACATTTGAACCCAAATAGGGTTATCCAATTCAAACTACGTGGATTCTGATTCCTAGGGCAAACCGTAGGATACGTAGGCTATTTGGGAGAAACCCAAATTCAGATCCACACATTTAGTCCACTCGGACTATCCATAGATCCACTACGATATTTATCCATATTTTAACCCACATAGGGTTATCCACATTCCAACCCAGAATGGGTTATCCATATTTCAACCCAAATAGGGTTATTCTTAGATCTACTAGGACTATTTATCAGTCCACATGGACTATCCAGATCCTAACCCATAGGATTTCTCAGCCTTTCAAGCATAAATTTCAACTTGAACAAAGAACTTAATCATGCACAAGCATAAATCACATCCACAAACTTTAATCACACCTGAACTACGATGGTGAACCTGATTTTTGGAATAATTTCGTGATACGTAGGCAATCTGATGGATACAGATTCAGTTCAATGATATCAAACCACTTGGTTTGGTTTAACTTAATAAATAGAGTCTAGCATAGGAAAGGTATAGGAGACCGATTTCGATCGGGCGGTTTGGGTGCCTAACCCCTTCCCATAACCGTAACCTGACGCTTACCCAATCTCTGATGGACCATAAATCCAATCTAAGGGTCATGAGTCAATCGAAGTCTTACCTTGGGGTGAGTTTTCACATTTCTACGGTCCTAGACCTAAATCTAGGTGGTGACTTCTAAATATTTCAATCTTTGTCCTCACAATATCAGAGCATCTCAGGCCTTGTTTGTGAAACCAGTATACTTCCACAAAAGTTCGTGAACTGAGATAGGATAAAAATTTAAATGATGTAATAATAACACACCATAAGCATCTGTGTTGTTTGAGACAAAACTGAAAGAGAATAATGCATCTATTAAATGAGAAACAAATTTATATATAACCAATAGAAGAAGAAACGTTTATATATATATATGACTAAAGCAGAGTACAGTCCACAATCCGGACAGTTACTCTGAAGTACAAGAAGAAAGATAAAAAGAAAATACATCAAGACGCTGGAGGTGATGGGGGAGGCGGTGCCTCACTGTCTCTATCATAGTCCTCAGCGTAGACTCTAGTCAACCAAGCTATCTGAGTCTGGGTCGTCTGGAGACTAACTGTGAGATCAGCCACTCGCTGGTCAGTCACGCGCTGAGCACCCATAAGCTCTCCCACCCGCTGATCCGATATGCGCTGAGTAGCTAGAAGCTCTCCCACTCGCTGATCCAACACGCGCTGAGCTGCCAGAAGCTCTCCCACCCGGTGATCGGATAAGTGTTGAGCCTCTAGAAGCTCTCCCATCCTCAAGTCAGACATACTCTGAGCCTCTCGTATCTTGTACAACATCCCCATCATGTCATCAGAAGGAGCATACGAAGGACCAGCTGCATGTGAAGGACCAGCTGAAGAAGACTGACCAGCTCCTATAGTATGAGTAGGTGATGGAGGAGGTATGGCATCTACATCCATGTATAGTCGATCGTCATCATCCCCATGAAACCCTGCTCCAGCGGCTGCTACTGCTGCCTCAGCGTCAGCCATCTCCACTCGAGTGCGAGGGCCCACCATCACGTTCCTCTCCTCATCGCTGACCTGGGCATCCCGCATGCCCATCTTGCAGATCGCCTCCCAATCTAGAGGCGATGAGAAGGATTTCTCTTGAATCTTCTCATCCAATAAATCAACCCCCAGGTGGGTAAGCAATGTAGTGATCATGCATCCATAAGGAAGGTTTCCAGTATGATCATCATTCGCATGATGATATAGGGAAGGCAGACGGGTTGCCTAGTGCATATGCAGTACAGCAGATACTGGGTCAGCTGGGAAACCCTCTCGTAATGTCCACTTTGCGGTATCTGGTTATGCTAAATGATCTTACAGTACACCCGTGGATCCGAACGCAGATAAGTTGCTTTCATCTCCCAGCGATCAGGTCTGATGAGCTGACGGTCTATCTCAGCCATCATCTGTAATGAGAAGAACTGGGGCTCTCCTGGTGCACAGAATACGAAGGAGCTGCCATAGGAGATACCCAGCAAGTCCGCTAGCCGTCGAAAGTCGAAAGAAATATCAACCCCCTTGACATAGCTAGTGATCCGTAGCTCACCACCTCTCTCAACATCGTTGTAATCCCCTATCACTTGGAGATTACAATAGAACTGGCGTATCAAGTCAGGACAGGTACAGGCATCATAGGTGATGATAGGGAGCCATTCCATATCGCCAAAGACCCCCTCCACATTGAACAAGGCCAAGCTAGCCAAGTCCACCTTGCGGCCTCCCTTTACTTTCTTACGAGCGTAGCGGGCATACTGAGTCTCGGCTTCAATGGAACGGAAGCGAAGATGGTCGCGAACATAGGGTACCTTGGAACGAGCTATGGTATCTGCAAATAAGAAAGAAAAACAATTAATGGCTTAGTAGAGATGAAAAACCCGAAATGTTGACATTATAACGACGTAAATTGGTCAAAAGCCTCACTTTTCACCCATACACGTGGGCAGGAGGACTTACATAGATCCTAAACTATCCTGTAAGACTCATACAGTCGGAAATTTTAGCTAATGAGATTGAATTGGAAGAAATTTCAAGAAATTTGAAATCTCGACAAAATTAGGGGAAAAAGGGTAAATTTTGAGTTTCTCGATAACCAACTGATGAAACTCAAATATTTTTTAGGGCTTTCGTTCCTCGAGTCACCAACAACAAAAGCCCCCAATAAAAATCGAATTTTTACGGTTGGAAAAAGTTTAATTTGAAAAATACGAGATATACGAGCAAAAACCTAGGTAAGGAAACCTAAAAACATAAAAAACATAGAAGGTATACCTGTGGCGGAGGTGTAGACGACAAAACAAGGAGTACAAACCACCAACGGATCGGAGTTGTCACTGTAGCAACTCAGAGGGACGAGACGAGTTGAAGCAGAGAAGAAAGAATGGGAAATGGACTTTGAATCGGAACTTAAAAATCTGATTTTTAGTCCGGGGGTCAGAAAATTCGACTAAAACCATCGACCCACCCATCGACACCCGCATCGACCCTCGGCTCTCAGCAATCTGATAGAGAACCAGGGGTCGCACCTTGGGTCGGACATCCTCCGACCCCCCATTGACCCCCGGCTCTCGGGAAGAATTGGTGATTTCTCAGGGTCGCATACTGAGGGTCGGACACCCATCGACCCCACCATCGACCCTGCAGTGAAAATACAGCATTTTCGAAAGAATGATCTGAAAATTTTAAAATTTGCAATTGTTAGTGGTTTTAAAATATGAGAATGAAGTAGTTAATGATTGTCTTACGTGTTCAATGATTCAGGCAATCCCACTATCAGATTAGTTAATGGCTGGGCACAAAGTAACCAGACAGAGCCGTAACTCTATCCCACTACCACCACATGGGGGGGAAGATAGCCAGACAAACCCGGAAACACAGGGGAATATGAACACTGCACCATTCGTCATAAATGGGCAGACAAATCCTACAAATCTGCCAGCTCCACCTACAGACTTGGCCACAGTCGTATTGAACATGGCCCAACAGCTGCAGCAAATGCAACAGGCACAGGCTACTATGCAAGCTGCCTTAGGTATGACTTTTTCAGCTGCACAGACACCTCCAATGCCAGCAGGACAGACAAGTACAGCTCCAGGGGGAAGTAACATAGTACCCCACGCACCTCAGACTCCCATCATGCAAGCTCGAGTACAAAATCCTGAGATAGCTCAAGGTGGATATCAACCTCAACCACCTATGTATGGGGCGTATGTCTCGCAGCAACTAGACCACTCAAGACTGGTGGAGCGTTTTCTGAAACTGAAGCCCAAAGAATTTAATGGCAAGCCAATAGATCCTTTATGGCCGACACACTGGGCTGACGAGATGGAAAGAAATTTTATGATGATGACAGTGAATGAAGAAGAGAAGGTATTGTGTACCACCTTTATGCCGAAAGGAGATGCACACCATTGGTGGAGATCCACCAGGACATATTTATTAACAAAGCACGCCCAACTGACTTGGGATATTTGTAAGGAGGCGTTCTTTGAGAAGTACTTTCCTAGAAGTTTCAGAGATTCTATGGAAAGAGAGTTCCTGAGTTTATATCAGGGGCAGATGACCGTGGATGCATATCAACAGTGTTATGAAGAGCTGTTCTTCTTTGCACCCACCAGTATGCAAAAGGAAAACACAAAGACCCGAAGGTTCGTCATGGGACTTAGGGGAAGCATCCGCGAGCACGTATTGGGACTTGAAAAGAAAATCTATAATGAAGCTGCACAAATTGCTCGAGTAATAGAGTCGAGCCAGAAAGAGAGTTACCTTGCTCAAAATAGGGGAATAAAAAGGCCTAATGGAAATTCTTACAACGGAGGGAACACCAAGATATTCAAACCCTTCCGTACTCAAGGCTTTAATGCTGCAGCCAAGACTACTCCCGCAGCCCCACAGCAACAAAAGCCAACCCTTGAAGGGATGAAATGTTATAACTACAATCAAGTGGCACATATGGCAAGGGAATGTCCTAAGCCTAAGAAACAGCTACATCAAGGACGAGTTTACGCGGTTACATCTGAGGATGCTGTCGCATCGCCTGATGTGGTCACAGGTATGACTTAAATTTTTTTTAAGTTAGTTGTATTACATTGTATGAGCATGTAGACTGAACCAAAACAAATCACAGGTATCGTACCTATTAATGGCATTCCCGCCAGAGTACTCTATGATTCAGGAGCTACTCATTCTTTTATATCTGTGTTATTTGGAAAGAAGCTAAATCTACCCCTTAAATCCTTAGACTACAAACTGCTTGTACGATCACCTATGGGATTAGAAGTGGAGTTAGAAAAAGGTTATGGACCATGTCCAGTTCTTATTGATGAAAGGACTTTGGATGCAACCTTGATCCAACTTGAGATGGCAGACTTTGACGTCATCTTGGGAATGGACTGGTTAGCTCGGCATTCTGCAAATTTATTGTGTGCCGAAAAGAAACTGACATTTAAAGACAAAGAAGGAGCAGAGTTCAGTTTTTCAGGAACCAATCTTTCTGTAAACGAAAGCTCATACTCTCTGCACTAAAGGCTAAAAAGTGCCTTGAGAAAGGAGCAGTCGGGTATTTAGTATCTGTGGTCGACCTTACCAAGGAAGCACAATGAATGGAAGATATTGAGGTCGTACGTGACTTTCCAGATGTATTCCTGAAGAACTACCAGGGTTACCACCCGACCGAGCTACAAAGTTTGTTATAGATCTTATACTTGGAGCCGCACCAGTATCGAAAGCACCTTATCGAATGGCTCTTACTGAACTGAAGGAATTGAAAGTATAACTACAAGAACTGCTGGACAAGGGTTACATTTTTCCTAACATATCACCATGGGGAGCGCCAGTATTATTCGTGAAGAAGAAGGACGGTAGCGTTCGCTTGTGTATAGACTACCGAGAACTGAATAAACTGACAATTAAGAATAGGTATCCATTGCCTCGGATCGATGACCTGTTTGATCAGTTGCAAGGTGCCAAAGTGTTCTCCAAGATCGATCTTCGGTCAGGCTATCATCAGCTGAAGATTAAGGACGGTGATATTCCCAAGATAGCATTCAGGACCAGATATGGACATTATGAATTTTTGGTCATGTCTTTTGGATTGACGAACGCACCAGCAACCTTTATGGAACTTATGAATCGGGTATTCCATGATATATTGGATATGTCGGTCATTGTATTCATTGATGATCTATTAGTCTACTCTAAAGACGAGGAAACTCATATTAAGAAAATGCCGCTTTGCAGCGACTACGTAAGGAGAATCTCTTCACCAAATTTGCAAAGTGTGAGTTTTGGATAAAGGAAGTCACTTTTCTAGGCCATGTAGTATCCGCTGAAGGAATTAAAGTGGATCCCAGCAAGATCGAGGCTATTGTAAAGTGGGAAGCACCGAAGAGCGTTGCAGAAATTAGAAGTTTCTTGGGTCTAGTTGGGTATTATCGACGATTTGTGAAAGACTATTCCTGAATTGCCGTACCTCTCACCAGCTTGACTAAGAAGGGCGAGAAGTTTGTTTGGACGGATAAATACGAGAAGAGTTTCCAGAACTTGAAGGCTAGATTGATATCAGCTCCAATCTTGACCATTCCGATTCCAGGACAGCCGTTTATTTTGTACACCGATGCATCAGGACTAGGATTAGGATGTTTACTGATGCAAGGAGAACCAATAATTGCTTATGCCTCAAAACAATTGAAGACACATGAGAAGAACTATCCCACACATGATTTGGAATTAGCGGCAGTAGTACATGTTGTCAAAATATGGAGACAATATCTGTACGGGGAGAAGTTTCAGATTAAATCAGACCATAAAAGTCCTACTTATCTATTTAATCAGAAGTAGCTGAATATGAGACAAAGAAGATGGCTGGAATTATTGAAAGACTATGATTGTGATATCCAGTATCATCTGGGGAAAGCTAATGTAGTAACCGATGTGTTGAGTAGAAAGGCAATGATAAAATCTCAGGGAGAGGTTAGCACAACTGCAACAATGTGTACTACCAGGAAGGTATTCAGTCACGGTAATGATCAGTTGTGATAGATGTCCCAGATGGATCAGCCAACCAAGGGTTTATTCATCGATTTTCAAATATGTTCGCCGCATTGAAGATTATACCAGATATAATTGATCAAGTAAAGACAGCTATCAAATCAGATCCTTATCTAAGAACCGTACAAGAGGACATCGAAAAAGGTAGGACTAATCCTGAGTTCACCTTGGACGAAGAGAAGGTACTGAAATACAAAGGAAGAATATGTGTACATGAAACAGAAAGCTTGGATATTAGACAACGATTGATGAAAGAAGCCCATACCACCATCTATTCGATACATCCTGGAAGTACAAAAATGTATAATGATCTAAAGAAATTATATTGGTGGAGAGGAATGAAAGCAGATGTAGCTAGGTTCGCGTCTCAATGCCTAAATTGTCAGAAAGTAAAGGCTGAACGATAAAGACTGGCAAGACTGTTACAGCCGTTATCGAAACCAGCATGGAAATGGGACTGCATCACTATGGACTTCGTCACAAGATTACCATTGACTCCTGGAGTAGTTGAGGCAGTTTGGGTGATTGTAGACCGCCTGACTAAAACAGCTCGTTTTATACCTATACAACCTCAGTATACACTGGAAAGGTTAGCAAAGCTGTATGTGGATAACATTATGCGATTACACGGTGTACCTGAAAGCATTGTATCCGACAGAGATCCACGATTTACTTCAAAGTTTTGGGAAGGATTGCAAAAGGCTGTGGGTACAACATTGAAGTTTACTACTGCATTCCATCCACAGACAGATGGACAGTCAGAGCGTACAATTCAGATTCTAGAAGATATGCTTCGAGCATGTGTAATTGATTAAGGATCATAGGATGAAAAGTTACCGTTGATTGAGTTTGCTTATAACAATAGCTATCAGGCTACTATACAGATGTTACAATATGAAGCACTGTATGGCAGGAAGTGCCAAACTACTTTGTTTTGGAATGAAGTTGGGGAACGTAGAATTGTTGGATCGGAATTGATTGAAGAGACTTGTCGAGTGGTCGTTATAAGGGAAAGAGTGAGAACATGTAAGACCCGTATCGAACTAACCCGGTCTTACCACCTTGAACCAGGTCTACCCATCATGGTCGAGCCAAATGGATCAAGTGCCTGAGGGAGATCGCGATCCCAGGTATTAAACTGACCCAAAAATACTAAAAATAGGGGCAGGGTTGCATACCCAGCAAGGTAGGGTCGGACCCCCCCAGTATAAAAGTTAGACCCTGAGTTTTATACCGGGGGTCGGACATTTTAGGAACCAGGGGTCGACGGCATCTCCGACCCCCTCATCGACCCGCAGTCTGTCGACAGAAACCTTGATTTGGAAACTTTCCAAATTTTAATGGGATTCTTTCCTAATCTCAATGGGGCTTAATTTTGGAGTTTCTACTCTATAAATAGGACGTCCCTAAGCCTCTTTCACTCATTTTAAAACCCTAATTGGATTGAGAGAAAGAGAAGAGAAGGAGAAGAGATAGAGAAGAAAAGGAAAAGTGGAGAAGAAGATCAAAGAGAAGCCTTCGGAGAAATAAGCCTAATTCTCAGGTATGGATACTATCTCCATGTAATTCTATAGACCTTAGAATAGATAGAGAAGAGGGAATAATCTAGGAGAAACCCAAATCATCCACCCATAGTTAGGATTTCATGGGAAAACCATGGGGAAAATCATGAAAGCCATATAGGTGAATGAATTACGATTCTAAACCATAGAACATGTGTGGAATGGATTGTAGAAGCAAGCCATAGGACCCCAAACACGAAGAATGGACAGTAGGAGGAAAAATTAACTAAACCCACAGGGGGTCGCACGGGGGTCGATGGCCAATTGACCCTACCAGACCCTGATAATCGACCCCCAGTGTTCGGGAAGTCCAGACTGTGGGTGGTCGCACCCAGGGTCGATGGAACCTCCGACCCTAGCATCGACCCCCAGTTAACAGCATGCTTTTTAAAGTCTGAATTAATTCTAATTAAATTTTATCGACTTGATTAGGTCTTCTAGTGATATAACATCGATATATAGTTGATTCTTAAAGCTTGAAAGAGGACCTACGATCAAGTAAAGGTGAGGGAACAAGACCTAAACTAATTGGTTAATAATTAACTGTTTTACTCTTGAGTCCAATGCCGTGATTGATTTTATGCGTGTATAATTGTTATGTGCATTCAATATGTCATCCTATTATTACTGTTCATGCATATTTATTTATTGTTTATAACATGATGATGATGATGATGATGATAGGAGTAGGCATGTGGATGTATGTGTGTGGTTGATGAGCTTGATGCGAGCGAGTATCAGGGGGAGGTGTCATAGGCGGGGCCTCATCACTCTAGCTCTATCTCTAACTCAATTCTTGTCCACTGACATTGTCGTATCGCCAATACCTTAGCAGAACTATTACGTCGTAGGGTATGAGGGGAGGTGGTTTCAGACCATCTAGTCTCTAATTTTGTCGGGGGGCCTTAGCCCTATCTCTATGGACGTAATGAGGGATGCTGGGGTGAGGCCTTGGATACACTGATTGGCATTAGGATTGGTTAGTTGCAAGCCCAGTTTACGAGCCCTCGCCAGTAGGGCCTTGCGTGTTGGTATGGGCAATGGGTACAACAATAAACGTGACCTTTGCGTGTACATTGTCCATGATTGGGTGCATGTGGAACATCAATAAACGTTACCTTTGGGCGGCTTCACATACTCGTCTATAGAGGTGAGGCATCAATAAACGTGATCTTTGACCACCTATCCTTTCTTTAGCACATTGCAAACTTATTTACTAGACCAAAGATATGAATTGAATGCATGCATATGTTTGTTGCATTGTTTTGTTTGCTCACTGAGCCATGATGTGTGCTCACCCTCTCGACGTCGAATATTTTTAGTTGATGATGCAGGTACTACGGTTGCAGATTATATGAATGCTCTGGTGTATACGCGTATTGCTGAAATGGAAGCTGAAGACTTAGAGGATGCGCATGATCCCTCATGCGAGTGCAACTCATGCGTATTCTATTAGGATTTTATTTGAATTTATAAAGGGATGTAATTGGTATTTTATTTATTTATGTCTCAGTTGATACAACAATAACTTGATATTTTAGTTATGATTATTATAGCTAGAATGCTCAGTTCATTTACTATAAGACTTACGCTATTGTGTATTTATTCTGATTATGGTTGTGGATGTGCATGGTTTTATTTTTAATGGATACCGCCTACTAGAGATCCTGGTTAAACCATTGGTTTATTACGATTCATCACACCGTTCTGAATGGTGCAGAATTGGGGTGTGACAACTTGGTATCAGAGCCTCTCAGGCTTTATCTGTGAAACCGTATACTTCCACAAAAGGTCTTGAACTGAGATAGGATAAAAATTTAAAAGATGTAATAATAACACACCATAAGCACCTATGTTGTTTGAGACTAAACTGAAAGAGAATAATGCATCTATTAAATAAGAAACCAATATATATACAGCCAAAAGGAAGAACAAAGGTTTATATATATATGATTAAAACAGAGTACAGTCCACAGTCCGGACAGTTACTCTGAAATACAAAAAGAAAAATAAAAGAAGTACATCAACAAGCTGGAGGTGATGGGGGAGGCGGTGCCTCACGGTCTCGATCATAGTCCTCAGTGTAGACTCTGGTGAACCAAGTTATCTGAGTCTGAGTCATCTGGAGACTAGCTGTGAGATCAGCCACCCGCTGGTCAGTCACACCCTGAGCATCCCTCAGCTCTCCCATCCACTGATCTGATACGCGCTGAGCAACCAGAAGCTCTCCCACCCGCTGATCGGACGAGCGCTGAGCCTTTAGAAGCTCTCCCATCCTCAAGTCATACATGTGCTGAGCCTCTCGTATCTCGTGTAATATCCCCATCATTTCATCAGAAGGAGCATGCGAAGGACCAGCTGCATACAAAGGACCAGCTGCATACAATGGACCAGCCGAAGAAGATGGACCAACTCTAGTAGCATGAGTAGGTGATGGAGGAGGTATGGCATCTACATCCATGTGTAGCCGGTCGTCATCTTCCCCATGAACCCCTGCTCCAGAGGCTACTGCTACAGCCTCAGCATCAGCCATCTCCACTCGAGTGCGAGGACGCACCATTGCGTTCCTCTCCTCATCCCTGACCTGGGCATCCCACATGCCCATCTTGCAAATAGCCTTCCAATCCAGAGGCGATGAGAAGGATTTCTCCTGAATCTTCTCATCTACTAAGTCAACCCCCAAGAGGGTAAGCAAGGTAGTGATCATGTGTCCGTAAGGAAGGTTACCAGTGTGACTGGGCAACGTGGCAATGATCATCGTACGCATGATGATGTAGGGAAGGCAGACGGGCTGCCTAGTGCATATGCAGTATAATAGATACTGGGTCAACTAGGAGACCCTCTCGTAATGTCAACTCTGCGGTATCAGATTATGCTGAATGATCTTGCAGTATACCCGTGGATCTGAACGCAGATAACTCGCTTTCATCTACCAGCGATTAGGTCTGAGGAGCTGTCTATCGATCTCAGCCCTCATCTAAAGGGAAAAGAACTGGGGCTCTCCAGGAGCACAAAACACCATGGGGCCATCATAGGAAATGCCAACAAGTCGGCCAGCTGCCGATAATAAAATGAAACGTCAACCCCCTTGACGTAGCTCGTGATGCGAAGCTCACCACCCCTCTCCACATCATTGTTATCTCCCACCACCTGGAGATTTCAGTAGAACTGGCATACCAAGTCAGGACAGGTACACGCGTCATAAGTGATGACTGGGTGCCATCCCATATCACCAAAGGCTCTCTCTACATTGAACAAGGCTAAGCTAGCCAAGTCCACTTTGTGGCCTCCCTTTACCTTCTTGCGAGCGTAGTGGGCATAATGTGTCTCAGCTTCGTTGGAACGGAGCGAAGACGATCACAAACTCTGGGTACCTTGGTACGAGCCATAATATCTGCAAATAGAAAGAAAAACAAATAATGGGTTAGTAGAGAGGGAAAACCCGAGATTTTGACATAATGACGATGTAAATTAGTCAAAAGCCTCACTTTTCACCCATACGCATGGGAAGGAGGACTTACATAGATCCTAAATTATCTTGGGAGACTCAAACAGTCAGAAATTTCAACTAATTAGATTGAATTGCAAGAAATTTCAAGAAATTCAAAATTTCGACAAAATTAGGGCAAAAAGTGAAAATTTCGAGTTTCTCGATAACCAACCGATGAAACTCAAATAATTTTGAGGGCTTTCAATCCTCGAGTCACCAACAACAAAAACCCCCAATAAAAAACAAATTTTTACGATTGAAAAATGTTTAATTTGAAAAATATGAGATAAACGAGCAAAAACCTAGGTTAAGAAACCTAAAAACATGAAAAGGTAAAAGAAATACCTGTAGCGGAGGTGTAGACGACGAACAAGGAGTGCAAACCACCAACGGATCGGAGTTGTCACTGTAGCAACTCAGAAGGACGAGCTGAGTCGAAGTGGAGAAGAAAGATTGAGAAATGGACTTTGAATCGGACTTAAAAATCAGATTTTTAGTCCGGGGGTCAGAAAATTCGATTAAAACAATCGACCCCCGCATCGACCCTCGGCTCTCGGGAACCTGACAGAGAACCAGGGGTCTCACCCTGGGTCGGACATCCTCCGACCCCCACATCGACCCCCGGCTCTCGGGAAGAATGGGTGATTTCCCAGGGTCGCATACTGAGGGTCGGACACCCATCGACCCCCACCATCCACCCTACAGTGTAAATATAGCATTTTCGATATAATGATCTAAAAATTTTGAAATTTGAAATGTTTAGTGGTTTTAAAATATGAGAATGAAGTGATTAATGATTGTCTGTCGTGTTCAATGATTTCAGGCAATCCCACTATCAGATTAATTAATGGCGGGACGCAGAGCAACCAGACAGAGCCGTAACTCTATCCCACCACCACCACCTGTGGGGGAAGATAACCAGACACACCCAGAAACACAGGGGAACATGAACACGACACTGTCCATCATAAATGGGTAGGCAAATCCTACCAATCTGCCAGCTCCACCTACAGATTTGGCCACAGTCGTAATGAACTTGGCCCAACAGCTGCAACAGATGCAACAGGCACAAGCTACTATCCAAGCTGCCATAGGCATAACTTTTTCAGCTGCACAAACACCTCCAATGCCAGCTGGATAGGCAAGCACATCACCAGGGGGAAGTAACACAGTACCTCATGCACCTCAGATTCCTATCATGCAGGCTCAAGTACCAGATCCTAAAATAGCTCAAGGTGGATATCACTACCAACCACCTATGTATGGAGCATATGTCTCGCAGCCACTAGATCACTCCAGACTGGTAGAGCATTTTTTGAAACTGAAACCCAGAGAGTTTAATGGCAAGCCAGCAGACCTTTTATGGCCGGCACACTGGGTTGACGAAATGGAAAGAAACTTTATGATGATGACATTAAATGAAGAAGAAAAAGTGTTGTGTGCCACCTTTATGCTGAAAGGAGATGCACACCATTGGTGGAGGTCTACCAGGACGTATTTACTTACAAAGACACCCAACTGACTTGGGATATTTATAAAGAGGCGTTCTTTGAGAAGTACTTTCCAAGAAGTTTCAGAGATTCTATGGAAAGAGAGTTCTTGAGTTTATATTAGGGACAGATGACCGTGGATGCGTATTAACAACGTTATGAAGAGCTGTTCTTCTTTGCACCCACTAGTATGCAAGAGGAAAACACAATGACCCGAAGGTTCGTCATGGGACTTAGGGGAAGCATCCGCGAGCATGTTCTGGGACATGAAAAGAAAATTTATAATGAAGCGGCACAAATTGCTCGAGTTATAGAATCGAGCCAGAAGGAGAGTTATTTCATGCAAAACAGAGGTATAAAAAGGCCAGCTGGAAATTCTTATAATGGAGGGAATAACAAGACATTCAAACCCTTCCGTACTCAAGGATTTACCGCTGCAACCAAGACTACCCCCGTAGTTCAACAGCAACAGAAGCCAATTATCGAAGGGATGAAATGTTTTAACTGCAACCAAGTGGGACATATGGCAAGGGAATGTCCTAAGCCCAAGAAGCAGCTACATCAAGGACGAGTTTAAGCGGTTACATCCGAGGATGCTGCCGCATCACCTGATGTGGTTACAGGTATGACTTACATTTTTTTATTAGTTGTATTAAATTGCATGAGCGTGTAGACTAAACCAAAACAAATCACAGGTATCGTACCTATTAATGGCATTCCCGCCAGAGTACTCTTTGATTCAGGAGCTACTCATTCCTTTATATCTGTGACGTTTGGAAAGAAGTTAAATCTACCCCTTAATCCTTAGACTACAAACTACTTGTACGATCACCTATGGGATTAGAAGTGGAGTTAGAAAAAGGTTATGGACCATGTCCAGTGCTTATTGCTGAAAAGACCTTGGATGCAAACTTGATCCAACTTGAGATGGCAGACTTTGACGTCATCTTGGGAATGGACTGGTTAGTTCGGCATTCTGCAAACCTATTATGTGCCGAAAAGAAGCTGACATTTAAAGACAAAGAAGGAGCAGAGTTCAATTTTTCGGGAACCAAACTTCCCCGAAAACGAAAGCTCATACTCTCGGCGCTAAAGGCTAAGAAGTGCCTTGAGAAAGGAGCAGACGGGTATTTAGTAACTGTGGTCGACCTTACTAAGGAAGCACCACGAATGGAAGATATTAATGTCGTGCGGGACTATCCAGACGTATTTCCTAAAGAATTACCAGGGTTACCACCCGACCGAGCCACAAAGTTCGTTATAGATCTTACACCTGGAGCCGCACCAGTATGGAAAGCACCTTATCGAATGGCTCCTACTTGACTGAAGGAATTGAAAGTACAACTACAAGAACTGCTGGACAAGGGTTACATTCACCCTAGCATATCACCATGGGGAGCGCCGGTATTATTCGTGAAGAAAAAGGACGGTAGCGTTTGCTTGTGTATAGACTATCGAGAACTGAATAAACTGACAATCAAGAATCGGTATCCATTGCCTCGGATCGATGACCTGTTTGATCAGTTGCAAGGTGCCAAAGTGTTCTCAAAGATTGATCTTCGATCAGGCTACCATCAGCTAAAGATTAAGGATGGTGATATTCCCAAGACAGCATTCAGGACTAGATATGGACATTATGAATTTTTGGTCATGTCTTTTGGATTGACAAACACACCAGCAACCTTTTATGGAACTTATGAACTCGGTTTTCCACGACATGTTGGATACTTCGGTTATAGTATTCATTGATGATATACAAGTCTATTCCAAAGACGAGGAAACTCATGTTAAGAATCTAAATGCCGCTCTGCAGCGACTACGGAAGGAAAAGCTCTACGCCAAATTTACAAAGTGTGAGTTTTGGCTAAAGGAAGTCGCATTTCTAGGCCATGTAGTATCCGCTGAAGGAATTTAAATGGATCCCAGCAAGATCGAGGCTATTATAAAGTGGGAAGCACTGAAGAGCATTGCGGAAATTAGAAGTTTTCTGGGTCTAGCTGGGTATTATTGACGATTTGTGGAAGACTATTCCCGAATTGCCATACCTCTTACCAATTTGACTAAGAAGGGCGAGAAGTATGTTTGGACGGATAAATGCGAGAAGAGTTTTCAAACCTTGAAGGCTAGATTGATATCAGCTCCAATCTTGACCATCCCGATTCCAGGACAACCATTTAACTTGTATACCGATGCGTCAGGACTGGGATTAGGATGTGTACTTATGCAAGGAGAACAAGTAATTGCTTATGCCTCAAGACAACTGAAGACACATGAGAAGAAGTATCTACACATAATTTGGAACTAGTGGCAGTAGTACATGCTGTCAAAATATGGAGACATTATCTATACGGAGAGAAGTTTCAGATTAAATCAAACCATAAAAGTCTTACCTATCTTTTTAATCAAAAGGAGCTGAATATGAGACAAAGAAGATGGCTAGAACTATTGAATGACTACGATTGTGATATCCAGTATCATCCGGGGAAAGCTAATGTAGTAGCCGATGCATTGAGTAGAAAGACAATGATAAAATCTCAGGGAGAGGTTAGCACAACTGCCGCAATGTGTACTACCAGAAAGGTATTCAAGCACGGTAATGAGATGTTTATGGTAGATACACCAGATGGATCAGCCAACCAAGGATTTATTCATCGGTTTTCAAATATGTTCGCCGCATTGAAGATTATACCGGATATAGTTGATGAAGTGACGACAGCTATCAAATCAGACCCTTACCTAAGAACGGTACAAGAAGACATCGAAAAAGGTAGAACTAACCCTGAGTTCACCTTGGACGAAGAAAAGGTACTGAAGTACAAAGAAAAAATATGTGTACCCGAAACAGGAAGCTTGGACATTAGACACCGATTGATGAAAGAAGCCCATACCACCATCTATTCGATACATCCTGGAAGTACAAAAATTTTATCATGATCTAAAGAAATTATATTGGTGGAGAGGAATGATAGCAGATGTAGCTAAGTTCGTGTCTCAATGCCTAAATTGACAGAAGGTAAAGGCTGAACGACAAAGATCGGCAGGACTGTTACAGCCGTTATCGGAACCAGTATGGAAATGGGACTGTAACACTATGGACTTCGTCACGGGATTACCATTGACTCCTCGAGTAGTTGACGCAGTTTGGGTGATTGTAGACCGCCTGACTAAAACAGCTCGCTTTATACCTATACGACCTCAGTATACACTGGAGAGGTTAGCTAAGCTGTATGTGGATAACATTGTGCGATTACACGGTGTACCTGAAAGCATTGTGATAGAGATCCACGATTTACTTCAAAGTTTTCGGAAGGATTGCAAAAGGCTATGGGTACAACATTGAAGTTTAGTACTGCATTTCATCCATAGACAGATGGACAGTCAGAGCGTACAATTCAGATTCTAGAAGATATGTTTCGAGCATGTGTAATTGATTTTAAAGGATCATGGGATGAAAAGTTACTACTGATTGAGTTCGCTTATAATAATAGCTATCAGGCTACTATACAGATGTCACCCTATGAAGCACTGTATGGCAGAAAGTGTCGAACTCCTTTGTTTTGGAATGAAGTTGGGGAACGTAGTATTGTTGAACCGGAATTGGTTGAAGAGACTTGTCGAGTGGTCGACATTATCAAGGAAAGAGTGAGAACAGCTCAGAATCGTCAGAAGCAATATGCAGATACCCGACGCCGAGACCTTGAATTCATCGTGGGTGATAAAGTATTCTTAAAAGTATCGCCTATGCGAGGATTGAAACAGTTCGGACAGAAAGGGAAACTATGTCCAAGATATGTCGGGCCATATGAGATTCTAGCTAATCATGGGAAAGTGGCTTACCAGTTAGCATTACCACCATCTATGTCAAGTGTGCATGACGTATTTCATATTTCCTTATTGAAGAAGTATGTTAAAGATCCAACGCACGTTCTGATCGTAGATCTACCTGATTTGACTGATGATTTGACATTTGAAGTAACACCAACTGAAATCACCAGCCGAAAGGTTCAACGACTACGCAATCGAGATATCTATTATGTTAAGGTCGCCTGGAGAAGTAGATACATGGAAGAAATCACATGGGAAGAAGAGAATGTTATGCGAAAGCAATACCCTCATTTATTTGACTCAGAAGGTATGTACAATTTCGAGGACAAAATTTTTATAAGTAGGGGGGAGTTGTAAGATCCGTATCAAACTAACCCGGTCTTACCACCTTGAACCAGGTCTACCCATCATGGTCGAGCCAAATGGATCAAGTGCGTGAGGGAGATCGCCATCCCAGGTATTAAACTGACCCAAAACACTAAAAATAAGGGGAGGGTCGCATACCCAGCAAGGTAGGGTCGGACCCCCCAGTATAAAAGTCAGACCCTGAGTTTTATACCGGGGGTCAGACATTTTAAGAACTAGGGGTCGACGGTCTCCGACCCCCTCATCGACCCCCAGTCTGTCGATAGAAATCGTGATTTGGAAACTTTCCAAATTTCAATGGGATTCTTTCCTAATCTCAATGGGGCTTAATTTTGGAGTTTATACTCTATAAATAGGACGTCCTTAAGCCTCTTTCACTCCTTTTATAACCCTAATTGGATTGAGAGAAAGAGAAGAGAAGGAGAAGAGAAAGAAAAGAAAAGGAAAAGTGGAGAAGATCAAAGAGAAGGCTTTAGAGAAACAAGCCTAATTCTCAGGTATGGATACTATCTCCATGTAATTCTACAGACCTTAGAATAGATAGAGAAGGGGGAATGATCTAGGAGAAACCCAAATCATCTACCCATAGTTAGGTTTTCATGGGAAAACCATGGGGGAAATCATGAAAGCCATATAGGTGAGTGAACTATGGTTCTAGACCATAGAACATGTGTGGAATGGATTATAGAAGCAAGCCATAGGACCCCAAATACGAAGAATGGACTGTAGGAGGAAAAATTGACTAAACCCACAGGGGGTCGCAAGGGGGGTCGATGGCCAATCGACCCTACTAGACCCTAATAATCGACCCCCAGTGTTCGGGAAGTCCAGACTGTGGGTGGTCGCACCCAGGGTCGATGGAACCTCCGACCCTAGCATCGACCCCCAGTTAATAGCATGCTTTTTAAAGTCCGAATTAATTATAATTAAATTATATCGACTTGATTAGGTCTTCTAGTGATATAACATCGATATATTGTTGATTCTTAAAGCTTGAAAGAGGACCTACGATTAAGTAAAGGTGAGGGAACACGACCTAAACTAATTGGTTAATAATAAACTATTTTACTCTTGAGTCCAATGTCGTGATTGATTTTATGCGTGTATGATTGTTATGTGCATTCAACATGTCATCAAATATTTCTATTATTACTGTTCATGCATATTTATTTATTGTTTATAATATGATGATGATGATTATGAGGATAGGAGTAGGCATGTGGATGTATGTATGTGGTTGGTATGCTTGATGCGAGCGAGTATCAGGGGGAGGTGTCATAGGCGGGGCCTCAGCACTCTAGCTCTATCTCTAACTCAAGTTTTGTCCACTAACATCGTCGTATCGCCATCCTTAGCAGAACTATTACTTCGTAGGGTATGAGGGGAGGTGGTCTCGGACCGTGTAGTCTCGAATTCTACCGGGGGGCCTTAGCCCTATCTCTATGGACGTATTGAGGGATGCTGGGGTGAGGCCTTGGATACACTGATTGGCGTTAGGATTGGTTAGTTGCAAGCCCAGTTTGCGAGCCCTCTCCAACAGGGGCTTAAGTGTTGGTATGGGAAACAGGTACGGCAATAAACATGACCTTTGCATGTATATTGTCCATGATTGGGTGCATGTGGAACGACAATAAACGTTACCTTTGGGCGGCTTAACACACTCGTGTATAGAGGTGTGGCGTCAATAAATGTGATCTTTGACCACCTATCCTTTCTATAGCACATTGCAAACTTATTTACCAGACCAAAGATATGAATTGAATGCATGCATATGTTTATTGCATTGTTTTGTTTGCTCACTGAACCATGATGTGTGCTCACCCTCTCAACGTCGAATATTTTTAGTTGATGATGCAGGTACTATAGTTGTAAATTATATGAATGCTCCGGTGTATGCGCTGTTACTGAAATTGAAGCTGAAGACTTAGGATGCGCATGATCCCTCATTCGAGTACAACTCATGCGTATTCTATTAGGATTTTTTTTAATTTATAAAGGGATGTAATTGGTATTTTATTTATTTATGTCTCAGTTGATACAACAATAACTTGATATTTTAGTTATGATTATTACAGCTAGAATGCTCAGTTCATCATTTACTATAAGACTTCTGCTAATGTGTATTTATTCTGATTATGGTTGTGGATGTGGATGATTTTATTTTTAATGGATACTGCCTACTAGAGATCCTGGTTGAACCATTGGTTTATTAGTGGTTCATCACACCGTTCTGAATGGTGCATAATTGGGGTGTGACAGAACAGCTCAGAATCGTCAGAAGCAATACGCAGATACTCGACGTCGAGACCTTGAATTCGTCGTGGGTGATAAAGTATTCTTAAAAGTATCGCCTATGCGAGGATTGAAACGGTTCGGATAGAAAGGGAAATTAAGTCCAAGATATGTCGGGCCATATGAGATTCTAGCCAAACGAGGAAAAGTGGCTTACCAGTTAGCACTACCACCATCTATGTCAAGTGTGCATGACGTATTTCACATTTCCTTATTGAAGAAGTATGTCAAGGATCCGACGCACGTTTTGACAATGGACCAACCTGATTTGACTAAAGATTTGACATTTGAAGTAGCACCGACTGAAATCACTAGTCGAAAGGTTCAACGACTATGCAACCGAGATATCTATTATGTTAAGGTCACTTGGAGAAGTAGAGATATGGAAGAAATCACATGGGAATAAGAGAATGCTATGCGAAAGCAATATCCTCATCTATTCGACTCAGAAGGTATTTATAATTTTGAGGATGAAATTTTTATAAGTAGGGGGGAGTTGTAAGACCCGTATCAAACTAACCCGGTCTTACCACCTTGAACCTGGTCTACCCATCATGGTCGAGCCAAATGGATCAAGTGCGGGAAGGAGATAACGATCCCAGGTATTAAACTGACCCAAAAATACAAAAATAAGGGGGAGGGTCGCATACCCAGCAAGGCAGGGTCGGACCCCCCAAGATAAAAAGTCAGACCCGGAGTTTTTAATTGAGGGTCAGACAATTTAGAACCAGGGGTCGACGAGATCTCAGACCCCCTCATCGACCCCCAGTCTGTCGACAGAAACCGTGATTTGGAAACTTTCCAAATTGCAATGGGATTCTTTCTTAGTCTCAATGGGACTTATTTTGGGAGTTTCTACTCTATAAATAGGACGTCCCTAAGCCTCTTTCACTCCTTTTAGAACCCTAATTGGATTGAGAGAAAGAGAAGAGAAGGAAAAGAGAAAGAGAAGATAAGGAAAGTGGAGAAGAAGAGCAAAGAGAAAGCTTCAGAGAAACAAGCCTAATTCTCAGGTATGGATACTATCTCCATGTAATTCTGAAGGCCTTATAATAGATAGTGAAGAGGGAATGATCTAGGAGAAACCCAAATTATCCACCCATGATTAGGTTTCAATGGAAAACCATGGGGGAGATCATAAAAACCATGTAGGTGAATAAACTATGGTTCTAAACCATAGAACATGTATGGAATGGATTGTAGAAGCAAGCCGTAGGACCCAAACATGAAAGAATGGACTGTAGGATGAAAATTTCGACTAAACCCACGGCGGGTCGCACGGGGGGTCGATGGAGAATCGACCCTACCAGACCCTAACATCGACCCCCAGTGTTCGGGAAGTCCAAAATGTGGGTGGTAGCACCTAGGGTCGATGGAACCTCCGACCCTAGCATCGACCCCCAGTTAACAGCAAGATTTTTAAATTCAGAATTAATTCTAATTAAATTCTATCGACTTGATTAGGTCTTCTAGTGATATAATAGTGATATTTAGTTGATTCTTAAAGCTTGAGAGAGGATCAACAATCAAGCAAAGGTGAGGGAACAAGACCTAAACTAATTGATTAATAATAAACTGTTTTATTCTTGAGTCCAATGCCATGATTGATTCTATGCGTGTATGCTTGTATGTGCATTCAACATGTCATCCAATATTTTTATTATTAATGTTCATGCATATTTAAATTATTGTTTATAACATGATGATGATGATGATGATAGGAATAGGCATGTGAATATATGTGTGTGGTTGGTGTGCTTGATGCGAGCAAGTATCAGGGGGGGTGTCACAGGCTGGGCCTCAGCACTCTAGCTCTATCTCTAAATCAAGTCTTGTCCATTGACATTGTCGTATTGCCATTACCTTAGCAGAACTATTACGTCGTAGTATATAAGGGGAGGTGGTCTCGGACCGTGTAGTCTCTGACTCTGCTGGGGGGCCATAGCCCTATCTTTATGGACATATTGATGGATGCTAGGGTGAGGCCTTGGATACACTGTTTGGCATTAGGATTGGTTAGTTGCGAGCCCAGTTTACGAGCCCTCGCCAGCAGGGGCTTACGTGTTGATATGGGTAGAGTATCAGGGGAAGTGTCATAGGTCGGGCCTCAACACTTTAGCTTTATCTCTATTCCATGGTAGGGTGGATGGGGACGACAATAAATGTTAACTTTTGGGCAGGCTTCCACACCCTGTGCATAGAGGCGAGGCAGCCACTGAACCTTTCTATAGCGCATTGCAAACTTATTTACCAGACCAAAGATATGAATTGAATGCATGCATATGTTTGTTGCATTGTTTAGTTTGCTCACTGGGTCATGATGTGTGCTCACCCTTTCGACGTCGAATATTTTTAGTTGATGATGCAGGTACCACTATTGAAGATTATATGAGTGCTCCGATGTACGGGCGTATTGCTGCAATGGAAGCCGAAGACTTAGTGGATACGCATGATCCCTCATGCGAGTGCAACTCATGCGTATTCGATTAGATTTTTGTTTGAATTATTAAGGGAATGTAATTGATACTTTATTTATTTATGTCTCCGTTGATACAACAATAACTTGATATTTTATTATGGTTATCACAGTTAGATTTCTCGGTTCATTTACTATAAGACTTTCGCTATTGTGTATTTATTCTGATTATGGTTGTGGATGTGTATGGTTTTATTTTTAATGGACATAGCCTATTAGAGATCCTGGTTGAACCGTTGGTTTATTAGCAGTTCATCACACCGTTCTGAATGGTGCAGAATTGGGGTGTGACATCGCGTCCTCCCCTAGATACTCCAACCTAATCCAACACATTGACCACACATACAAGCACATGCCTATTCCTATCATCATCTTTTTCATATCGAATAAAAATAATAGTAAAATATGCATGAGCAGTTATATAGCAAGTATTGGATGACATGAGATGCGTAAACAATCATACAAGCATGGCATCAAATCAAATTAACAGAAAATAGAAACAAAGATAGCTTGTTATTATCTGATTAGTTTATGTCTTGTTTCCTCACCTGTAAATGATATTTGTTCTTCTTCAAAGCCTTGGAAATTACTTTGAATTAGTTGGAAACCAAAAAAATTTAAAGATTTATGTTAGGGTTTGATTTCATCGAGTTACGACAGTTAAAAATAAAAAACATGGTTGCTGACAACTGACTAGTTCACATTGATTAGTCGCGCATCATGCGACTAGTGATTTCACCAGAGATTTCCTGGAAATCTCCCGAGAGTCATTGATCTACTCACTGGTTGCACATACAGTCGACCACTAGTGCAACCATAAAAACTTAGGTCAGGTTATTTTCTAATCCGAATTCCCTCTTGATTCAACACCTTGGCTCATGAATGGGGTTCATCCTATAGTCATTCTATGGTCATTACCCATTGTTTAAATCCTTCCATTAAAACCCTAATCCTTATAATGAATTTATATTAAAATCATCATTGATATTAAATGTCACACCTCAATTCCGCACTATTCAGAATGGTGTGATGAACTGTCAACAAACCAACGGTTCAACCAGGATCTCGAGTAGGCTATATATGTTTTATCTAAACCACATACATCCACATTCATAATCAGAGTGAATACACAATAGCAGAAATCTTATAATAAAATGAACTAAGAAATCTAAATATGATAATCATATTAAAATATCCAATTATGCTGTTTCAACAGAGACATAAATAAAATACCAATTACATGTATTTACTAAATTCAAATAATTAAAATAAAATCTACTCGAATACACATGAGTTGCACTCGCAAGAGGAGTCATGCGTATCCACTTCGTCTTCAACTTCCATCGCCGCCATGTGCCCATACACTGGAGCGTGGACATAATCTTCGACGGTAGTACCTGCATCATCAACTAAAAATATTCGACGTCGAGAGGGTAAGCACATATCATGGCTCAGTGAGCAAACAAAACCATGCAACAATACATATGCATGCATTCAATTCATATCTGTGGTCTGGTTTAAAGTTTGCAATATGCAATAGAAAGGGTTGGAGGTCAAAGGTTAACGTTTATTGACCCCTCCTCTATACACAGGGTGTGGAAGTCCGCCCAAAGGTTAACGTTTATTGTCATCCCCATCCACCCTACCATGAACATTGTACAAAAAAGGTTAACGTTTATTGTTGTACAGTGCCATACCAACACGTAAGCCCCTGCTGGCGAGGGCTTGCAAAATGGGCTCGCAACTAACCAATCCTAATGCCAAACAGTGTATCCAAGGCCTCACCTCAGCATCCCTCAGAACGCCCATAGAGATAGAGCTAAGGCCCCCCGGTAGAGTCAGAGACTAAAAGGACAGAGACCACCTCCCCTGATACTCTATGACGTAATAGTTCTGCTAAAGTAATGGTGATACGACGATGCTAATGCACAAGACTTGAGTTAGAGATAGAGCTAGAGTGCTGAGGCCCGGCCTATGACACTCCCCCTGATACTCGCTCGCATCAAGTACACCAACCACACACATACATTCACATGCTTATTCCTATCATCATGGTCATTATCATGTTATAAACAATAAAGTAAATATGCATGAACAATAAATAAAAATATTGGATGACATGTTGAATGCACATTACAAGCATGTTCGCATAGAATCAAGCATAGCATTGGACTCAAGAAATAAAAGCAGTTTGTTATTAACCAATTAGTTTAGGTCTTGTTTCCTCACCTTAGCTTGCTAGTAGATCCTCTTTCAAGCTTTAAGAATTACCTTTATATTGATATTATATTGCTAGAAGACCTAACAAAGTCGATAGAATTTAGTTAGATTTTATTCCAATTTTACCAACATGCTGTTAACTAGGGGTAGCAGGACGGGTCGATGCTAGGGTAGCAGTACACTGCGACCCCCTATAGTAGGGTCGATGGGTCCATCGACCCTAGGTGCGACCCCCGTGGGTTTGGTCGATAAATCACCTTTTGGTCCATTCTCTCTTGTTTGAATCCTATGGCTTCCTTCCATAGTCCATTCCATACGCTTCCTATGGTTTAGAACTACTCTTTACATATCATATGATTTAGTTGATCTCCTCCATGGTTTCCATTGGAACTTAATCATAGATTGATGGTTTGGGATTTCTCTTACATCATACTTTTCTCATTAACTATTCTAAGTCTCACAAAATACATAGAATTATTATTCTTACCTGAGAAGAGTACTCCTTCTCTGAAACTCTTCTCCTTTTGCCTTCTTCTCTACTTTCCTTCTCCTCTTCTTCTCTTCTTTCTTGTCTCTTTCTCTCAATTCAATTAGGGTTCTAAAAGGAGTGAAAGAGGCTTAGGGACGTCCTTTATATAGAGTAGAAACTCTTAAAATAAGCCCCTTTGATATTAGGAAAGAGCCCAACCGAAATTAGGAATGTTTCTAAATTTCTATTTCTGGCGGCAACTGGGGGTCGATGATCCCGTCGACCCCTGGTTTTAAAATGTCTGACCTCCGATTAAAAACTGAGGGTCTGACTTTTTGTACTGGGGGCGTCCGACCCCACCTCACTGGGTGTGCGACCCTCGCCCCTTTTTTAGTGTTTTTGGGTCAGTTTAATACCTGGGATCACGATCTCCTTCACGCACTTGGTCCATTTGGCTCGATCATGATGGGTAGACGTGGTTCAAGGTGGTAAGACCGGGTTAGATTGACACGGGTCTTACAACTCCCCCCTACTTATAAAAATTTTGTCCTCAAAATTGTATGTACCTTCTGAATCAAATAAGTGAGGGTATTGCTTTCGCATAGCATTCTCTTCTTCCCATGTGACTTCTTCTATATCCCTGCTTCTCCAGGTGACCTTGAAATAAAAGATATCATGGTTGCGTAAACGTTGCACCTTTTGACTAGTGATCTCAATTGGTGCTACTTCAAATGTTAAATCTTCAGTTAAATCTGGTAGATCCATTGTCAAAACGTGCGTCGGATCCTTGACATACTTCTTCAGTAAGGAAATATGAAATACGTCATGTACACTTGACATAGATGGGGGTAGTGCTAACTGATAAGCCACTTTTCCACGTTTGGTTAAGATCTCATATGGCCCGATATATCTTGGACTTAGTTTCCCCTTCTGTCCAACCCGTTTTAGACCTCGCATAGGCGATACCGTTAAGAATACTTTATCACCCACGACGAACTCAAGATCTCTGCTTCGAGTATTTACATATTGCTTCTGACGGTTCTGGGCTGTTCTCACTCTTTCTTTGATAATGTCGACCACTTGACATGTCTCCTCAACAAATTCTGGTCCAACAAGACTACGTTCCCCAACTTCATTCCAAAATAAAGGAGTTCGACACTTTCTGCCATACAGTGCTTCATAGGGTGACATCTGTATAGTAGCCTGATAGCTATTGTTATAAGCGAACTCAATCAGTGATAACTTTTCATCCCATGATCCTTTGAAGTCAATTACACATGCTTGAAGCATATCTTCTAGAATCTGAATTGTACGCTCTGACTGTCCATCTGTCTGTGGGTGGAATGCAGTACTAAACTTCAATGTTGTACCCATAGCCTTTTGCAATCCTTCCCAAAACTTTAAAGTAAATCGTGGATCTCTATCGGATACAATACTTTCAGGTACACCGTGTAATCGCACAATGTTATCCACATACAGCTTAGCTAACCTCTCCAGTGTATACTGGGGTCGTATCGGTATAAAGCGAGCTGTTATAGTCAGGCGGTCTACAATCACCCAAACTGCGTCAACTACTCGAGGAATTAGTGATAATCCTGTGATGAAGTCCATAGTGATGCAGTCCCATTTCTATGCTGGTTCCGATAACGGCTGTAACAGTCCTGCCGGTCTTTGTTGTTCAGCCTTTACTTTCTGACAATTTAGGCATTGAGACACGAACTTAGCTATATCTGCTTTCATTCCCCTCCAATAGTATAGTTTCTTTAGATCATAATACATTTTTGTACTTCCCGGATGTATCGAATAGATGGGGGTGTGGGCTTCTTTCATCAATCGGTGTCTAATGTCTAAGCTTTCTGTTTCGGGTACACATATTCTTCCTTTGTACTTCAGTACCTTTTCTTCGTCAAAGGTGAACTCAGGGTTAGTTCTACCTTTTTCGATGTCTTCTTGTACTATCCTTAGGTAAGGGTCTGATTTGATAGCTGTCTTCACTTCATCAACTATATCCGGTATAATCTTCAATGCGGCGAATATATTTAAAAACCGATGAATAAACTCTTGGTTGGCTGATCCATCTGGTGCATCTATCACAAACTGCTCATTACCGTGCTTGAATACCTTTCTGGTAGTACACATTGCGGCAGTTGTGCTAACCTCTCCCTGAGATTTTATCATTGCCTTTCTACTCAATGCATCAGCTACTACATTAGCTTTCCCCGGATGATACTGGATATCACAGTCATAGTCTTTCAATAATTCCAGTCATCTTCTTTGTCTCATATTCAGCTCCTTCTGATTAAATAGATAAGTAAGACTTTTATGGTCTGATTTAATCTGAAACTTCTCCCCGTACAGATAATGTCTCCATATTTTGACAGCATGTACTACTGCCGCTAGTTCCAAATCATGTGTAGGATAGTTCTTCTCATGTGTCTTCAGTAGTCTTGAGGCATAAGCAATTACTTGTTCTCCTTGCATAAGTACACATCCTAATCCCAGTCCTGACGCATCAGTATACAAGATAAATGGTTGTCCTGGAATCGGGATGGTCAAGATTGGAGCTGATATCAATCTAGCCTTCAAGGTTTGAAAACTCTTCTCGCATTTATCCGTCCAAACATACTTCTCGCCCTTCTTAGTCAAACTGGTAAGAGGTACGGAAATTCGGGAATAGTCTTCCACAAATCATCGATAATACCCAGTTGGACCCAAGAAATTCCTAATTTCTGCAACGCTCTTCGGTGCTTCCCACTTTACAATAGCATCGATCTTGTTGGGATCCACTTTAATTCCTTCAGCGGATACTACATTGCCTAGAAATGCGACTTCCTTTAGCCAAAACTCACACTTTGTAAATTTGGCCTAGAGCTTTTCCTTCCGTATTCGCTGCAGAGCGGCGTTTAGATTCTTCACATGCGTTTCCTCATCCTTGGAGTTGACTAATATATCTTCAATGAATACAATAACCGACGTATCCAACATGTCGTGGAAAACCCGATTCATAAGTTCCATAAAGGTTGCTGGTGCGTTTTTCAATCCAAAAGACATGACCAAAAATTCATAATGTCCATATCTGGTCCTAAATGCTGTCTTGGGGGTATCACCATCCTTAATCTTCAGCTGATGGTAGCCTGACCGAAGATCAATCTTTGAGAACACTTTGGCACCTTGCAACTGATCGAACAGGTCATCGATCCGAGACAATAGGTATCGATTCTTGATTGTCAGTTTATTCTGTTCTCGGTAGTCTATACACAAGCGAATGCTACCGTCCTTCTTTTTCACGAATAATACTGGCGCTCCCCATGGTGATATGCTAGGTCGAATATAACCCTTGTCCAGTAGTTCTTGTAGTTGTACTTTCAATTCCTTTAGTTCAGTAGGAGCTATTCGATATGGTGCTTTTGATACTGGTGCGGCTCCAGGTATAAGATCTATTATAAACTTTGTGGCTCGGTCGATTATTAATCCTGGTAGTTCCTCAGGAAATACGTCGGGGTAGTCCTGCACGACATCAATATCTTCCATCCGTGGTGCTTCTTTGGTAAGGTCGACCACTGATACTAAATACCCGACTGCTCCTTTCTCAAGGCATTTCTTAGCCTTTAGCGCTGAGAGTATGAGCTTGCGTTTACGGGGAAGTTTGGTTCCTGTAAAACTGAATTCTGCTCCTTCTTTGTCTTTAAATGTTAGTTTCTTTTCAGCGCATAATAGGTTCGTAGAATGCCGAGCTAACCAGTCCATTCCCAAGATGACGTCAAAGTCTGCCATCTCAAGTTGGATCAAGGTTGCATCTAAGGTTTTCTCGTTAATGAGAACTGGACATGGCCCATAACCTTTTTCTAACTCCACTTCTAACCCCATCGGTGACCGTACAAGTAGTTTGTAGTTTAATGTTTTGATGGGTAAATTCAGCTTCTTTCCAAATGACACAGATATAAAAGAATGAGTAGCTCCTGAGTCAAAGAGTACTATGGCGGGTATGCCATTTATAGGTATGATACCTGTGATTTATTTTAACTTAGTCTACATGCTCACACAATGTAATACAACTTAAAAGGTTTCAGTCATACCTGTGACCACGTCGAGTGATGCGACAGCATCCTCAGATGTAACAGCATAAACTCGTCCTTGATGTAGCTGCTTCCTGGGCTTAGGACACTCCCTTGCCATATGCCCTGCTTGCAATTATAACATTTTGGACCTTCAGTATTTGGCTTTGGCTACTGTTGAGCTACTGGTGTAGTCTTGGGTGCAGGGGTAAAACTTTGAGTATAGAAGGGTTTGTATGTCTTGTTATTACCTCTGTTGTATGAATTACCAGTTGGCCTTTTTATACCTCTGTTTTGGAGTAGATAGCTCTCTTTCTGGCTCGACTCTATAACTCGAGCAATTTGCACAGCTTCATTATAAATCTTCTTGTCTAGGCCCAGAACATGCTCCCTGATACTTCCTCTAAGTCCCGTGACAAACCTATGGGTCTTAATGTCTTCCTCTTGCGTGCTTAGTGGTGCAATGAAAAACAGCTCTTCGTAACGCTGCTGATAGGAATCCACTGTCATCTATCCCTGATATTAACTCAGTAACTCCTTCTCCATAGAATCTTTGAAGCTTCGGGGAAAGTACTTCTCAAAGAAAGCTTCTTTATATATAGCCCAGGTCAATAGGGTGTGCTTAGTTATTAAATAGTCCTTTGTAGATTTCTACCAATGATGTGCATCACCTTTTAGCATGAAGGTGGCACATAATACGTTCTCCTCCTCTGTAATAGTCATCATGAGAAAAGTTCTCTCCATTTCGTCGATCCAGTGTGCCGGCCAGAGTAGATCAGACGGTTTTCCGTTGAACTCCTTAGGTTTCATCTTTAAGAATCTCTCGATGAGTCGAGAGTGATCCAGCTGATTAGGAGCATATGCCCCATATATAGGTGGTGGATACTGAAAATTTTCCTGCACTACCTCAGGATGTGGTACTGGAATCTGTGCAGCTGGTGGTTGAGGTGTTGGGTGGTTACCCACCGATGTTGCATTGGCTTGCCCAGCCGGCATAGGTGTAGTTTGTGCCGCCTGGAACATCATTCCCATCATTGCCTACATATGGGCTTGTGCATGTTGCATTTGTTGAAGTTGTTGTGCCAGATTAATCACCACAGTAGTCAGTTCCGGAGTGGGGGTGGGAAGTTAGTAGGATTTTTCGGACCCTGGTTTACTGGTGGTGCAACCTGTGGATTACCCTGTGCATTTATATTTTCTTGGCTGGCTTCCTCCACGGGTAGTGGTGGTGGAACTGCATTTCGGCTCTGCCTGGTTACTCTACGCTCAGCCATATTTTTACTCTGATAATGGTGATGCCTGAAAATCATTCAAATATGTGAGGCAATCATTTATACTTCATGCAGATACAGTAACCGATGTTATTTTCAAAATTTTCAGATCATTCTGTGAAAAATACTGTCTTTTCTATGCAGGGTCGATGGTGGGGGTCGATGGTATGTCTGACCCTAGGATCGACCCTGGGAATCACTGATTCTTACCGAGAGTAGGGGGTCGATGTGGGGGTCAATGGGTGTCCGACCCCAGGTGCGACCCTTGGTTCTCTGTCAGATTACCGAGAGTCGTGGGTCGATACGGGGGTCGATGGGTGGGTCGATGGTCCTGGTCGAATTCTCCGACCCCCGGACCAAAAATCAAACTTTTAGGGTCCGATTCTGAGTTCATTTTCCATTCTTCCTCCTCCGTTTCGACTCGTCTCCTTCCTCTGAGTTGCTACAGTGCCAACTCTGCTACATTGGTCATTTGGGTTCCTTGTTTCGACGTCTACACCTTCCCTACAGGTATGTATCTTACCTTTACATGTTTTTAGGTTTTCTTTTCTAGATTTCCACCCGTATATCTCGTTTTCTTCAAATTAAACTTTTTTCAGCCGTAAAAATTCAATTTTTATTGGGGGCTTTTGTTGTTGGTGAGTCAATGGACGAAAGCCCTCAAAAATATTTGAGTTTCATCGGTTGGTTATCGAGAAACTCGAAATTTGCCCTTTTTTCCCTAAATTGTCAAGATTTTTGAATTTCTCGAAATTTATTCAAATTGAATTCCGTTAGCTAGAATTTCCAACTGTATCAGTATTGCAGGATGGTTTAGAACCTACGTAAGTCCTCCTGCCCACGTATATGGGTGAAAAGTGAGGCTTTTGGCCAACTTACGTCGTTATAATGTCAAAAATTTGGATTTTTCTACCTTACTAATCCATTATCTGTTTTTCCTTGTGGTTTGCAGATATTATGGCCCGTATCAAGGTTCCTAGTGTTCGCGACCGTCTTTGCTTCCGTACTAATGAAGCTGAGGCACAATATGCCCGCTTTGCTAGTAAAAAGGTAGAGGGAGGTCGCAAAGTAGACTTGGCTGAGTTAGCCTTGTTCAATGTGGAGGGAGCCTTTGGAAATATGGGATGGCTCCCTATCATCACTTATGACGCGTGTACCTGTCCTGACTTGGTACGCCAGTTCTACTGTAATCTCCAGGTGGCGGGAGATTACAATGATGTAGAGAGGGGTGAGGAGCTTCGCATCATGAGCTCCGTCAAGGGGGTTGACGTCTCATTTGATTATCGGCAGCTGGCCGACTTACTGGGCATTTCCTATGTTGGCCCCATGGTGTTCTGTGCTCTTGGAGAGCCCTAGTTCTTTTCTCTACAGATGAGGGCTGAGATCGATAGCCAACTCTTCCGACCTGATCGCTGGCAGATGAAAGCGAGTTGTCTGCACTCAGATCCACGAGTATATTGCAAGATCAACCAGCATAACCTGATACCGCAGAGTGGTCATTACGAGAGGATCTCCCAGTTGACCCAGTATCTATTATACTGTATATACACTATGCAGCCCGTCTGCCTTCCATACATCATCATGCGTACCATGATCAGTGCCACGTTGCCCAGTCACACTGGCAACCTTCCTTACGGACGCATGATCACTACCTTGCTTACCCGCCTGGGGGTTGACTTAGTGGATGAGAAGATTCAGGAGAAGTCCTTCTCATCGCCATTGGATTGGGATGCCATCTGTAAGATGGGTATGCGGGATGCCCAGGTCAGTGATGAGGAGAGGAACGCGATGGTGCGTCCTCACACTCGCGTGGAGATGGCTGACACTGAGGCAGCAGCAGCAGCCGTTGGAGTTCATAGGGAGCCTGCTGGTGATGATGACCGTCTGTACATGGATGTGGACTCCATACCACCTCCTTCACCTACAAATGCTGCTGGAGCTAGTACTTCTTATGCGGCTGGTCCTTCGCACCCACCTTTTGATATGATGGGGATATTACATGAGATCAGAGAGGCTCAGCGCAGGTCTGATCTGAGGATGGGGGAGTTACTAGACGCTCAGCGTGTAGGAGTGGATGAGCTACTAGACGCCCAATGCATATCGGACATGAGGATGGGAGAGCTCATAGATGCTCAGCGCCGGTCAGATATGCGGATGGTAGAGCTTTTGGGTCTCAGCGCGTGACTGATCAGCGGGTGGCTGGTCTCACAGCTAGTCTTCAGACGACCCAGACTCAGGTAGCCTGGTTGACTAGAGTCTATGCTGAGGATTATGACAGAGATCGTGAGGCACCGCCTCCTCCTTCACCTCCAGCTTCATGATTGTATTTGTTTCCTTTCTTTGTACTACAGAGTAACTGTCCGGGTTGTGGACTTTACTCTGCTTTAGCTATTTATATATGTTTGTTTCTCTCTCATTGTATTTAAAATTGTTCTCCCTTTAATAGATGCATTAATCTCTTTTCAAATTTGGTCTCAAACATCACTTGTGTTTATATTATATTAATATTACAGTTTTTACTTTTATCCTATCTCAGTTCACAATTCGTCGTGAAGGTATGCTAGTTTAGCGGACAAGGCCTGCGATGCTCTGATACCAAGTTGTCACACCCCAATTCCGCACTATTCAGAATAGTGTGATGAACCGTCAACAAACCAACGGTTTAACCAGGATCTCGAGTAGGCTATATCCGTTTTATCTAAACCTCATACATCCACATTCATAATCACAGTAAATACACAATAGCGGAAGTCTTATAATAAAATGAACTGAGAAATCTAAATATGATAATCATATTAAAATATCTAATTATGCTGTTTCAACAGAGACATAAATAAAATACCAATTACATGTCTTTACTAAATCCAAATAATTAAAATAAAATCTAATCGAATACGCATGAGTTGCACTCGCAAGAGGAGTCATGCGTATCCACTTCGCCTTCAACTTCCACCGCCGCCATGTGCCCGTACACTGGAGCGTTGACATAATATTCGAAGGTAGTACCTACATCATCAACTAAAAATATTTGACGTCGAGAGGGTGAGCACACAACATGGCTCAGTGAGCAAACAAAACCATGCAACAATACATATGCATGCATTTAATTCATATCTGTGGTCTGGTTTAAAGATTGCAATATGCAATAGAAAGGGTTGGAGGTCAAAGGTTAACGTTTATTGACCCCTCCTCTATACACAGGGTGTGGAAGCCTGCCCAAAGGTTAACATTTATTGTTGTCCCCATCCACCCTACCATGAACATTGTACAACAAAGGTTAACGTTTATTACTGTACAGTGCCATACCAACACGTAAGCCCGTACTGGCGAGGGCTAGCAAACTGGACTCGCAACTAACCAATCATAATGCCAAATAGTGTATCCAAGGCCTCACCCCAGCATCCCTCAGAACTCCCATAGAGATAGAGGTAAGGCCCCCCGATAGAGTCAGAGACTACAAGGACCGAGACCACCTCCCCTGATACTCTACGATGTAATAGTTCTACTAAAATAATGGCGATACGATGATGCTAATGCACAAGACTTGAGTTAGAGATAGAGCTAGAGTGCTGAGGCCCGGCCTATGACACTCCCCCTGATACTCGCTCGCATCAAGTACACCAACCACACACATACATTCACATGCCTATTCCTATCATCATGGTCATTATCATGTTATAAACAATAAAGTAAATATGCATGAACAATAAATAGAAATATTGGATGACATGTTGAATGCACATTACAAGCATGTTCGCATAGAATCAAGCATAGCATTGGACTCAAGAAATAAAAACAGTTTGTTATTAACCAATTAGTTTAGGTCTTATTTCCACACCTTAGCTTGCTAGTAGATCCTCTTTCAAGCTTTAAGAATCACCTTTATATTGATATTATATTGCTAGAAGACCTAACAAAGTTGATAGAATTTAGTTAGATTTTATTCCAATTTTTCTAACTTGCTGTTAACTGGGGGTAGCAGGACGGGTCGATGCTAGGGTAGCAGTATACTGCGACCCCCTATAGTAGGGTCAATGCGAGGGTCGATGGGTCCATCGACCCTAGGTGCGACCCCCCATGGGTTTGGTCGATAAATCACCTTTTGGTCCATTCTCTCTTGTTTGAATCCTATGGCTTCCTTCCATAGTCCATTCCATACACTTCCTATGGTTTAGAACTACTCTTTACATATCATATGATTTAGTTGATCTCCTCCATGGTTTCCATTGGAACTTAATCATGGATGGATGGTTTGGGGTTTCTCATACATCATACTTTTCTCATTAACTATTCTAAGTCTCACAAAATACATAGAATTATTATTCTTACCTGAGAAGAGTACTCCTTCTCTGGAACTCTTCTCCTTTTGCCTTCTTCTCTACTTTCCTTCTCTTCTACTTCTCTTCCTTCTCTTCTCTTTTTCTCAATTCAATTAGGGTACTAAAAGGAGTGAAAGAGGATTAGGGACGTCCTTTATATAGGGTAGAAACTCCTAAAATAAGCCCCTTTGATATTAGGAAAGAGCCCAACCGAAAGTAGGAAAGTTTCCAAATTTCTGTTTCTGGCAGCAACTGGGGGTCGATGATCCCGTCGACCCCTGGTTTTAAAATGTCCGACCCCCGATTAAAAACTGAGGGTTTGACTTTTTGTACTGGGGGGTCTAACCCCACCTCACTGGGTGTGCGACCCTCGCCCCTTTTTGATTGTTTTTGGGTCAGTTTAATACCTGGGATCACGATCTCCTTCAGGCACTTGGTCCATTTGGCTCGATCATGATGGGTAGACCTGGTTTAAGGTGGTAAGACCGGGTTAGATTGACACGGGTCTTACATTAAATCTGATCTGACATAGGTTTAGATCTGATCTATTCTTGCATCAAGATCTCTAATCCACCATCCTACTATAACCGATCATTCTATAGATCAAGGTACTTATTGTTGATCTTCTTTGTGGTAAGTTAAAGTTCCAATGGTAACTCCTCTGTCTACAGTTCCCTTTCTCCTTTCTGCAAGCTTTTTTTCTCTCCAAGTCTCCTTCTTCTTCTCTTTCTTTCTCTCTCTCAGTTCTAGGGTTTAAGATTGATCCAAAAGAGTGAAAGAGAGTAGAGGGACATCCCTTATATAAAGGAAAAACCTCCATATAGAGTCCTCTCTCAAATAGGAGAGAAGCTTCCTCAAATTAGCAAAGTTTTCTAAACATGGAGTCGATTCAGGGCTTGATCGGTCGATTCACTGGTCTCATAATCCGTCAACCACACAAATAAAAAATAATCGACCACACATTAACCGGTCTACTCACTGGTTAACCATATAGTCGACCACACAAACCAAATTTAACTGGTTTGTTTACCTGGTTTTGTAGTTTTTTCATATGGTTGGTTAACTTGAGCCGATTATAATGGAAAGACCTATCACAACACGAGAACATAAGGTTAGACCAGGTTCATGGCGTGCGGGTTTTATAGTTAGTAGCTTATCTGATAACTTATGCCACTGTTTACTGTTTGTTTATCATGACATAGCATCAAGGGGTTCATTATTCCTTTCATTCATTATCACTCATAACGTTAAAGTATGTCTAAACTCTGTAGCAAGCCTGCTGTCCATAGAAAATAGATGAAATGAACATTAATTTTGCACAAGATGACACACTCGCTAGCCAGAATTTCCTTTTAAAAGCCTTAATACTAAGAAGGACATCTTATAATGAAGTCAGGAGTTCTCGCTTCATACAGGGATCAGGTTACTAATCCCTAAGGTTCCACACTTGCTGTCCAAGGGTTTCTTGCCATTTAAAATAGAAAACAGCAAGCTACCAAAACAAACTACAAGGAAATTAATTAAAATAACACAAGGAACGCTTATCAACAATTGGTTTTGGAGATCTAAACCCATAAGTAGACTTTAAAAAATTCCAGTAAGCTATTGACCAAGGATGGTCAACAACAAAGATCGAAATCAGGTGCAGCACATGGTCGACCGCACAATCTAGCCACAGGTGTGCGGCACATGTCATCCATCGCACATCGAAACATGGTTGTTGACAGTGCCAGCACCCAAGAAGGGTTGCCAAGCTTTAGTAGGTTGGGTTCAGGCCTCACAGTATAGAGATGAGGTACGGTTTGTCATTTCATAGAGTAAACCAAAACTCACCTTAGGTATACACGATGCACAAGGGTTTTGCAGCATGGGATAGTCCAAACTGGGTTCTAAGGCCTTCATAAATTCAAAATAAAATATAGAGAGTCACTAGCCAAGTTTGGCTGAGATCCACCATCAGAATGGCATGCGGCTGGTAATCGACCACATGTCACGATGACTCGATCGTGCGGCTCGTCTCATCGGTCGCACTTTGAAACTTTGTCTGATGGTCTCCAAACCTTTCCAATGTGTTTCTCATAATTTCCTTAGTTCGACTATGGAGTTTGAGCTTCAAATTAAATTTTTACACTTGATTTTGGATACCGTTTCAATTGTCTGTTTAACCAAGATTCCAAATCTGATCTGAATACTTCGGATCTGACTTCTAATCATTCGGATCCCTTCATGGGTCCTAGATCCAAGTCCTAGGGTCAATCCAAGATCTCCAGTAATCCCTAACAATTTATCTTAGTCGTTTAGGATTTATTCCCATCCATACATTCAATCTGTCCACCAGTTAAGCCATGTAAACTACCATTCAACATTCGAATCTGTGAACGATGGTGTACATGCTCATGGCTCAGCCATGGGTGATGGATCATTGTTCTTTTACTTTAGCAACAGAGATTTTATTATGATGGCACCATTATAATATGAGAGACGTCGTCTCCTTAAATCATTAATCCTCTCATTACTTAGATGGTCATTAACCGAATCAAATCTTAAAGTAAAGAGGTACTTGCAGAAGGATTTGATTCCCCTTCGAGCTCTCAGCAATGGAGTTTCCAATGTAGAGGTTGGTCCCCTTCTCTCTTTCTCTTCTTTCCCCTCTGTGTCTCCTCTTTCATGGTGGTACTCAGAGGAAGCTTTCTTCCTCACTTCTTCTTCCTTCTTGCTTTCTTTTCCTTTCTCCCCGTGTCTCCTCTTTGTTAGGCGGTACTCAGAGGAAACTTTCTTCCTCTCTTCTTCTTCTTCCTCCTTCTCTCTTTCTCTCTTCATAAATTTGTGCATCAGAGGTTTCATCCCGAATTCTTTTCGTTGGGTTGACCGAATGGGGGAATGGAGAGGATAGGAATCCATCTCTTCCCAAATCGATAAGTAGGGAATCCATTAATGGAAAGGAGATGATCCTCCTCCCTCACTTTCCATTCTTGATTCAATCAAGGATGACTTACTAGGAATAAATCATGGGTGATAAACCTTCCATGTAGGAGAAAGGGTGTCCAGGTTTAAATCCAATCCGTGGGGCCCTCATTCAAAATCGATCACCAATTAAATTCGTGTGCTGGGGGTGTGGCTGGTCTGTGCGACTGGTGTTCGACTACACCTCCTTTGTTAAGAGCCGGACCTCCTTTTGAGCTTAGGAGCACACCTGCCAGACTTTTAGGATTACTTGGCCTAGGTCTGAGGTTCCTTCTGGTGTTATTCCACACACTCTAGTGACACGAGTTTTAAAACCCACACCCAGAAATCCTGGACTAACTCGGATTTTCTTTCGTGCTAAGGTTTTCCACCGTAGTCAAACCCGACACAATTCCAGCTCAAGGACCAATGTGATAGGTACCTCTTTTAGAATCATTAGATTATTTTCTAACTATATATTATATAATATATGTACCTTTAAGGGGGAGCCAGTCAATACAAGCCGGTCAGTAATCCCAATAGCCCAAAGACTGGTATCATCAACTGGTAAGGGCAAAACTAGCCTAAACTCGAAACTAACAATTGGTTTCACTTTTAGGATACTGCTTAAGATATTCCTAGGACCCATAAATAAATCTAGGAGGGGCCAACACCTATCCTAATTAATTTGGAGTTGGAAAAGAGAAGGAGTCTCTCCCTAAATTCAAATTCTCGTCACTTGGCAACCACTTAAGAGTCCCCATTCAAACTATGAGTTTGACTCCAATTAGGAAACCTGAGATTGATGGAAACCCTATCTCTCACCCTCCTCTGAGTACGTATCAATCCCAAAAGTTATGATGCATTGTCAAGAGGATGTAAGAAAGAAGAATAAGAAAGTGAAGCCTTGCAGCACTCTTGGTGAACTGCCAATCGATCAGCACTAATTAAGCCACCATCGGTAAAACCTTAAACTATTTTAAACTTTAATGAGAAACTTGATGTTCCAGTAAAGCAAGTGAGTCTGATGTGACAAACAGTCATCCTTCTTCAATAATGAAGTTAATGTACCTTGCTAGAAAGGAGAACACCTCTTCCTAATGAATGCCCTAGTTTAAGCAATCGATTTCATGCTTGTTAAATGGCATATAGACCTAAAAGTCACCCCACCACTAGACCACATTATGCTAGCAAGGAAGGGATTGAATCATAAGAAGAAATCCTAATTTACTAAAGAAAAAAGTGGCCTTCGGGGAGGAGGGGGTCGATACACCGGATTGTATGGTAAGGACTAGTGTAGCGGCCGACAAATCCCAAAAGGGTCTCAGAGAGTTAGCTGGACGATGTCATAATCAATACTCTGTGCCGACCAGTATATCGACAGAAAAATTGCAGAAGGTCAAGATATTCTACTGGACCATGTAAGCACCCCATTTTTGCCATCCCAGCTAAACAAAGTCTTGTTGGTATATGGACAACAAAAGGAAGAAAGATGATTGAAAGTTTGGATTTTTGAATGTGAATTTGAGGAAGTTTTCAATGGGTCTGTGAATTTGAGAAAGTTTTCAATGGGTCCCACAGCAAGGTCACGGGTTATAATTTTGCATGGATGCCTAGGTCATGGAATTATCTTCAAAATGAGAACAGAATTACTCGATTCTGACATCAAATGAAGAAGATATGATCATTTTAGTCAGATGATACGTACAAGGGAGGCTTCTGAAATGATCATAAATAATCCCAGGGGCATTCATGCAAATTATCGTAAGTTGGATTGTTTGAATTTCAAATCATCATATCTTGATCATCTGCCATCTGAATCATATGGTTTAAGTACCATTATTCCTTATTTTTAGTCCTCTTCAAAGTGGACGTAAGCGATTTTCGGCAGAAGTCTCCGAAGGATCCCATACAGAATGGTCAGCTAAATTATCGATAATTGATCGGCTTAAACTTCAAAAATTCATAAGTTGACCATTTTATTTCCAAATGAGGTGATTCAAGTTCCTATATTCCTCATTTTTAGTGTTCTACAAAGTGAACATAGAAAATTGGGAATAGAGGTCATCGGAAAATTCCATGCAAAATGACAGTGGAAATGGCTCATGAAATGATAGAGAGAAAACTCAGATAATTTCAGTCAATCCAGTCAACTCAGTTCAAGCCAGTTCTGGCCCAACCCAGCTCAACCCATATCAGTTTAACTTAGTCAACCCAAGCCAGTCTCAACCCGTTTCGAACCAGTTCATCTATGAGCATTGTATTTATATATATTATATATATTGTATACTATGGATGGGTGATTTGGGTTTCTTCTAAGTCATACCCTCTTCATAAACCATTCTAAGGTCTTAAATAAATCATGGGGAATGTATTCATACCTTGGTTTGCTGAGATTCAGAGTTTCCTCTGAATTTCCTCCTCCTTCGTCTTCTTCTTCAATCCTCTTTCTCTTCTCCTTCTCTTCCTTCTCTTCACTTTCTCTCAATCCAATTAGGGTTGTAAAAGGAGTGAAAGAGGCTTAGGGACGTCCTATTTATAGAGTAAAACCTCCCAAAATAAGTCCCATTGAGTTTAGGAAAAGTTCCAATTGAAATTAGGAAAGTTTCCAAATTTTCGATTCGTGCTGTTTTTCTCAATTACCGGGGGTCGATAGGGGGGGTCGATGGGGGGGGGGTCGGACCTGCCTGTTAAAACCTGTGACCCTACCCTCATTTTGACTGTTTTTGAGTAAATTTTCATATTGGGTCTTGGTTTTCTTCACACACTTGGTCCACTTGGCTTGACCATGATATGTAGATGGGTCACAACATGAAATTTAAGGTTAGACTGGGTTCGTGGCGTGCTGGTATTACAACTCCACCACCCTTAAAAGAAATTTCATCCTCGAAATTTAAACGTACGGATCTTACAACTCCCCCATCCTTAAAATAAATTTTGTCCTCAAAATTTAAATTTACTTCGGAGTCAATAGGTGGGAATTCTATTTCCGCATTGCATCTTCTTCTTTCCATGCCATCTTCTCCACGTCTTGTCTTCGTCAGATTTTCTTCATATAATAATTATCCCGGCTTTGAAAACATTGTACCTTCCCACTAGTGAACTAGCCTGGTACCACTTCAATAGTCAAACATTCTATCTAATCCAATGATTCTGTGGTCAATACCTTTGATATGGATCTCTAATGTACTTCTTCAATAGAGACACACAAAATACATCATGGACACTAGACATGGATAGTGGTAACGCTAATTGATATGCAACTTTTCTACGTCTCTCCAAAGTTTATAAGATCCAACACATATATAGAATATAACTTTCCCTTCTTGTCTAATCATTTCAAACTATGCATAAGTGATTTCTTCAAGAACACTTTGTCCCTTATGGCGAACTCAAGGTCTTGGTGTCTCTTCTGACATCTTGAGCTATCCTGCCCCTTTTCTTTGATCTTGTCTGCCACTCGATAGTTTTCTTCATTAGACTTAGGTTACAAAATTCTTCATTTACCGATTTTATTCCAAAATAAAGGAATTTGACATTTCTACCGTACCATGCTTCATAGGTAACATTTACATGGTAGCTTAGTAGCAACTTCAATTCATGGTAACTTCTCAACTCAAGTTCCTTGAAATCAATTTTACAAGCTCGGGGCATATCTCTTAAGATTTGTATAGTCCGCTCCGACTGTTCGTCAGTTTAAGATAAAATGCGGTACTAAACTTCAATTTTTATCCCCATTGTTTTATGTAGATTCTCCCAAAACTTCGAGATAAAGCATGAGCTTTGGACCGACACTAAGCTCTCATGCACACCATTCAATCTGGCAATACTATCCACATATAGCTTAGTTAGCCACTCCAAAATATACCGAGGTCGTATAGCAATGGAATGAGCTATCTTCATAAGGCGATCAACAATCACCCAAACTGCGTCAACCGATCTAGGAGTCAGCCGAAAATCAATGACATAGTTCATTTTAATGCAGTTTCACTTCTAGACTGGCTCGGATAATTGTAATTGTGAGCCATGTTGGTCTTTGTCATTAAGCCTTTACTTGCTGATAATTCAGACACTGGAACACGCACTTGGCCACATTTGTTATCTCTTCAGGTCATGATACATATTGGTACTCCAGGATGTCCTGAATATGGAGTACAATGTCTCTTATCCTTATCCTCTTCATGATATTCGAGTCTTTACATTCATGTATTCAAAGTCTACCTCCGTATTTGAGTACCGTCTCCGCATCCAAAGTAAGTCAGGGTTAGGCTTTTCTTTCTCTAAATCTTCTTGTACCGTTCTTATATATAGATATAACAAAATTACTACTTTTTCTTCATCCCTATGTTCTCGCTCAATTGGATCATCACGAGTTTCTATTATATGTTACTCTTCTTCCAAATCTGAATCTGTTGTTGCGGTACATAATGCAGCATTTATACTGGGTCCTTCTTCGGACTTCATACTTCCCTTTTTGCTTAAGGCCTTAGCTACCACATTAGCCTTGCTCGGGCAACATTGAATATCACAGTCTTAATCCTTTAAGTATTCCTTACCATCTCCTTATCCTCATGTTCAACTCTTTCTAGTGAAGAGATAAATAAAACACTTGTAATCCGATCTAATATAAAATTCTTCTCCGTTTAAATAATGTCTCCAAGTCTTGATTGCATGAATCACAATTGTTTACTCCAATCATGAGTTGGGTAACTCTTCTCATGCTCTTTCAGTTTTCTTAAAGCATATGAAATCGCTTATTTACCTTACATCAACCCGCATCCTAGATCCAATCTGAAAGCTCCGATGGATAGGGTAAAAGGTTTCCCTGGTGCCGGAACGATCAAGATGGGAGCTGATATCAATCTTACTTTAGAATCTGGAAATATTCTTCACCCTTGTCAGTCAAATTAAACTCCTCTCCCTTCCTGGTTAGCTTCGTAAGAGGTTTTGCGATCTTAGAGTGGTCCTCCAAAATTGTCAGTAATAACCAGCTAAACCCAAGAAACTTCTGATCTTCGCAATATTCTTTAGGTGTTTCTCACCATATGATTACCTCTATCTTAATATGGTCCACTTTAATCCCTTTTTATGATGCTATGTGATCTAAGAAGATCATTTTGTTTAATCATGTCTTATATTTCTTGGACTTGGCATAAAGCTTTTCCCTTTTCAACTGTTGTGGAGCTACTCCAAGATCCGTTGTATGAGTTGCTTCATTCTTGGAATAAATCAAAATATCATCTATGAAAACTATGACCAACGTGTCCAACATGTCATGAAACACCCAGTTCATCAGCTCCATAAAAGACGTAAGGGCATTGGTTAATCCAAACGTCATAATTGAGAACTCATAATTGGCCAATCCCAATTCTAAAAGCTATCCTCGAGATATCGTTGTCTAAATTCTTCTGCGGATGATATCTTGATCGAAGATCAACCTTAGAAAATACCTTTGCTCCTTGCAACTAGTTAAATAAGTCATTGATCTGAGGTTGTAGATATTGATTCTTGATCGTGAGCTTGTTTAGTTCCAGGTAGTCTATACATAATCTGACACTATCGTCCTTCTTCTTCACGAGTTGCGTTGGCGCTCTCCGTGATGCAATACTTAGCTGATTAGAACCCTTGTCTAATAACTCTTGTAGTTGAGTCTCAATCCCTTCAACTCCATAGGAACTACTCTACAGGTGCCTTTGACACAAGTATCGTCCTTGGTAACAAGTCGATGACGAACTCGATCGCACGATCAGGTGGTAACCCGATAACTCTACTGGAAACGCATCAGGGTATTTACGCATCACCTCAATATCTTCCATCTGTGGTACTTCTTTGGTAACGTGTACCGCAAATACCATATATCCAACTTCTTTCTCTTCAAAGCATCTCTTCGCCTTTAGCATAGAGAGGATCATCTTTCACTTCCTAGGCAACATACTCCCAATGATACTAAATCATATGTTGTTTTTATTCATGAATGATAACCTCTTCTATGCACACAATCACTTGTAGAGTGTTGAGATAACCAGTCTATCCCCAAGATGACGTCAAAGTCTGCCATCTCAAGTCTAATTAAGTTGTGTCCAAATTTCATCCATCCATACGATTTGGACATTATTCATAACACTCATCTAATACAACATTTAGTCCAAAAGTGCTTGAACTAGCAAAATCTGATGTAAAGGTCTTAAGAGCTTGTCTAGTTCCTTCATCTCTTTTGATTTTTCAAAAACTATCATCAAAATCTCATATTGCACTCATTAGCTTGTATTTCTTTTATCCTTGTTGTTCTACCTTGCTCTCTCTTCCATATACCTCAAAAAATATCTTGTGATTGTTACTTCATATCCCAAGTCTATCTATAAGCATTAGGGTATATGCTTATAAATTCATTAATTCAGCCAAACTATTTTGGTCTTTACTTATTCATATCCCTCAACATTGGGCATAACTCAATTATCATTGTATTAAATCGAGAACTACTTATGCCATGACTTTATCTTGGTATCCACTCTTAAATTTGCCATTAGGAATCTTCTACCTTGTCAAAATTCATACCGATATAACCATCTTTAACTCTACTTGAGTGCTATCTATTTCTTTACTGGCTACTCTTGATAGTTCTCATTTTTTCTCATGCACTCTTTTTATAGACATGACTCATATCCATCCATTTAGCAATCTCAAAATAGATCCTTCATTACTTCATCTGAGGTTCATTGGCTATAGCATTTAATTTGAATTCAATCATCTTTCTTCCAATAATTCCATTATCACTAAACATCTTTATCAACAATGGTCAGGGAGTGTATAAATCAGAATGTTCATCCAAAAGCAATTCACTTCCTTCTTTCAAATTTAGTATAATGACGAACACTTGCTTTATCCAGTGAACCTAGGTTTTAAGAATCAGGAGTAAATCTATGGTAATCCAACCGACATTAAAAGATCGTCAAGTTGCACGGTGGTCCAAATATATGAAAATAGAGGTTTTACAACTCTTAACCTCATGGTTACAGGTTCTATTGAGTATATATAATGCCATTGGTCAAGGCACTATAGGAATAAATCTGGAGAAAGATTTCGTACATCAGTAAATCAGGTAAAATCAAAAAGATGTACGTTCAACATGATTAAACATTTAACTATTCATTCAGTTCATATCTCTGTTCATGTTGCCGATCATGAGAATGGTTCAGATTGGTATAATCAGGACTAATACTAAAGAAACAATATCTATAACTCCAATTGACAGGTTAAATCAAGAAGGTATCCTGTCAAGGCCCGAGAAATTAAAATCTGGTATATGCATCCTCTATAATCATAAGAGTAATCAATAATGCACCGCATCCTATATAAATCTATCTAGATATATTGCCACAATAGATTTGATCCTTGCTAAAAACGTTTGAGGCTTAATCTTCAGAAAATATTTCTTAATCCTTTTCGGATCATTCTACCATGATGTAACTATCCCATACATCGGTGGCTGATAAGGTTAACCACCTTGATACACTGCTTGTTGTGCACAAAACTTCTGCACTGGGGTGTGCATTACTGGGACTTGCTGTATGGTAGGCACTGTGTTATAGCTAACCTGTAAGACCCATGTCAATCTAACCCGGTCTTACCATCTTGAACCAGGTTTACCTGTCATGGTCGAGCCAAATGGACCAAGGGCGTGAAGGAGATCGAGATCCCAGGTACCAAATCGACCCAAAAACACTTAAAATTGGGGGAGGGTCACATACCTAGCTAAGCAAGGTCGGACCTCCCAAAACAGAGAGTCAGACCCTCGATTTTGAAGGGAGGGTCGGACATCTTAAGCCCTAGGGTCGACGGGATCATCGACCCTCCCAGCGACCCTCGGATTCTGCCGAAATAGAAATTAGGAAATTTCTTAATTTTCGATTGGGATTCATTCCTAATCTCAAAGGGACTTACTTTAGGATGTTCCTACTCTATTTAAAGGACATCCCTAAGCCACTTTCACTCCTTTCACAACCCTAATCGAATTGGGAGAAAGAGAGCAGAAGGAAAGAGGAAGAAGAAAGGGAAGGAAGAGAACTTAGCAAAAAGGAGAAGAATTTCAGAGGAAAAGTAATCTTCTCAGGTATTGATACTAATTCCATGAGTTTCTACAGACCTTAGGTTAGTTATTGATGAGAATGCGATCTCGGAGAAACCCAAACCATCAAGCTATGGTTAGGTTTTCATGGAAAACCATAGGAAAGTGCATGAAAGCTATCTAGGTGGGTTATACATGGTTTTAGACCATGGAATGAATGTAGAATGGAATGTAGGAGCAAGCCATAGGATCTCAAGCACGAAGAATGGATTAAAAGAGGGAACTGGACCAAAGTGCACCGAGGGTCGCACCGAGGGTCGATGACCATCCGACCCTAGGTGTTCCTGACCATCGACCCTCAGTGTTCGGGAAGTTCAGAGTTAAGGGAGGGTCGCACCCAGGGTCGATCCTGACTCCGACCCCACCTCCGACCCTCAGTTAACAGAGTAGTTTTTAAATTCTGAATAAATTCTAATTAAATTCTATCGACTTTGTTACGTCTTCTAGCAATATAATAACATTGTAAAGGTGATTCTAAAGCTTGGAAAAGTATCTTATATCAAGCTAAGGTGAGGAACCATAACTCCAAACTAAATTGGTTAATAACAAACTGTTTTCTATTTTCTTGAGTCCTATGCCATGTTTGATTCTATGCGAATATGTTTGAAATGTGCATACAGCATGCCATCCAATATTTCTATTACTTGTTCATGCATATTTACTTTATTGTTTATAACATGATTATGATGATGATGATAGGAATAGGCATGTGCTTGTATGTGTGTGGTTGATGTACTTGATGCGAGCGAGTATCAGGGGAGGTGTGATGAGAACGTCAATAAACGTTAACCTTTGGCGGGTCTCAGCACTTTAGCTCTATCTCTAACTCAAGTCTTGTGCATTGGCATCGTCGTATCGCCATTACTTTAGCAGAACTATTATGTCGTAGAGTATCAGGGGAGGTGGTCTCGGTCCTTGTAGTCTCCGACTCTACCGGGGGGCCTTAGCTCTATCTCTATGGACATTCTGAGGGATGCTGGGGTGAGGCCTTGGATATACTGTTTGGCATTAGGATTGGTCAGTTGCGAGCCCAGTTTACAGCCCTCACCAACAGGGGCTTACATATTGGTATGACACTATATAGCAATAAACGTAACCTCTGTTATATAATGTTCATGTTTGGGTGCATGTGAGTTGACGATAAACGTGATCTTCGGGTAGCGTCATACACTCGTGTATAGAGGCGGGGTCAATAAACGCAACCTTTGGCTACCTAAACCTTTCTATTGCATACTGCAAACTTTAAACCGGACCAAAGATATAAATTGATTTGCATGCATATGTATTGTTGCATTGTTTTGGCTACTCACTGAGCCGTGATGTGTGCTCACCCCTCGACGTCGAAGATTTTTAGTTGATGATGCAGGTTATACCGTTGAAGACTATATGAATGCGTCTGCGTACGGGAATGTGGCAGCGATGGAAGCTGAAGCTGAAGCGGATACACAAGACTCCTCTTGCGAGTGCAACTCGTGTGTATTTGATTAGATATTTTATAGGTTTCTTTATTGGATTTATTAAGACATGTATTTGGTATTTAAATATTTATGTCTCAGTTGAAAACAGAATAATTTGCTATTAAATTATTGATATCATCTTAGCTCTCAGTTCATGTTATTATAAGACTTCCGCTATTGTGTATTTACTCTGATTATGATTATGGATGTGTGTAAGTTTGGATAATGCGGGGATAGCCTGTTTGAGATCCTGGTTGAACCGTTGGTTTATTAGCGGTTCATCACACCATTCTGAGATGTACGGAATTGGGGTGTGACAACTTGGTATCAGAGCATCTTAGGCTTTGCCCGCCGAACTAACATACATTCAAGACGATTGTGAACTGAGATAGGATAAAAGTAAAAACAGTAATACAAACAAACTGTAAGCACAAGTGATGGTTGAGACCAAATTTAAAAAGAGAATAATGCATCTATAAAAGGGAAAACAAGTTACATACAATGAGAGAAAGAAACAAAATGTATATACATAACTAAAGAAAAGTGCAGTCCACAACCCGGACAGTTACTCTGTAGTACAAGAATATAAATACAATCAAGAAGCTAGAGGTGAAGGAGGAGGCGGTGCCTCACGATCTCGGTCCTAGTCCTCAACATAGACCCTAGTCAACCAACCCACCTGGGTCTGGGTCGTCTGGAGACTAGCTGCAAGATCGGCTACCCTCCTATCAGTCGCCCGCTGGACCGATAACAGCTCATCCACCCTCATACGCTGGGCGTCTAGCAACTCCTCCATCCTCAGATCAGATCTGCGCTGAGCCTCCCTGATCTTCTGCAGCATCTCCATCATGTCAGAAGGTTGGAGTGAAGAACCAGCCGCATGAGAAGGACCAGCCTCAGGCACTGGATCCGCAGCAGAAGAAGTACCGACACCAGCCGCAGGTGTGGGTGAAGGTGGTGGTATCGAGTCGACGTCCATATACATACGGTCGTCATCGTCGACGGAATCTACATGAGCTCTAGCAGCGGCAGCAGTAGCCTCGGCATCAGCCATCTCGATACGAGTGTGAGGGCGCACCATCGCGTTCCTCTCCTCATCACTAACCTGGGCATCCTGCATACCCGTCTTGCAGATTGCCTCCCAATCTAGAGGCGACGAGAAGGTCTTCTCCTGGATCTTCTCATCTACCAGGTCAACCCCCAGACAGGTCAGAAGAACTGTAATCATGCGTCCATAGGGTAGATTACCCCTATGCCCGGACAATGTAGCACTAATCATGGTCTGCATGATGATGTACGGAAGGCAGACCGGTTGTCTGGTGCAGATGCTATAGGTCAAAAACTGGGTCAGCTGAGAAACCCGCTCATAGTGTCCAGTCTGCGGGATCAGATTATCCTGGATAATCTTGCAGAAGACCCGTGGAGCTGGACGCAAGTAACAAGCTCTCATCTGCCATCGATCAGGACGGAGCAATTGGTTGTCGATCTCTGCCCTCATCTCCATAGAAACGAACTGTGGCTCTCCAGGCACACAGTACACCATGGGGCCATCATAGGGTATGCCCAATAGATCGGCCAGTTGTCGATAATCAAAGGAAATGTGCACCCCTTTGACGTAACTAGTGATGCGCAACTCCTGACCATGCTCGACGTCATTGTAATTCCCCACCACCTGGAGATTACAATAGAACTGACGCACCAAATCCGAGCATGTGCATGCGTCGTAGGTGATGACAGGGAGCCACCCCATATCACCAAATGTCCTCTCTACATTGAACAAGGCTAGCTCATCCAAGTTCACCATACGACCCCCTTCCACCTTCTTACGGGCATAGTCGGCATACTGTGCCTCGGCTTCGTTAGAACGGGAGCGAAGTGGATCACGTACTCTGGGTATTTTGGTATGAGCCATGGTATCTGCAAAATAAAAAAGAGAATGAAAAATAAGGAATTAGTAGGATAAAAATCTGGAATTTGATGTAATAACGACGTAAGTTGACCATAAAGCCCCATTTCTCACCATACAAGTGGGCATGAGAACTTACGTAGGTTTAAACATACCCTACAACCCATATGCAGTAGGAAATTTTAACTGACGATGTCCAATTTGAAGAAATTCAAGAAAAATCAAAAATTTCGACAAATTAGGGCAAAAAGAGAAAATTTCAAGTTTCTCGATAACGAACCGATGAAACTCAAAAATTTTGAGGGCTTTCATTCCTCGAGACACCAATAACAAAAGCCCCCAATAAAAATCGAATTTTTACTGTTGGAAAAAGTTTAATTTGGAAAATACAAGTTAAAAGTGTAAAAACCTAGAAATGGAAACCTAGAAACAGGTAAAAATGGGAAGACATACCTGTAGTGATGACGTGGACGTCGAAACCCGGAGTCAAACCGATCAAAAACGGTATAGTAGCACTATAGCAACTCAGAGAGGAGAGACGAGTCGAAACGGAGGAGGAATAGTGAGAAATGACCCAAAATCGGATCTTAAAAATCTGATTTTTGGTCCGAGGGTCGGACAATTCGACTAGAACCATCGACCCTCGAATCGACCCTCCCATCGACCCTCGGCTCTCAAGAATCTGATAGAAAATCAAGGGTCGGAACTGAGGGTCGGACACCCATCGACCCTCGCATCGACCCTCAGCTCTCGGGAAGAACAGGTCATTCCCAGGGTCGGATACCAAGGGTCGGACATACCATCGACTCTCACCATCGACCCTGCATAGAAAAGACAGTATTTTTTTATAAAATGAGCTAGAATTGGAATTGATTATCGATTAGCGTGCCTAAATGAAATATAAATGACTTCTCACCTATTTTAACAATTTTCAGGCACCACCAATCACCGAAAGGAATCATGTCTGGACGTAGAGTAACCCGACAGACCCGAAATGCAGTCCCACCACCACCACCCGTGGAGGAGACTAGTCAAGAAAATAATTATACGTCGGGTAATCCAGAACCGGCAAACCCTACAAATTTGCCACCTCCACCACCAGAGCTAGCAACAGTGGTAATGAATCTGGCACATCAGTTGCAGCAGATGGAACACGCACAGGCTCAGATGCAGGTTGCCATGGGAATGATGTTTCAAGCCACTCAGGCTGCACCCATGCGCACAAGACAAGCTAGTGCAGCACCGGTGTTGTTCGTAAAGAAGGAGGATGGTAGCGTTCGATTATGCATCGACTATTGGGAGTTGAATAAACTGACAATCAAGAATCGATATCCACTACCTCGGATCGTGACTTGTTCGATCAGTTACAAGGAGCAAGAGTATTTTCTAAGATCGATCTTCGATCAGGCTATCATCTGCTGAAGATTAAAGAAGGTGATATTCCAAAGACAGCATTCAGGACCGGATACGGACATTATGAATTTTTGGTTATGTCTTTCAGATTAACTAATGCACCGGCAACGTTCATGGAACTTATGAACCGAGTTTTCCACGATATGTTGGATACGTTGGTTATAGTATTTATTGATGACATATTGGTATATTCCAAGGACAAGGAAACCCATATCAAGAACCTAAATGCAACCCTATAGCGTTTAAGGAAAGAGAAGTTATATGCCAAATTTTCAAAGTGCGAGTTTTGGCTAAGTGAAGTCGCATTCCTAGGCCATGTAGTATCTGCCGAAGGAATCAAAGTGGACCCCAGCAAGATCGAGGCTATTGTAAAGTGGGAAGCACCAAAGAGCGTTTCAGAAATCAGAAGTTTTCTGGGTCTAGCTGGTTATTATCGGAGATTCATAGAAGATTATTCTCGGATTGCCGTACCTCTCAACAGTCTGACCAAGAAAGGTGAAAAGTTTGTGTGGACCGATAAATGCGAGAAGAGTTTCCAAACACTGAAGACCAGATTGATATCTGCCCCGATTTTGACTATTCCCGTTCCAGGACAGACATTTACTTTATACACTGATGCATCGGGACTGGGAATAGGATGTGTGCTTATGCAAGGAGAGCAAGTAATTGCTTATGCTTCAAGACAGTTAAAGGTACATGAGAAAAATTATCCCACTCATGATCTGGAGCTAGCGGCAGTAGTACATGCTGTCAAGATATGGAGACATTACCTATACGGAGAGAAATTTCAGATTAAGTCGGACCATAAAAGTCTTACTTATTTATTTAATCAAAAGGAGTTGAATATGAGACAAAGAAGATGGCTGGAACTATTGAAAGACTATGATTGTGATATCCAGTATCATCCGGGAAAAGTGAACCTAGTAGCGGATGCATTAAGCAGAAAAACAATGATAAAATCTCAAGGAGAAGTTAGCACAACAGCAGCAATGTGTACCACTGGAATGGTATTCAATCACGGCAACGAGTAGTATGTGATAGATACAACGGATGAATCAGCCAACCAAGGGTTTATTCATCGGTTTTCGAATATGTTCGCCGTATTGAAGATTATACCAGATATAGTGGACGAAGTGAAGACAGCTATCAAAGCAGATCCTTATCTGAGAACAGTACAAGAAGATATTGAGAAAGGTAGGACTAGCCCTGAGTTCACCTTGGACGACGAGAAAGTAATGAAATACAAAGGAAGAATATGTGTACCTAAAACAGAAAGTATGGACATTAGACACCGACTGATGAAAGAAGCCCATACCACCATCTATTCGATACATCCTGGAAGTACCAAAATGTATCATGGTCTGAAGAAACTATATTGGTGGAGGGGAATGAAAGCAGATGTAGCCAAGTTCGTTTCTCAATGCCTCAATTGTCAGAAAGTAAAGGCTGAACAACAAAGACCCACAGGACTGTTACAACCACTACCGGAACCAGCATGGAAATGGGACTGCATCACTATGGACTTCGTCACGGGACTACCATTGACTCCTCGAGTAGTTGACGCAGTTTGGGTGATTGTGGACCGTCTGACTAAAACAGCTCGCTTTATACCTATACGACCTCAGTATACACTGGAAAGGTTAGCGAAGCTGTATGTGGATAACATTGTTCGATTACATGGTGTTCCAGAAAGCATTGTGTCCGATAGAGATCCAAGATTTACTTCCAAATTTTGGGAAGGCTTGTAAAAGGCTATGGGTACGACGCTAAAGTTTAGTACTGCATTCCACCCACAGACAGATGGACAGTCGGAGCGTACAATCCAGATTCTAGAAGATATGCTACGAGCATGTGTGATTGATTTTAAAGGATCGTGGGACGAATAGTTACCATTGATCGAGTTCGCTTATAACAATAGCTATCAGACCACTATACAGATGCACCCTATGATGCACTGTATGGCAGGAAGTGTCAAGCTCCCTTGTTTTGGAATGAAGTTGGAGAACGTAGTATTGTTGGACCGGAATTTATTGAAGAGACTTTCCGAATGGTCGACATCATCAAGGAAAGAGTAAGAACAGCTCAGAACCGTCAGAAGCAATATGCAGATACTCGACGAAGAGATCTGGAGTTCGCCGTAGGTGATAAAGTATTTTTGAAGGTATCGCCTATGCGAGGATTCAAGAGGTTCGGACAGAAAGGGAAACTAAGTCCAAGATATGTCGGGCCGTATGAAATTCTAGCTAAGCGTGGAAAACTAGCTTATCAGTTAGCACTACCACCATCTATGTCAAATGTGCATGACGTATTTCACATTTCCCTATCGAAGAAGTATGTCAAAGACCCAACGCATGTTTTGACAGTGGATCTGCTGGAATTGACTGATGATTTGACGTTTGAGGTAACACCAACATAAATCACTAGTCGAAAAGTTCAACGTCTACGCAACAGAGATATCTACTATGTTAAGGTCACATGGAAAAGTAGAGACATGGAAGAGATTACATGGGAAGAAGAGAATGCTATGCGAAAGCAATACCCTCATTTATTTGATTCAGAAGGTACGTATAATTTCGAGGACAAAATTTTTATAAGTTGGGGGGAGTTGTAAGACCTGTATCAATCTAACCCGGTCTTACCATCTTGAACCAGGTTTACCCGTCATGGTCGAGCCAAATGGACCAAGGGCGTGAAGGAGATCGAGATCCCAGGTACCAAATCGACCCAAAAACACTTAAAATAGGGGGAGGGTCGCATACCCAGCTAAGCAGGGTTGGACCTCCCAAAATAGAGAGTCAGACCCTCGATTTTGAAGGGAGGGTCGGACATCTTAAGCCCTAGGGTCGATCGGATCATCGACCCTCCCATCGACCCTCGGATTCTGCCGAAATAGAAATTAGGAAATTTCTGAATTTTCGATTGGGATTCTTTCCTAATCTTAAAGGGACTTATTTTAGGATGTTCCTACTCTATTTAAAGGACGTCCCTAAGCCACTTTCACTCCTTTCACAACCCTAATCGAATTGAGAGAAAGAGAGGAGAAGGAAAGAGGAAGAAGAATGGGAAGGAAGAGAACTTAGCAAAAAGGAGAAGAATTTCAGAGGAAAAGTAATCTTCTCAGGTATGGATACTAATTCCATGAGTTTCTACAGACCTTTGGTTAGTTATTGATGAGAATGTGATCTCGGAGAAACCTAAACCATCAAGCTATGGTTAGGTTTTCATGGAAACCCATAGGAAAGTGCATGAAAGCTATCTAGGTGGGTTATACATGGTTTTAGACCATGGAATGAATGTAGAATGGAATGTAGGACAAGCCATAGGATCTCAAGCACGAAGAATGGATTAAAAGAGGGAACTGGACTAAAGTGCACCAAGGGTCGCACCGAGGGTCGATGACCATCCGACCCTAGGTGTTCCTGACCATCGACCCTCAGTGTTCGGGAAGTTCAGAGTTAAGGGAGGGTCGCACCCAGGGTCGATCCTGACTCCGACCCTACCTCTGACCCTCAGTTAACAGAGTACTTGTTAAATTCTGAATAAATTCTAATTAAATTCTATCGACTTTGTTAAGTCTTCTAGCAATATAATAACATTGTAAAGGTGATTCTAAAGCTTGGAAAAGTATCTTATAGCAAGCTAAGGTGAGGAACCATAACTCCAAACTAAATTGGTTAATAACAAACTATTTTCTATTTTCTTGAGTCCTATGCCATGTTTGATTCTATGAGAATATGTTTGTAATGTGCATACAGCATGCCATCCAATATTTCTATTACTTGTTCATGCATATTTACTTTATTGTTTATAACATGATGATGATGATGATGATGATAGGAATAGGCATGTGCTTGTATGTGTGTGGTTGATGTACTTGATGCGAGCGAGTATCAGGGGAGGTGTGATGAGAACGTCAATAAACGTTAACCTTTGGCGGGTCTCAGCACTTTAGCTCTATCTCTAACTCAAGTCTTGTGCATTGGCATCATCGTATCGCCATTACTTTAGCAGAACTATTATGTCGTAGAGTATCAGGGGAGGTGGTCTCGGTCCTTGTAGTCTCTGACTCTACCGGGGGGCCTTAGCTCTATCTCTATGGACATTTTGAGGGATGCTGGGGTGAGGCCTTGGATACACTGTTTGGCATTAGGATTGGTTAGTTGTGAGCCCAGTTTGCAGCCATCGCCAACAGGGGCTTACGTGTTTGTTTGGCACTATATAGCAATAAACGTAACCTTTGTTATATAATGTTCATGATTGGGTGCATGTGAGTTGACGATAAACGTGATCTTCGGGTAACGTCACACACTCGTGTATAGAGGCGGGATCAATAAATATGACCTTTGGCTACCTAAACCTTTCTATTGCATACTGCAAACTTTAAACCGGACCAAAGATATAAATTGATTTGCATGCATTATGTATTGTTGCATTGTTTTGGCTACTCACTGAGCCGTGATGTGTGCTCACCCCTCGACGTCGAATATTTTTAGTTGATGATGCAGGTTATGCCGTTGAAGACTATATGAATGCGTCTGCATACGGGAACGTGGCAGCGATGGAAGCTGAAGCTGAAGCGGATACACACGACTCCTCTTGCGAGTGCAACTCGTGTGTATTTGATTAGTTATTTTATAGGTTTCTTTATTAGATTTATTAAGACATGTATTTGGTATTTAAATATTTATGTCTCAGTTGAAAACAGAATAATTTGCTATTAAATTATTGATATCATCTTAGCTCTCAGTTCATGTTATTATAAGACTTCCGCTATTATGTATTTACTCTGATTATGATTATGGATGTGTGTAAGTTTGGATAACGCGGGGATAGCCTATTTGAGATCCTGGTTGAACCATTGGTTTATTAGCGGTTCATCACACCATTCTGAGATGTGCGGAATTAGGGTGTGACATAATCGGTATTGGGGTACAGTGTTGCTACCAATTGGTACCGTACATGGTTTGACCCGGAGGTATTGATGTAGCATTGGAAATTTGGGTAGTGATTTACATAGCAACTTGCATAGTCGGTCTCATCTGTTGTTGCTCTTGTATTTTATTAGGTCAAGTGTATGACAACCATAGCCAAGGTACTTACTAGTCCAGGTGGTTAGCTGGAGTTGTCTGATTGTTCACCTCCTTTGATTCGCTCTAATCTGATTATCATTATATAGCATCTGCTCAGATGAGTTTTCATTATCCATTCTCGACCCTGATAGTGGTGGGGTTAAGTTGTAACCTCTTCTTAATGCTCAGCGGGTAATGGATCAGCTTGTGGTGGATCTCACCCTGAGTCTCCATGTCACCCAGGAGTATAGTTACTCTTATTCTTAATGTATGACCATTATTCTCTTATCTCTGTTGGATTTATCCTGAGATCTTTTCCATTATCTCTACAGGGGTTTTGGCATTACTAGCCATTTTTCTCCTTCCTCTGTCCTAGATCAAGTTTCACATCTTGTGAGTACCAACTCGGTATTCCAATTTTCTGCTTTACAGAAGCTCCCTTCTTGCTACTGTACTATATCCTTGTATACTTGGATAACTGCCCAACTTATAGATAATACCCTATATTATTTGTTTATTAGGATAATTTTTGGTCTTCCTTTCTATGTGAGTGTATATATATGGTTCCACCTTTTATATGTACATTATTGTCTTGTTTAGGTTCTGTCTCAACCAACACAGGTGCTTATTGGGTGTTTGTATTAAAGCTTTTAATTTATCCTAACTCAGTTCATGGACTCTAGTTGAAGTATTCAGGTTTAATGGGTAAGGCCTACGAGAGCTCTGATACCAAGTTGTCACACCCCAATTCCGCACCATTCAGAACGGTGTGATGAATCGTCAATAATCCAACGGTTCAACCAGGATCTCACAATAGGCTATCCCATATATGATAAACCAAGACACATTCCACATTAATCAGAGGTAATAAAACAAATAACGGAAGTCTTACAGAAAATGAACTGAGGTCTAATCATGATAAATAATTAATATTCCATTTATTTCCAAGTAACCAAAACATAAGTTAATACATATTACAATATCCAAATACGAAAACTAAATACTAAACGTATCCACCGTTGAAACTCTCGCTTAACGAACTATGTTCGTTCTCCACAGCTTGCTCATTCATAGCCTCCACCCGTTCATATGTTGGCGAGTAGACAAAATATTCAATCATAGTACCTGCAACATCAGAAACTAAAAAGAATTATACGCGCGAGGGTCAGCTCTCCAACTTGAGCTCAATGAGTAAACAACACAATGCAACAATATATATGCATGCAATCAATTCATATCTTTGGTCTGATTTAAAGTTTGCAATGCGCAATAGAAAGGTTTAGGTGGTCAAAGGTTAGCGTTTATTGACCCTGCCTCTATACACAGGGTGTGGAAGTCCACCCAAAGGTTAACATTTATTGTCGTCCCCATCCACCCTACCATAACATTGTACAACAAAGGTTAACGTTTATTGTTGTACAATGCCATACCAACACGTAAGCCCCTGCTGGCGAGGGCTTGCAAACTGGGTTCGTAACTAACAAATCCTAATGCCAAACAGTGTATCCAAGGCCTCACCCCAGCATCCCTCAGAACGTCCATAGAGATAGAGCTAAGGCCCCCCGATAGAGTCAGAGACTACAAGGACCGAGACCACCTCCCCTGATACTCTACGACGTAATAGTTCTGCTAGGGTAATGGCGATACGACGATGCTAATGCACAAGACTTGAGTTAGAGATAGAGCTAAAGTGCTGAGACCCGCCAAAGGTTAACGTTTATTGACGTCCCCATCACACCTCCCCTGATACTCACTCGCATCAAGTACACCAACCATACACATACATTCACATGCCTATTCCTATCATCATCATCACCATCATGTTATAAACAATAAAGTAAATATGCATGAACAAATAATAGAAATATTGGATGACATGTTGAATGCACATATAAGCATACACGCATAGAATCAATATGGCATTGGACTCAAGAAATAAAAACAGTTTGTTATTAATCAATTAGTTTAGAGTCCTATTTCCTCACTTTTGCTTGTTTGTAGATCCTCTTTCAAGCCTTAAGAATCACTTTTATACCAATATTATATTGCTAGAAGACCTAACAAAGTCGATAGAATTTAATTAGAATTTATTCTAATTTTTTACATCTTGCTGTTAACTGGGGGGTCGATGCCTAGGGTCGGATGTTCCATCGACCCTAGGTGCTACCCCTCCTTTCCTGAACTTCCCGAATGCTGGGGGTCGATGCTAGGATCGGAGGTTCCATCGACCTTAGGTGCGACCCCCCATGGTTTGAGTCGAAAATATTAAATTTCGTCCATTCTTTCATGTTTGGGGTCCTATGGCTTGCTTTTATAGTCCATTCCATACATGTTCTATGGTTTAGAACTATTCTTTATTCACCTACATGGTTTCAATGATCTCCTCCATGGTTTCCATTGAAACCTAACCATGGATGGGTGATTTGGGATTCTTCTAAGTCATACCCTCTTCATAAACCATTCTAAGGTCTTAAATAAATCATGGGGAATGTATTCATACCTTAGGTTTGCTGAGATTCAGAGTTTCCTCTGAATTTCCTCCTCATTGGTCTTCTTCTTCAATTCTCTTTCTCTTCTCCTTCTCTTCCTTCTCTTCTCTTTCTCTCAATCTAATTAGGGTTATAAAAGGAGTGAAAGAGGCTTAGGGACGTCCTATTTATAGAGTAAAACCTCCTAAAATAAGTCTCATTGAGTTTAGGAAAGGTTCCAATTGAAATTAGGAATGTTTCCAAATTTTCGGTTCGTGCTGTTTTTCCTGATTACCGGGGGTCGATGGGGGGGTCGGACAATTCATAGACCCCTGCGACCCCTGGTCACGGGTCGATGGGGGGGTCGATGGGGGGTCGGACCTGCATGTTAAAACCTGCGACCCTACCCTCATTTTGACTGTTTTTGAGTAAATTTTCATATTGGATCTTGGTTTTCTTCACACACTTGGTCCACTTGGCTCGACCATGATATGTAGACGGGTCACGACATGAAATGTAAGGTTAGACCGGGTTCATGGCGTGCGGGTCTTACATATATAGCCCATGATTATTAGGGCACTACTACATGAAGTTTTGTTTTAAGATGTTATTTGATGAGCTTCGTTGAGGAAGTGAACAATGGCAATGTTAGTATAAATTATCATTGGTATGCTTATGGTTGCTTAGTTAACTTCCTCTATTATTACTATTGATTATGATTGTGGCATTGTGCTGGTAGTGGTTGGTATGTGTGTGCACCACTTATGAGGTCATGGTGAAATCACATCCAAACTAAGGTGTTGATCAAATCGTATCCCAAAAGAAAAATTTTCAGATCGGTATTTTTGGGGTGTGACAATGTTGGTATCAAGGCGATAAGCTCTATTACACTATGCCAACCAAGCCAATGCCGCAATAGTCTATAGTAACATGAGTAATATGATAATAAAATCTTAAAGACCATAAGTGATAAATATGAAACCAAACTTATGTATAGTAAGTTAAAAACAAGAAAGAGCATAAAATGTTAGGGAAAGACTAGAGATTAAGCACTACAACGCATAGGGAAATAAGATGTAGTTCTGCAATAACAACATAGGAAAGAAGAAAATTAACCAGATTACTTGAAATTCGATGGTGTGGGTTCACTAGCTCAATGGTAAGTCTTCAACCGTGATGCAGTGGTTGCATTTCTGATGTCGTCTTCGGACATTATACCCACTCTTGTCATAGCCGTCGGCATGATGTTGAGCTGGGAAGAGAACAAGGTTTGGGCATGATGCACCCCCCTAAAATTGTTCTCCAGTGAGTGTGCAAATAGGCTCTGATGATCCCTAATGCCATGCAACTCAGCTATAAGGGTGTTCATATCAGGTGGAGGTTGTGGATGGTCCGCTTGATCATTGACCTCATCTTCTGCACCCAATGGTGCATCATCATCTTCTTCGTCTTTGGATTCTTTGTCTGTCAAAGTCCCAAGACTAGGATAAGCCTCTAGCTCATCTTCAGAAAGCACCACGTCATGTAGTTGCATTTTAGAGATGACATACCACCTGGAGGGAGTAGCTACCGACTCTTTGTATGTAGTCTGATTTTGGATATCAACCCCCAAAAGCGATAAGAGGTAAGTGAGTAATGTGTCATAGGAAAGATTTGATGGTCTAATGCCTTCTGAGGCCAAGATCATGTTCTGCATGAGAATGTAAGGAAGGAAAAAAGATGTTTTGGTTGTGAGCTGATGACCAGAAATTTACTAAAAGAAGACAACTCATTGTAGTGACCACCCTGTGGTAGGATGTTGTGATGTACAATCCTACAGTATACTCAGGGTAAGGGATGATAGTTGACGGTTTTGTGACGCTTACCCAGAAGAAGGATCTGATTGGCAATCTCCAGTCGCATAATCTTAAACAAGGTGCCCCTATCCTTATAACTCCAAAACGCTATGTCGCCACCCATGGATATGCCTAGCATACCAGCTAACTGCTTGGTGTCAAGGGAAACATCCATGCCCGCTACTTCAACCAGATATGTAGAGGTTTCGTGGCATCATTCTCATCGTTTATTCCACCGGTAACTTGCAAGTATAAGGTCAAGCCTCGTGGTTACATCGATCTCTAGCATGGGAGACCATCCCATAGCATCGAAAGTAGCTCGGACGTCAAACCACTCTATCTCATCAAATAGAACGCGTTGTCCAGATTTGACGAATTTTTATTCAAACCTTGGGAATGCCTATTGAGCCTTTAAGAAAATGAACCACAACGCATCAAAATCAGATAGAGCATTACACCGTGATTGGCTCATGGTAGTTTTCTTTAGATGGGATGGCCTATAAGGATAGCAAAGCAAACAGTGTTGACCAAGCTTAAGCAGACATTGTCTCAAGAAAAGCTCAAAATAAATTTAAAGAAATTTTGTAATATTCTTCCTAACCCTAGAATTGAAATTCCAAGCTAAAGATAGTTTATGCCTTGGGTCCATGATGGAGAGAGTTACTAGAGGATTAATTAATGGAAGAAGTTCCTGGAGGCAAAACCCCGGTTTCTGGAGGCAGAAGTAGAGCTCTCTATCACATAGAGTAAAGGTTGTGGTGAGAAATGAAGAAGAAATTTATGCACTAGGTTATATTTGGTAAAGATTCTCCATCTAATCGTGAATCTTGATGTGGGGTACAGTCCAGCACATTGACCGGCAGCGTGAGTGTTAAAATTCTGGAAGTAGCCAATCAGAATGGCGGATGATATAGTACCAACCAACCCATCAACCGATAAATTCCAAAGAGTTCAGTAACTTTACCGAACGCAATACCAGTTGAAACTAGTGAATCCGAATACATCGACCTGACCAGTGATAAATGATATAAATTTCTAAAATTTTGCTAGTTCCTTCTCGATTGTGTTTGGTGCTATTTTTGTACATGTTCTATTTACCTGACTTATATGGTTTACTATAGACATGATGCTAACCGTACTAGTGCTTAATTTAGGAAGTTAAATAGGTGAAAATGGCCCCTCATACACCCAATACCCTTCATGAAAGCGATGATGAAAATCTTTCGTCTAGAGAAAGGTCAACTGCAACACCCAATCTAGATGGAACTCAACCCACCACCAATGTGAGAGGTCCATCTCAAATAGATACAATCCAGCCACTACCTGAAGTTACCCCTGAAAACCTCCCTGCCATCATACAAAATATGGCTCTCACAGTGAGTCAGAAGTAGCAATGAGCAGTCGAGGAAGATTAGTGAATGTTCCTTCAGGATCTGAGAACTCTTCTGACTCTAGTGCTTACACCATAGACAAGTGGACAAAAAGGCAATAGGAACAATAATGTGCCACCACCTGGAGGGAACCCAATAAATTGAGTTGGTCTGATAGGATAACATGGAGTGCCCATTGGACTCAATCAGAATGTAGTGGCAAATTAAAATCCACCACCAATTCCCCCGGTGCCGTATTATGATCAATCTCGAACCATTTAGAGGTTCGTGAAGATGAAACCTCTAAAGTTTACGAGAGTTGGGACCAATCTATTGCAGCCAGCCATATGGATTAAGTCCATAGAGAAGACCCTTTGAATGATGATATGCACTGAGGAGGAAAAGATTCTATGTGCAACTTAAATGTTGGAAGGAGAACCTAACACTTGGTGGGAATCTACTATGCCACTTCTAATGGCAAAGCATCCCCAGATCACCTATGAAATCATCAAAGAAGCTTTCTTTGATAGATACTTCCCTTAAAGCTTCAAGGATAGGATGGAGGTGGAATACCTCAATGTGTCGCAAGGGCAGCAAACAGTGGATCAATATCAACACAAGTTCAAGGAGCTTTTCTATTATTCTCCACTGAGCATGAAGGAAGAATCTACAAAAGCTCGAAGGTTTACCAAAGGTTTGAGAGGCAACATTTGAGCTACAGTTGATGGCCTTGGAAAGGAGGTTTACTCAGAGGCCATCCAAATGGCAAAAGTTATTGAATCCAGTCTAAGAGATAGTTACTTCTCCCAAAAGGGAGGTAACAAGAGGTCAGCAAACATTGCTGGTGGTTGTGTAGCGAACAAGGCCTTTACAGCCAAACCAGCAGCATCCAAAGCCACGCTTGTTGAAAATCACTTGGCTATCCTAGATATAAAGTGCTTTAATTGTGAGCAAATGGGACATTATGCTAGGAACTGTCCCCATCCGCTCAATGCAACCCAACCTGGAAAGGTCTACTTAGTGTCTGCATAGGGAGCCGAAGCATAACTAGTTGTAGCGACAAGTACTCTTCTGCGACTAGCTATTTTGACTGTGTAAGCATGCATCTAAAATATGGTAATGTAATTAGGTACTGTGAATATAGCGGAAAAACCGGCTAAGGTACTTTTTGATTCCAGAGCACTCACTCCTTTATATCTCCAACTTTTGGGAAAAAGATAAGAGGTGATATTAAAACCTTAGAGACAATGTTGATCATGCGATCACCCACTTGGTGTGGAAGTAGTACTTGATGAATACCAAGGACCAAGTCCAATTTTAGTTGAGGGTAGAAGTCTGGACACAAAGCTAATTCAGTTAGAGATGTCAGACTTTGACGAGATCTTAGGCATAGATTGGTTGTCATGACATGGAGTGAGTCTCCAATATGTAGAAAAGAAGTTGATGTTTGAAGATGAAAATGGTGATATGTTTGAGTTTAAGGGAGAAAAGAGGATAAAGAAGAGGAAATTGTTTCTTTCAAAGTTCAAGGCAATCAAATGCCTACAGAACCAAGATCTGGGATTCCTGGTGTCATTCCTAGATATGACAGTAGAACGGCCCTGTCTGGAAGGCTTAGAGGTAGTAAAGGAATTTCTAGATGTATTTCCAAAGGATCTACCAAGGTTACCATCAGAACGAGTAACCGAGTTTCTGTTAGACTTGTTACCTGGCGCAACACCAATATCGAAGGCTCCCTATAGAATAGTGCCTACTAAACTCAAGTAATTGAAGGTGCAACTCCAAGTACCTGGCGCAGCACCAGTATCAAAGGCTCCCTATAGAATAGCGCCTACTAATCTCAAGGAATTGAAGGTGCAACTCCAAGAATTACCGGATAAATGTTTTATAAGGGCTACTATTTCTCCTTGGGGTGCACAAATATTGTTTGTGAAAAAGAAGGATGGAAATGTACGTCTCTGTATCGATTACAAGGAATTGAACAAGCTTACTATCAAGAACCAATATTCCAGGATTCATAAGGAATCCTCGATACTCAAAGAAGTGTAAGATTGGTGAATCTATCTTATCAAGTTACCACTTATAGATGACTTGTTCGATCAACTACAAGGCATCGTAGTGTTTTCCAAGATCAATTTTTGATCAGGATACCACCAATTGAGGATAAAGGATAGTGACAAACCAAAAATAGCCTTCCAGACGAAGTATGAACACTATGAATTTCTAGTCATATCTTTTGGATTGACTAATACTACTACCTCGTTCATGGAGCCTATAAATTGAGAATTTCATGACATGCTAGACACTTCAGTGATTGTGTTCATTGACAACATACTGATATACTTCAAGAACGTAAAAGAGCACAAGGCACACTTACGATAGGCGTTGCAAAGACTACGGGAGAGGAAACTTTACACCAAATTTAAGAAGTGTGATTTTGGTGAACGAAGTGGCATTCTTAGGCCATGTAGTGTCAGCAAAAGGGATTAAAGTAGACCCCAGTAAGATTGAAGACATTACCAACTCGAGAGCACCTAGAATGGTCACAAAAATCCAAAGTCTCTTGGGTTTAGCAGGGTACTACCGTAGATTCGTGGAAGACTACTCTAAAATTACCATGCCGTTGACTAAATTAACTAAGAAGGGAGAGAGGTTCATCTGGTCAAGCTGGTGTAAAAGGAGTTTTTAAACCTTGAAGGAGAGATTAGTCTCAACCCCTATATTGACGATTCCAAGACCAAGATAGACATTCACCTTGTATACGGATGCTTCTAAACTTGGACTAGGGTGTGTACTTATGTAAGGAGAATAAGTCATAGCATATGCCTCAAGACAACTGAAGAAACAAGAAGAGAACTACCGGAAGCACCGACTTGGAGTTGGCGGTAGTCATATTCTCTCTTAAGGCATGGAGACATTACTTGTATGGAGAGAAGTTTTAAATTAAGTCCAATCACAAAAGCCTCACATACTTGTTTACACAGAAGGACTTAAATATGAGGCAGCAGAGATTGATATAACTACTCCAGGATTATGACCGTGAGATCTCATGCCACCCCGGATCTATTAGAGGAATCCTTGGGAAACCAAGTTATTTGTGGACTTGCAAGCCAATTTACGAATCCATAGATAAAAGCTGACCTAGTCACCGAGGTGATAAAGGAACTACCTACAGACCTTTACCTCCAAACTCTGAGAGAAGACCTACGAATAGAAAAGTCAGACCCTGATTTCATGCTTTCTCTAGATGGGTCACTTAAGGTTCCGAGGTAGACTATGTATTCCTACAACAGCCATGGGTATCAAGGAATGAATCCTGAAAGAGGCCCACAATGTTCCCTATTCAAACCATCCTAGCAGTACCAAGATGTATCACGACTTAAGAAAATCAGTTTGGTGGAGAGGCATGAAAGCAGATGTAGCAAATTATGTTTATGGATGTTTAACGTGCCAGCAAGTGAAGGCAGTTCACCAGAAACCATCCTGATCACTTCAACCCCTACCGGTACCTGATTGGAAATGGGACTACATCACCATGGATTTTATCACAGGTTTACCCTTGACGCCCATAAATGTAGATGCTGTTTGAGTTATCGTTGATAGACTCACAAAGATAGCAAGATTTATAGCAATTTGGCCCCAAAATATGTTGGATAGACTAGTTAGACTGTATGTTAATCAAGTGGTTCTTCTACATGGTGTGCCTTAAAACATCGTGTTAGAAAGAGATACCCCGTTCACATCCTGATTTTGGGAGAGTCTGCAACAGGCAATTGGCACAGAGTTATGATTTAGCACTGCCTACAAATAGATGGTCAATCAGAGAAGACAATCCAAATAATAAAAAATATGCTTCGTGCATGTGCTATAGACTTCAAAGGAGCATGACACAAGAAGCTATCTTTGATGGAGTTTGCATATAACAACAGTTACCAAGACAACATTGGCATGGCTCCTTGAAACTCTTTATGGATGAAGATGTTGAACTCTACTATACTAGGAGGAAATTGGTGAAGAAGAACAGTTGGACCAAACTTTATCCAAGAAACATGCCAAGAAATGGATATGGATTAAAGCAGACCAAGCTCAACAGAAGAGTTACTCGGATGTAAAGATAAAGGACATTGAATTCGTTGTAGGAGACAAGGTGTTTCTAAAAATTTTACCTTTTAAAGCACTGAAATGCTTTCGGTAAAAAAGGGAAGCTGAGTCCCAGGTACATAGGACCCAATGAGATTCTGAAGAGATGTGAATGTGTAGCCTACCAACTAGTAGTACCTCCATCATTAGCCAATGTGCACGATGTATTCCACATTTCAATGCTGAAGAAGTATGTACAAGACCCATCCCACATATTAAAAGCTGGTCCTCCTCAATTAAATGAAGACTTGCAATAGAATTTAAACATCAAACGATATTGGACAAAAAGGTTCAGTACTTAAGGAATCGAGATGTTCACTATGTCAAGTTCATGTGGAGGAATCAGCATGTGAAAGATCTATTGTGGGAAGTGGAGGAGTATATGAAAAGAATATATCTTCACTTGTTTGAGACAACGAGTAAGTAGAAATTTGGGACTAAATTCTTTTAAGGGGTTGGAGTTGTAAAACCTTTACCTAGAAAATCCGACCTAACTTGGATTTTCTTTCGTGCCAGGGTTTTCCACCATAGCCAAACCCGACACAATGCCAGCCCAAGGACCAACGTGAATGTCACACCCCAATTTTGAACCAACCAGAATGGTGTAAGGAACCATCCATAGACCAACGGTTCAACCAAGATCTCGTATAGGCCGTGCCCATTCGATTAAACCAGATACATCCCACAAGCAAATTCAGAGTAAATAAATGATAGCAAAAGTCTTTAATACTAATAAACTGAGTATCTGACAGTGATCGCATAATTAATGATCCAATTATCTCCAATGTACCTCAAGACAAAAAATAAAGTAAAATAATCAATTACATGTTCTCATAACTAAACAACTAAGCTAATAAGAAAAACACATGAGTTGTACTCACATGAGGAATCATGCACATCTTCTTCAGCTTCTACGTCCATCGCAGCAACGTGTCCATATGTTGGCGCATTCATATATTCTTCAATAGTAGGGCCTGCATCAAGAACTAAAAATATTCAAAAGGGTGTGCACACATCACGGCTCAGTGAGCAAACAAAACAATGCAATAAACATATGCATGCATTCAATTCATATCTTTGGTCTAGATTTTTAAGTTTGCAATGTGCTATAAAAAGATTTGGTGGCCGCCGCACCTCTATACACCAGTGTGTGAATCCGCCCAATGGATCAAAAACCATTGCCGTCCCACATGCTCCCACCATGGAATAGAGATAGAGATAAAGTGTTCGGATCAAACACTGCCAACACTTCCCCTGATGTCCTACCCATACCAACACATAAGCCCCTATTGGCGAGGGCTTGCAAACTAGGCTCGCAACTAACCAATCCTAATGCCAAACAGTATATCCAAGGCCTCACCCCCAGCGTCCCTCAATACGTCCATAGAGATAGAGCTAAGGCCCCCTGGCAGAATCAAAGACCATACGGTCTGAGACCATCTCCCCTGATGCCCTACGACGTAATAATTTTGCTAAGATAATGGTGATACGATGATGTTAGTGGGCAAGACTTGAGTAGAGATAGAGCTAGAATCTGGTGACGAGGTCAAAGACCACCATACCACGTCCTCCCCCTGATGCTCTATTTGCAACCAATACACCAACCACACACATACATTCACATGCCTATTCCTAACATCATCATCATCATCATCATGTTATAAATAAATGGAAATAAATATACATGAACAGTAATAGCAGAAATATTAGATGACATGTGAGATGCACATTACAAGCACACAAGCATAAAATAAATCATGGCATTAGACTCAATAAAGTAAACAGTTTATTATTATCCAATTAGTTTAGGTCTTGTTCCCTCACTTTTGATCGTTGGTTGTTCCTCTTTCAAGCTTTATAAATCACTTTTGGACCACGTGGAAACCTAATAAATTTATGGATTCTAAGTTAGAGTTCATATTCATTAATTACAGTGTTTAAATGTGCCATCTAGAATCAATCAGACCTCTAGAAGCTGAGTGATCGTAGGTGTGGCTGCACCTGTGGTCTCAATTTTTGTGACCACAGGGTGTATGGTCGATACCTGTGGTCGCATATCATGCGACCACACACATTCGACCACACCCTCCCTGGAAGCTTCCCGAGGGCATGTGGTCGACACATGTGCCTCGTGTGGTTGATCATAGCTGTAACCACCACGAGTGTTTGATCGACTTTCATTCTCAGTCTAATCCCTTCATGATTTGATTCCATGAACTATCATTAGGGTCCTTCCTATGATTGATCTATGGCCTTAATTTATTCACAATCATCTACTCCAACCTACTCTTCATGAATTTCTTTTGAGTTTTCGTCTTTGGGTCTCATGGTTGAGATCCTACTTTAAATCAATACTTCCTCCATGATCTATTCTAGGCATTCAGCTAAGGTAGGGGATATTTTCATACCTTAAACATGCTAAAGAATTAGAGCTCTCTCTGAAATTCCTTCTCTTAGTCTTCCTCTTCAATTCTCCTTCTCTTCCTCCTCCTTGTCTTTCTCTCTCTTTCAGTTTGAGTTCTAAAGGAATGAAAGAGGCTAAGGGATATCCTATATATACAGGAAAACCCTCCATATAGAGTCCTACTTGGATTAGGAAGGAATCCCCTTCAGATTAGAAAGGTTTCCTAATTTCAGAGTCAATTATACCATCGTGTGGTCGCACGTGGGGTCACAGGATCCATCGACCATACGTCCCAAATATGTGACCACACGTCCCAGACTCCAGTGGTCTCATTATTCTGAGGTGTGGTCGACCACACCTATTTAGGTATGCTACCACATGTATCAATTAAATGATTTATAGTTCGAGTTACATACCTAGCCTTGTGGTTTTTTCACGCACTTGGTCCGATTGGTCCGACCATGATAGGAAGACCTGATACAAGGTGGTAAGACTGGGTTAGTACGATATGTGTCACACCCCAATTTTAGTCTAACCAGAATGGTGTGATGAACCGCTAACAAACCAACGGTTCAACCAGGATCTCTAATAGGCTATCCCTGTGTTATCCAAACTTTCACACATCCATAATCATAATCAGAGTAATACACACTAGCGGAAAATTTATAATAAAATGAACTGAGCAACTAAGATGATATCATTAATTTAATAGCAAATTATTCTGTTTTCAACAGAGATATAAATATTTAAATACCAAATACATGTTTTTATAAATCCAATGAAAGAAACCTATAAAAATATCTAATCAAATACACACGAGTTACACTCGCAAGAGGAGTCGTGTGTATCATCTTCAGCTCCAGCGTCCATTGCTACTATATTCCCGTACGCAAACGCGTTCATATAATCTTCAACTGTGTAACCTGCATCATCAACTAAAAATATTCGACGTCGAGGGGTGAGCACACAACACGGCTCAGTGAGTAGCCAAAACAATGCAACACTACATATGCATACACATCAATTTATATCTTTGGTCTGGTTTGAAGTTTGCAATATGCAATAGAAAGGTTGAGGTAGCCAAAGGTCACGTTTATTGACTTCACTTCTATACACGAGTGTGTGACGTTACCCGAAGATTACGTTTATCGTCAACTCACATGCACCCAATCATGAACATTATGTAACAAAGGTTACGTTTATTGCTATATAGTGCCATACCAACACATAAGCCCCTGTTGGCGAGGGCTGCAAACTGGGCTCGCAACTAACCAATCCTAATGCCAAACAGTGTCTCCAAGGCCTCACCCCAGCATCCCTCAGAATGTCCATAGAGATAGAGCTAAAGCCCCCCGGTAGAGTCAGAGACTACAAGGACCGAGACCACCTCCCCTGATACTCTACGACATAATAGTTCTGCTAAAGTAATGGTGATACGACGATGCCAAATACATGTCTTTATAAATCCAATGAAAGAAACCTATAAAAATATCTAATCAAATACACACGAGTTGCACTCATAAGAGGAGTCGTGTGTATCATCTTCAGCTCTAGCGTCCATTGCTGCTATATTCCTGTACGCAGACGCGTTCATATAATCTTCAACTGTGTAACCTGCATCATCAACTAAAAATATTCGACGTCGAGGGGTGAGCACACAACACGGCTCAGTGAGTAGCCAAAACAATGCAACACAACATATGCATGCACATAAATTTATATCTTTGGTCTGGTTTGAAGTTTGCAATATGCAATAGAAAGGTTGAGGTAGCCTAAGGTCGCGTTTATTGACTTCGCTTCTATACACGAGTGTGTGACGTTACCCGAAGATTTCGTTTATCGTCAACTTACATGCACCCAATCATGAACATTATATAACAAAGGTTACGTTTATTGCTATATAGTGCCATACCAACACGTAAGCCCCTGTTGGCGAGGGCTGCAAACTGGGCTTGCAACTAACCAATCCTAATGCCAAACAGTGTATCCAAGGCCTCACCCCAGCATCCCTCAGAATGTCCATAGAGGTAGAGCTAAAGCCCCCCGGTAGAGTCAGAGACTACAAGGACCGAGACCACCTCCCCTGATACTCTATGACATAATAGTTCTGCTAAAGTAATGGCGATACGATGATGCCAATGCACAAGACTTGAGTTAGAGATAGAGCTAAAGTGCTGAGACCCGCCAAAGGTTAACGTTTATTGATGTTCTCATCACACCCCCCTGATACTCGCTCGCATCAAACACATCAACCACACACATACAAGCACATGCCTATTCCTATCATCATCATCATCATCATGATATAAACAACAAAATAAATATGCATGAACAAGTAATAGAAATATTGGATGGCATGTTGTATGCACATTACAAACATATTCGCATAGAATCAAGCATAGCATAGGACTCAAAAATAGAAAATAGTTTATTATTAACCAATTTAGTTTGGAGTTAAGGTTCCTCACCTTAGCTTGCTAACAGATACTTTTCCAAGCTTTAAAATCACCTTTATACTGTTATTATATTGCTATAAGACCTAACATAGTCGATAGAATTTAATTAGAATTAATTCAGAATTTAAAAACCATTCTGTCAACTGAGGGTCGATGCTAGGGTCGATGCTAGGGTCGATGGGTCTATCGACCCTCCCCTCTTTCTGGATTTCCCAAATGCTGAGGGTCGATGGTCATAAATACCTAGGTTTGGATGGCCTATCGACCCTGGGTGCGACCCTCGGTGCACTCTGGTCCAATTTCCACTTTTAAATCCATTCTTTGTGTTTGGGGTCCTATGGCTTGCTTCCTACATTCATTCAACATTCATTCCATGGTCTAGAACCATGTATAATCCATCTAAATAGTTTTCATGCATCCTCCATGGTTTTCCATGAAAACCTAACCATAGCTTAATGGTTTGGGTTTCTCCGAGATCACATTCTTATTAATTACTACCCTAAGGTCTGTAGAAACTCATAGAATTAGTATCCATACCTGAGAAGGTTAATCTTTCTCTGAAACTCTTCTCTTTTGGCTTAATTTCTCTTCCTTCCCTTTCTTCTTCCTCTTTCCTTCTCCTCTCTTTCTCTCAATTCGATTAGGGTTGTGAAAGGAGTGAAAGTGGCCTAGGGACGTCCTTTAAATAGACTAGGAACATCCTAAATAAGTCCCATTGAGATTTGGAAAGAATCCCAATCGAAAAATATAGAAATTTCCTAATTTCTATATTCGGCAGAAACCGAGGGTCGATGGGAGGGTCGATGATCCCGTCGACCCTAGGGTCTTAAGCTGTCCGATCCTCCCTTCAAAACCGAGGGTCTGACTTTTTGTTTTGGGAGGTCCGACCCTGCTTAGCTTGGTATGCGACCCTTCCCCTATTTTAAGTGTTTTTGGGTCGATTTCATACATGGGATCTCGATCTCCTTCACGCCCTTGGTCCATTTGACTCGACCATGATGGGTAAACCTGGTTCGAGGTGGTAAGACCGGGTTAGATTGACACGGGTCTTACAAATCCCCCCAACTTATAAAAATTTCATCCTCAAAATTGTACGTAGCTTCTGAATCAAATAAGTGTGGGTATTGTTTCCGCATAGCATTTTCTTCTTCCCATGTAATTTCTCCCATATCTCTACTTTTCCATATGACCTTAACATAGTAGATATCTCAGTTGCATAGACGTTGAACCTTTTGGCTGGTGATTTCTGTTGGTGTTACTTCGAATGTCAAATCATCAGTTAATTCCGGCAAATCTACTGTCAAGACATGCGTTGGGTCATTGACATACTTCTTCAATAGAGAAATGTGAAATACGTCATGCACACTTGACATAGATGGTGGTAGTGCTAATTGATAAGCTACTTTCCCACGCTTAGCTAGAATTTCATATGGTCTTACATATCTTGGACTTAGTTTTCCTTTCTGTCCGAACCTCTTCAATCCTCGCATAGGCGATACCTTCAGAAATACTTTATCACCTATGGCGAACTCTAGATCCCTTCGTCGAGTATCTGCATATTGCTTCTGACGGTACTGAGCTGTTCTTACTCTTTCCTTGATGATGTCGACCACTCGACAAGTCTCTACAACAAATTTCGGTCCAACAATACTACGTTCTCCAACTTCATTCCAAAACAAAGGTGTTCGACACTTCCTGCCATACAGTGCTTCATAAGGTGACATCTGTATAGTAGCCTGATAGCTGTTGTTATAGGCGAACTCGATCAATGGTAACTTTTCGTCCCATGATCCTTTGAAATCAATCACACATGCTCGTAGCATATCTTCTAGAATCTGGATTGTACGTTCTGACTGTCCATCTGTCTGTGGGTGGAATGCAATACTAAACTTCAATGTCGTACCCATAGCCTTTTGCAGTCCTTCCCAAAATTTGGAAGTAAATCGTGGATCTCTATCGGACACAATGCTTTCTGAAACACCATGTAACCGAACAATATTATCCACATACAGCTTTGCTAACCTTTCTAGTGTATATTGGGGTCGTATCGGTATGAAGCGAGCCATTTTAGTTAGACGGTCCACAAACACCCAAACTGCGTCAACTACTCGAGGAGTCAATGGTAGTCCTGTGACGAAGTCCATAGTGATGCAGTCCCATTTCCATGCTGGTTCTGGTAATGGCTGTAACAGTCCTGCGGGTCTTTGTCGTTCAGCTTTTACTTTCTGACAATTTAGGCATTGAGACACGAACTTAGCTATATCTGCTTTCATTCCCCTCCACCAATATAGCTTCTTTAGATCATGATACATTTTTGTGCTTCCAGGATGTATCAAATAGATGGTGGTATGGGTTTCCTTCATCAGTCGGTGTATAATGTCCATACTTTTTGTTTCAAGTACACATATTCTCCCTTTATATTTCAGTACCTTCTCGTCATCCAAGGTGAACTCAGGGTTGGTCCTACCTTTCTCAATATCTTCTTGTACTGTTCTCAAATAAGGATCTGATTTGATAACTGTCTTCACTTCGTCCACTATATCCGGTATAATCTTCAATGCCGCGAACATATTCGAGAACCGATGAATAAACCCTTGGTTGGCTGATTCATCCGTTGTATCTATCACATACTGCTCGTTGCCGTGATTGAACACCATTCCGTTGGTACACCTTGTTGCAGTCGTGCTAACTTCTCCTTGTGATTTTATCATTGCTTTTCTGCTCAATGCATCCGCTACCACGTTCGCTTTTTCCGGATGATACTGGATATCACAATCATAGTCTTTCAATAGTTCCAGCCATCTCCTTTGTCTCATATTCAACTCCTTCTGATTAAATAGATAAGTAAGACTTTTATGATCCGACTTAATCTGAAATTTCTCCCCGTATAGGTAATGTCTCCATATCTTGACCGCATGTACTACTACCGCTAGCTCCAGATCATGAGTGGGATAATTTTTCTCATGTACCTTTAACTGTCTTGAAGCATAGGCAATCACTTGCTCTCCTTGCATAAGCACACATCCTAATCCCAGTCCCGATGCATCGGTGTATAAAGTAAATGTCTGTCCTGGAACGGGAATGGTGAAAATCGGAGCGGATATTAATCTGGCCTTCAATGTTTGGCAGCTCTTCTCACATTTGTCGGTCCACACAAACTTCTCGCCTTTCTTAGTCAAGCTGGTGAGAGGTACGGCAATCCGAGAATAGTCTTCTACGAATCTCCGATAATAACCAGCTAGACCCAGAAAACTTCTAATTTCTGAAACGCTCTTTGGTGCTTCCCACTTCACAATAGCCTCGATTTTGCTGGGGTCCACTTTGATTCCTTCTGCGGATACCACGTGGCCTAGGAATGCGACTTCACTTAGCCAAAACCCACACTTAGAAAATTTGGCATATAGCTTCTCTTTCCTTAAACGCTGTAGGGCTGCGTTTAGGTTTTTGATATGAGTTTCCTTATCCTTGGAATAAACCAATATGTCGTCAATAAATACTATAACCGACATATCCAACATATCATGGAAAACTCGGTTCATAAGTTCCATGAACGTTGCCGGTGCATTAGTTAATCCGAATGACATAACCAAAAATTCATAATGTCCATATTTGGTCCTGAATGCGGTCTTCAGAATATCACCTTCTTTAATCTTCAGCGGATGATAGCCCGATCAAAGATCGATCTTAGAAAATACTTTTGCTCCTTGTAACTGATCGAACAAGTCATCGATCCTGGGTAGTGGATATCGATTCTTGATTGTCAGTTTGTTCAACTCCCGATAGTCGATACATAATCGAACACTACCATCCTTCTTTTTCACGAACAGTACCGGTGCCCCCCGTGGAGATATACTGGGTCGAATATAACCCTTGTCTAGCAGTTCTTGTAGTTGTACTTTTAATTCCTTCAGTTCAGTAGGAGCCATTCTATAAGGTGCTTTTGATACGGGTGCGGCTCCAGGTATTAGGTCTATTACAAACTCTGTAGCACGGTCGAGTGGTAATCCGGGTAGTTCCTCCGAAAATACGTCAGGGTAATCCCGAACGACGTCAATGTATTCCATTCATGGTACTTCCTTGGCTAGGTCGACCACTGATACTAGATACCCGACTGCTCCCTTCTCAAGACACTTCTTAGCCTTTGATGCTGAAAGTATGAGCTTGCGTCTCCGGGGAAGTTTGGTTCCCGAGAAACTAAATTCTACCCCTTCTTTGTCTTTGAATGTTAGCTTCTTTTCGGCGCATAACAAATTTGCAGAATGCCGAGCTAACCAGTCCATTCCCAAGATGATATCAAAGTCTGCCATCTCAAGTTGTATCAAGGTTGCATCTAAGGTCTGCTCTCCAATGAGAACTGGACATGGTCCATAACCCTTTTCTAGTTCCACTTCTAACCCCATCGGTGGCCGTACAAGTAATTTGTAGTCCAATGTTTTGATGGGTAATTTTGTCTTCTTTCCAAATGATACAGATATAAATGAATGAGTAGCTCCGGAATCGAAGAGTACTCTGGAGGGTACGCCATTTATAGGTACAATACCTGTGATTTATCTTTACTTAGTCTACATGCTCATTCAATGTAATTATAACTTTAAAAGTTTCAGTCATACCTATGACCACATCGGGTGATGCGGCCGCATCTTCGGATGTAACAGCATATACCCGTCCCCGATGTAACCGCTTCCTCGGGCTTTGGGCACTCCCTTGCCATATGTCCGGGTTGGTTGCAGTTAAAACACTTCGAACTTCAGAATTTGGCTTTGTTCGAGGTTGTACTGCTGAAGTGGTCTTGGGTGCAGTAGTAAAGTTCGAGGACCGAAAGGCTTATACGTCCCGGCATTTCCTCCGTTGTAGGAGTTTCCGGCTGATCTCTTGATGCCTCCGTTCCGGTTCGGGATAACTCTCCTTCGGCTCGATTCAATCGCTCGAGCAATCTGGACGGCTTCATTATATTGTCTTTTCTAATCCCGGAACATGTTCCCCGATGCTTCCTCTCGGTCCCGTGACAAACCTACGGGTTTTAGTTTCTTCTTCTTGCATACTCGGTGGTGCGAAGAAAAACAGCTCTTCATAACACTTGTTGGTATGCATCCACCGACATTTGTCACCGATAAAGACTCGGGAACTCCTTCTCCATCGAATATCCAAGCTTCGTGGAAAATATTTCTCAAAGAAAGCTTCTTTATATATAGCCCAAGTCAGTAGGGGCGTGCTTAGTCAATTGATAGGCCCCGGTCGATTTCCACCAATGATGTGCGTCGCCTTTGAGCGTGAAAGTGGCACACAATACTTTCTCCTCTTCGAGTAATAGTCATCATAAGAAAATTTCTTTCCATCTCGTCTATCCGAGTTGTGCTGGCCATAATGGATCAGACGGTTTGCCATTAAATTCCCTAGGCTTCATCTTCAAAAACCTCTCGACCGGTCGAGAGTGATCCATCTGGTTTTGATATGCCCCAAACATATGGGGTGGATACCGATAATTAGCCCTGTCCGCTCCGAGACCTGCACTGGAATCGTGCAGCCGGTTCTTGAGGTGTCTAAGGAGTTGGGTGGTTACCTACCGGTGCTGCACCGGCTTGCCCCGTGTGCATGGGTGCAGCCCGAGTGGCTTGAAACATTATTCCCATGGCAACCCGCATCCGAGCCGCGGCGTGTTGCATCTACCCGCAGCTGCCGTGCCGATTCATCACCTTGTTGCTAGCTCTGGTGGTGGAGGTGGCAAGTTTGTAGGGTTTACCGGTTCTGGATTTTCATGTACATGGTTATTCCCTTGACTAGTCTCCTCCACGGGTGGTGGTGGTGGGACTGTGTTTCGGGTCTGTCGGGTCACTCTACGTCCAGACATATTTCCTTCTGAAATTGGTGGTGCCTGAAAATCATCAAAATCAGTGAGAAATCATTTTTACTTCATGCAGGCACGCTAACCGAAATAAAATTCAAAATCCTCAATTCATTCTGTAAAAAAAATACTGTCTTTTCTATGTAGGGTCGATGGTGAGGGTCGATGGTATGTCCGACCCTTGGTATCCGACCCTGGGAATGACCTGTTCTTCCCGAGAGCTGAGGGTCGATGCGAGGGTCGATGGGTGTCCGACCCTCAGTCCGACCCTCGATTTTCTGTCAGATTCCTGAGAGCCGAGGGTCGATTGGAGGGTCGATCCGAGGGTCGATGGTGTCAGTCGAATTGTCCGACCCTCGGACAAAAAATCATATTTTTAAGATCCGATTTTGGGTCATTTCTCACTATTCCACCTCCGTTTTAACTCGTCTCTACTCTCTGAGTTGCTACAGTGCCACTCTACTATTTTTGGTCGGTTTAACTCCGGGTTTTGACGTCCACGTCATCCCTACAGGTATGTCTTCCCGTTTTTACCTGTTTTTAGGTTTTCTTTTCTAGGTTTTTGCCCGTTTAACTCCTATTTTTTCAAATTAAACTTTTTCCAACCGTAAAAATTTGATTTTTGTTGGGGGCTTTTATTATTGGTGTCTCAAGGAACGAAAGCCCTCAAAAATTTCTGAGTTTCATCGGTTGGTCATCGAGAAACTTGAAATTTTCTCTTTTTGCCCTAATTTGTCGACATTTTTTATTTTTCTTGAATTTCTTCAAATTGGACATCGTCAGTTAAAATTTCCTACTGCATGTGGGTTGTAGGATATGTTTTAATCTACGTAAGTTCTTATGCCCACTTGTATGGCGAGAAATGGGGCTTTATGGTCAACTTACGTCGTTATTAAATCAAATTTTGGATTTTTATCCTATTAACTTTTTGTTTCCTTCCTCTTTCTTATTTTGCAGATACTATGGCTCGTACCAAAGTACCCAGGGTGCGTGATCAACTTTGTTTCCGTTCGAATGAAGCCGAGGCACAGTATGCTGACTATGCCCGTAAAAAGGTTGAAGGGGGTCGCATGGTGAACTTGGCTGAGCTAGCCTTGTTCAATGTAAAGGGAGCGTTTGGTGATATGGGGTGGCTCCCTGTCATCACATACGATGCGTGCACATGTCCAGACTTGGTACGCCAGTTCTATTGTAATCTCCAGGTGGTGGGGAATTACAACAACGTTGAGCACGGTCAGGAGTTGCGCATCACCAGTTATGTCAAGGGGGTGCACATTTCTTTTGATTATCGGCAACTGGCCGATCTGTTGGGCATTCCCTATGATGGCCCTATGGTGTACTGTGCACCGGGAGAGCCACAGTTTGTTGAGATGGAGATGAGGGCAGAGATCGACAACCAGTTGCTCTGTCCCGATAGATGGCAGATGAGAGCTTGCTACTTGCGTCCAGCTCCACGGGTCTTCTGCAGGATTATCCAGCATAATCTGATCCCGCAGAGTGGGCACTATGAGAGGGTGTCTCAGCTGACCCAGTTCTTGATCTACAGCATCTGCACTCGTCAGCCGGTCTGCCTTCCTTACATCATCATGCGGATGATGATTAGTGCCACATTGTCCGGTCATAGGGGTAATCTACCCTATGGACGCATGATTACAGTGTTACTGACCCGTCTAGGGGTGGATCTGGTAGATGAGAAAATACAGGAGAAGACCTTCTCGTCGCCTCTAGATTGGGAGGCTATCTGCAAGATGGGTCTGCCAGATGTTGAGGTTAGCGATGAGGAGAGGAATGCGATGGTGCGCCCTCACACTCGTATCGAGATGGCTGATGCTGAGGCTGCTGCTGCTGCTGCTAGAGCTCATGGGGATCCGGTCGACGATGATGATCGTATGTATATGGACGTCGACTCGATACCACCGCCATCACCCACACATGCGGCTGGAGTTGGTACATCTTCTGCGGCGGCTCCTGCACCTGAGGCTGGTCCTTCCCATTCGGCTGATCCTTTACTTCCACCTTCAGCCATGATGGAGATGCTGCAGGAGATCAGGGATGCTCAGCGCAGATCTGATCTGAGGATGGATGAGCTATTGGCTGCTCAGCACTCATCAGACGCGCGGATGGGAGAGCTCCTAGAGGTGCAGCGTGCGACTGATCAGAGGATAGCCAGTCTCACGGCTAATCTACAGACGACCCAGACCCAGATAGCCTGGTTGACTAGAGTCTATGCTGAGGACTACGACAAAGACCATGAAGCACCGCCTCCTCCTTCGCCTCCAGCTTCCTGAGTGTACTTTTATTTTTCCTTGTACTACAGAGTAACTGTCTGGGTTGTGGACTGTACTCTGCTTTAGCGATGTATATACTTTTTGTTTCTCTCACTCATTGTATGTAACTTGTTTTCCCTTTAATAGATGTATTATTCTCTTTTTAAATTTGGTCACAATCATCACTTGTGCTTCAGTGTGTTTGTATTAAAGCTTTTAATTTATCCTATCTCAGTTCACAATGGTCTTGAATGTGTGTCAGTTCGGTGGGCAAGGCCAGAGACGCTCTGATACCATGTTGTCACACCCCAATTTTGGTCTAACCAGAATGGTGTGATGAACCGCTAACAAACCAACGGTTCAACCAGGATCTCTAATAGGCTATCCCCGCGTTATCCAAACTTTCACACATCCATAATCATAATCATAGTAATACACACTAGCGGAAAATTTATAATAAAATGAACTGAGCAACTAAGATGATATCATTAATTTAATAGCAAATTATTCTGTTTTCAACTGAGACATAAATATTTAAATACCAAATACATGTCTTTATAAATCCAAATGAAAAAAACCTAAAAAAATATCTAATCAAATACACACGAGTTGCACTCGCAAGAGGAGTCGTGTGTATCATCTTCCGCTCCAGCGTCCATTGCTGCTATATTCCCGTACGCAGACGCGTTCATATAATCTTCAACTGTGTAACCTGCATCATCAACTAAAAATATTCGACGTCGAGGGGTGAGCACACAACACGGCTCAGTGAGTAGCCAAAACAATGCAACACTACATATGCATGCACATCAATTTATATCTTTGGTCTGGTTTGAAGTTTGCAATATGCAATAGAAAGGTTGAGGTAGCCAAAGGTCACGTTTTTTGACTCCACCTCTATACACGAGTATGTGACGTTACCCGAAGATCACGTTTATCGTCAACTCACATGCACCCAATCATGAACATTATATAACAAAGGTTACGTTTATTGCTATATAGTGCCATACCAACACGTAAGCCCCTGTTGGCAAGGGCTGCAAACTGGGCTCGCAACTAACCAATCCTAATGCCAAACAGTGTATCCAAGGCCTCACCCCAGCATCCCTCAGAATGTCCATAGAGATAGAGCTAAAGCCCCCCGGTAGAGTCAGAGACTACAAAGACCGAGACCACCTCCCCTGATACTCTACGACATAATAGTTCTGCTAAAGTAATGGCGATACGACAATGCCAATGCACAAGACTTGAGTTAGAGATAGAGCTAAAGTGCTGAAACCCGCCAAAGGTTACCGTTTATTGACGTTCTCATCACACCCCCCATGATACTCGCTCGCATCAAGCACATCAACCACACGCATACAAGCACATGCCTATTCCTATCATCATCATCATCATCATGATATAAACAACAAAGTAAATATGCATGAACAATTAATAGAAATATTGGATGGCATGCTGTATGCACATTACAAACATATTCGCATAGAATCAAGCATAGCATAGGACTCAAAAATAGAAAACAATTTATTATTAACCAATTTAGTTTGGAGTTAAGGTTCCTCACCTTAGCTTGCTAACAGATACTTTTCCAAGCTTTAAAATCACCTTTATACTGTTATTATATTGCTAGAAGACCTAACAAAGTCGATAGAATTTAATTAGAATTAATTCAGAATTTAAAAACCATTCTGTCAACCGAGGGTCGATGCTAGGGTCGATTCTAGGGTCGATGGGTCTATCGACCCTCCCCTCTTTCTGGATTTCCCGAATGCTGAGGGTCGATGGTCATAAACACCTAGGGTCGGATGACCTATCGACCCTGGGTGCGACCCTCGGTGCACTCTGGTCCAATTTCCACTTTTAAATCCATTCTTCGTGTTTGGGGTCCTATGGCTTGCTTCCTACATTCATTCAACATTCATTCCATGGTCTAGAACCATGTATAATCCATCTAAATAGTTTTCATGCATCCTCCTATGGTTTTCCATGAAAACCTAACCATAGCTTAATGGTTTGGGTTTCTCCGAGATCACATTCTTATTAATTACTACCCTAAGGTCTGTAGAAACTCATAGAATTAGTATCCATACTTGAAAAGGTTAATCTTTCTCTGAAACTCTTCTCTTTTGGCTTAATTTCTCTTCCTTCCCTTTCTGCTTCCTCTTTCCTTCTCCTCTCTTTCTCTCAATTCGATTAGGGTTGTGAAAGGAGTGAAAGTGGCCTAGGGATGTCCTTTAAATAAACTAGAAACATCCTAAATAAGTCCCATTGAGATTTGGAAAGAATCCCAATCAAAAAATTTAGAAATTTCCTAATTTCTATATTCGACAGAAACCGAGGGTCGATGGGAGGGTCGATGATCCCGTCGACCCTAGGGTCTTAAGCTGTCCGACCCTCCCTTCAGAACCGAGGGTCTGACTGTCACACCCCAAATTCTGATCCAACCAGAATGGTGTGAGTGAACCGTCATTGAACCAACGGTTCACACCAGGATCTCGAATAGGCCGTGTCCACCCATACAAACCAATTACACATAACCACAATCAGAATATAAATATACAGCGGAAGACTTTAAATAGAATGAACTGAGTATCTATTGATAATTTAAATAAATATCCCATTATTCAAATTCAATCACATAAAATAAATATCTATTACATCTCTTAATAACAAACGAAAATAACTGAAACAAATAAATAAAATCCATCACAGGTACACGCAGAAAGGGCACTCGCATGAAGCGTCATGCTCGTCCTGTCCTGCCTGTACATCCAACACTGCAGCACCACCATACGCCGGAGCGTTTACGTAATCGTCCACAGTATATCCTGCATCAACATCTAAAAACAATGTATATACAAAGGGTGAGCACACAACACAGCTTAGTAAGGCAATCAGACAGTTTCACAAGATTATGCATGAGTAACAACCATTTTATGTTGTGGTCTGGTTTTAAGTTTGCAATGTGCTATAGAAAGGTTTGGTGGCCCCCGCACCTCTATACACGAGTGTGTGGCGTCGCACAGTAATCACACTACCACCAACCCACATACACCCATCATGGAATAGAGATAGAGCTAAGGTATACCCGCACCTCCCCTGATACTCTACCCATACCAGTACCTAAGCCCCCTACGGCCGGGGCTGAAACGGGCTCGCAACTAACCAATCCTATATGTCAACAATGTATGCTCTATCCCAGCACAGCCGTCTACGGCATAGAGATAGAGCTAGAGCGTGCAGGCCGGGTCGGAGACCTCCAAAACCTCACCTCCCCCTGATACCCTATCCGCAACTAACCCACTAGGATAGAAACAATACGCAGGTAGACCCTATCCCAACACAACTCCCTACGGCATAGAGATAGAGCTAAAGCATCGTGGACAAGGCAGCGTCGACTCGGAATCCTCAGTACCACCCAACGATGGTCGGGACAACATCAATATCGGAGACCAACGTACCACGATCTTCCCCTGATACCCCACCCGTACCAAGCATGTTAAGATAGAATACTACAAAAGGTGCCAGTGTGAAGAGCGATCCCAGGCCCATGCCCCACTCCACACACCAACGAAAACAATCACATGCCTAACAATCACATCCTATGAATGCATGAACAATAATAATAGCTGAAAGTAAAGGATGGCATGTAAATATGCACAAACATCACATCACAGATATTCAATGATTAACAACGATTTACTGTCCATTAATTATTAGGTTTAGGTCAGATTCCCTTACCTGACGCTCGTTCGATCACTTGCTCCACGTCACAAGATCCAAACGATATGTCACAAAGTCCTACATAATATTAGGGTTCCATTAAAATATATTATTTAGGGTTTCATGTTGGTCGGAAACCAACATGGTTACAAAATACCCTCACAGAGCTGACCGGTGGCATGTACCGGTCGCAGCTCTGTAGGAAAGACTGGCAACCGGTATGGTCAGCCGGTCCCCCACAGATAACCTCCCGAGAGATAGCGGTCGCAACATACCGGTCGCACTACGTGTAACCGGTATAGTCGACCGGTATGTCTCCGGAAGACCATACATGGGTTCTTCGACTGCCGTCGATCATCCTCCACAGATTTTCAGGGTTTCTCCTATCCATCCTAAGTCTAGGCTTTGAGTTAGAGCTATCCCTAACTCATTCAAGTCTCGTTTCGATAAATATCATCTCGAAACTCGAATCTAGGGTTTGACGGCAACTTAGGGTTTATTGGCCAATTTAGGGTTTTAGATCAATACCTACTTTGCATGGTATTGATCCACCCACACAATTATCATAGGGTAAGAAGATGGATCCAAACACTTACCGTTGACAGGTGTAGCGAGAGCTTCGTCAAACGGTAATGGCGGCACCTCCTTCTTCTTCCTAGCTCCTTCTCCTTTCCAAGCTCTTTCTCTTCTCTAGGGTTTGTGAGAAACAATGGAAAGGATTTGAGGGGTTTAAGGGTGTATTTATAGGCTAGAAATAGGGTTTAGTAACCCTACTAGGATTAGGAAACTTCTAGGATTCGAAATCAGGAAAGTGGGACCCGCAGAGACTAATTTCCAAATTCCCGCACATAGCTGTGCAGGCCATACCGGTCGACCGGTACCATCATCCGGTACCATCGACCGGTATACCTAAATCAGGTATCATTGGTCGACTTCGGTCCGATTTCGTACCTGTTTGTTATCTGCTTGCCCCGTCTGGCTCGGTGATGATCGGAAGACCTGTCACGACACAAAACCAAGGTTTAGACCGGGTTTTCAGAGTGTGGGTCTTACACTGACTTTCTGTTTCGGGAGGTCCGACCCTGCTTAGCTGGGTATGCGACCCTTCCCCTATTTTAAGTGTTTTTGGGTCGATTTGATACTTGGGATCTCGATCTCCTTCACGCCCTTGGTCCAGTTGACTCGACCCTGATGGGTAAACCTGGTTCAAGGTGGTAAGACTGGGTTAGATTGACACGGGTCTTACAATATGGGTCTTACAACTCCACCCCTCTTATATAAATTTTGTCCTCAAAATTTGCACATACTCTTCGAGTTGAAAAGGTGAGGATATTGCTTTCGCATAGCATTCTCTTCTTCCCATGTGATCTCTTCCATGTTTTGGCTCCTCCAAGTAACGTTAACATAGTTAATGTCACGGTTGCACAGATATTAAACCTTCTGACTGGTAATTTCTATTGATGCTACTTCGAATGTCAAATTATTAGTTAGACCCGGTGGATCTGCTGTTAGGACGTGTGTTGGATCGCGGATGTACTTCTTCAGTAACGAGATATGAAATACATCATGCACACTTGACATGGATGGGGGTAGTGCTAACTGATACGCTACCTTCCCACGTCTAGCTAGAACTTCATAAGGTTCAATATACCTGGGACACAACTTTCCCTTTTATCCAAACCTTTTTAAACCATGCATAGGAGATATTTTCAGAAATACCTTATCACCTATGGTGAATTCGAGATCTCTACGTTGATTATCTGCATATTGCTTCTGACCATTCTGAGTTGTTCAGACTTTTTCCTTGATAATGTCGACCACTCAATAAGTTTCTTCAACAAACTCTGGTCCAACAATACTCTGTTCTCCAACCATTCCAAAATAAAGGAGTTCGATACTTCTTATCATACAGTGCTTCATAGGGTGACATCTGTATAGTCGCTTGATAGCTGTTGTTATAAGCGAACTCAATCAATGGTAATTTCTCATTCCATGATCCTTTGAAATCAATTACGCAAGCTCACAGCATATCTTCTAAAATCTAAATGGTACGTTCTAACTGTCCATCAGTCTGAGAATGGAATGCAGTACTAAACTTCAACGTTGTATCCATAGCCTTCTATAATCCTTCCCAAAACCTTGAGGTAAAACGTAGGTCTCTGTTGGACACGATGATTTCAGGTACACCATGCAATCTGACAATATTATCAACATACAACATAGCTAACCTCTCTAGGGTATATTGAGGTCGTATAGCTATGAAACGAGCTGTCTTAGTCAAATGATCTACAATCACCCAGATCGCGTCAATTACTCAGGGAGTCAATGGTAATCCGGTGACAATGTCCATAGTGATGCAGTCCGATTTCTACGTCGGTTCTGGCAGTGGCTATAATAATCCTGTAGGTCTTTGCCTTTCAGCCTTTACCCACTAATAATTTAGGCATTGAGACACAAATTTAGCTACATCCGCTTTCATTCCTCTCCACCAATAGAGTTTCTTTAAATCATGGAAATTCTTTGTGCTTCTAGGGTGTACCAAATATGCAGTGGTGTGGGCTTCCTTCATGAGTCTTTGTCTAATATCCAAGTCTTCATTTTCAGGAATACATACCCTTCCTTTGTATCTTAGTACCTTCTCAACGTCCAAGGTGAACTCAGGAGTAGTCCTACCTTTTTCAAGGTCTTCTTGCACCGTTCTTAGATAAGGGTCTGATTTAATAGCTGCTTTCACTTCGTCTAATAGATCAGGTACAATCTTAAATGTAGCAAATATGTTTGAGAATATATGAATAAACCCTTGGTCAGTTGATTCATTCAGAACATCAATCATGAACTGCTCTTTATCATAATTAAATACTCTTTTTGTGACATACACTACAACATTTGCACTAGCTTCTTCTTTCCTGCTTAGTGCGTCAACAACTACATTAGCTTTTCCTGGATAATACTGGATATCGCAATCATAATCCTTCAGTAATTTCAGCCATCTTCTCTGTCTCATGTTCAACTCCTTCTAGTTAAAAAGATGAGTGAGACTCTTATGATTTGATTTAATATGAAATTTCTCTCCATACAAATAATGTCTCCATATCTTGACAGCATATACCACCGCTGCTAATTCCAAGTCATGAGTGGGATAGTTCTTCTCATGTGTCTTCAGTTGTCTTGAGAGATACGTAATTACTTGTTCTCCTCACATAAGCACACATCCCAAATCTAACCCAGACACATTAGTGTACAAGGTAAATGGTTTTCCTGGGATCGAAATAGTCAAGATGGGAGCTGATATCAATCTAGCTTTCAATATTTGGAAACACTCTGTACATTTATCTGTCCAAACAAACTTTTCTCCTTTCTTTGTCAGACTGGTGAGAGGTACGGTGATTCTAGAGTAATATTCCACGAATCATCGATAATAACCAGCTAAACCTAAGAAACTTCTGATTTCGGAAACATTTTTAGGTGCTTTCCAATTCACAATGGCTTTAGTCTTGCTAGGATCCACTTTAATTCCTTCAACAGATACAACATGGCCTAAGAAAGTGACTTCATCTAGCCAGAACTCACACTTGGTAAATTTTGCATAAAGCTTCTCTTTTCTTAGTCGCTGCAAAGAGATTGTTAGATTTGTGATATGAGTTTCTTTGTCCTTGGAGTAGACTAGTATGTCGTCAATAAATAAAATAACTGACTTATACAACATATCATGGAATACCTAAATCATGAGTTCCATAAAAGTTACGGGTGCATTAGTCAATCCAAAAGACATAACTAAAAATTCATAATGTCCATATCTGGTTCTGAATACTGTCTTTGGAATATCACCTTCCTTCATCTTCAACTGATGGTATCCTGACCGAAGATCAATTTTAGAGAACACTTTGGCACCTTGGAACTGATCGAACAACTCATCGATCCGAGGCAACGGGTATCGATTCATGATTGTAAGCTTATTCAATCTCGATAGTCTATACATAGTCTAACACTACCGTCCTTCTTTTTTACGAACAATACTAGCGCTCCCCATGGTGATATGCTAGGTTTGATATAACCCTTGTCCAGTAATTTCTGTAATTATACCTTCAGTTCCTTTAGTTCAGTTGGAGCCATTCAATAGGGTGCTATCGATACTAGTACGTCTCCGGGTATAAGATCTATAACGAACTCTGACGCTCGGTTGGGTGGTAGTCCTGGTAGTTCCTCAAGAAATACATCTAAAAATTCACGCACAACTTCAATATCCTCCATTAATGGTGCTTCCATGGTGAGGTCGACCACGGATACTAAATACCCAATTACTCTTTTCTCGAGGCATTTTTTAGCCTTTAATGCAGAGGGAATGAGTTTTCATTTACGGGGAAGTTTGTTTCCCACAAAACTAAACTCTGCCCCTTCCTTATCTTTAAATGTCATCTTCTTTTCCGTACATAATAGGATTGTGGAGCGCCAAGCTAACCAATCCATTCCCAAGATAATGTCAGAGTCTGCCATCTCGAGTTGGATTAAGGTTGCCTCTAAAATCTTTTCATCGATAAGAACTGAACATGGTCCATAACCTTTGTCTAGTTCCACTCCTAATCCCATAGGTGATCGTACAAGTAGTTTGCAATCTAAAGGTCTGAGGGGTAGATTTAACTTCTTTCCAAAAGACACAGATATAAAAGACTGAGTAGCTCCAGAGTCAAAGAATACTCTGGTCGGTATGCCATTAATAGGTACAATACCTGTGATTTGATTTAATTTAGTCTACATGCTCACACAAGGTAGTACAAAATGAAAAGTCCAGGTCATACCTTTGACCACATTAGGAAATACGATAGCATCCTCAGAAGTAACTGCATAAACTTTTTCTTGCTGTAACTGCTTCCTTGGCTTGAGAACTCTCTTGAATAATGTCTTACTTGATCACAGTTGAAGCGTTTAACTCCAGCACTACTTTGCTTTTGTAGAGGTGGGACTGTTGGGGTAGTCTTGGCTACAGTATTAAAGCCTTGAGTATGAAAGGGTTTGAATGTCTTGGTGTTCCCTCCATTATATCTATTTCCATTAGGCCTCTTAATGCCCTTGTTCTGAGCAAGGTAGCTCTCCCTCTGGCTCGATTCTAGTATTCGAGCAATCTGTACAGCTTCATTATATATTTTCTTTTCTAGTCCCAATACATGCTTACGGATACTTCCCCTAACTCCCATGACGAACCTTCGGGTTTTGGTATTTTCCTCCTGCATACTAGAGGGAGCAAAGAAAAATAGTTCTTTATAACGCTGTTGATATGCGTCTACAGTCATTTGTCCTTGATACAGACTTAGAAACTCCTTTTCCATTTGATCTCTAAAAGTCCTTGGAAAATACTTCTCGAAGAAAGCTTCTTTATAAATAGCCCATGTCAGTTGGGTGTGCTTTGTTAACAGATAACTTCTAGTTGATTCCACCAGTGGTGTACGTCACCTTTCCACATAAATGTGGCACATAGTACCTTCACTTCTTCATTTATAGTCATCATCATAAAGTTTCTTTCCATTTCATCGATCCAGTGAGCTGGCCACAACGGATCTGATGGTTTGCCTGTGAATTCCTTCGGCTTCAACTTCAGGAAATGCCCGATCAGTTTAGAGTGATCAAGCTGATACTGTGCATATGCCCCATACATAGGCGGTTGGTACTGATAATTACCTTGGCTATAGGTGCCTTGTAGTTCTTCAGGGTTTGGCACTTAACCTTGTACTGCTAGTGTTTGTGGTGCTTGGGGTACAGTGTTGCTACCACCAGGTGCCGTACTAGCTTGTCCTGCAGATAGAGATGTTGCGTTTGCAACTGGGAAACAAATGCCATAGCAGCGTGCATGTTGGCTTGCATTTGCTGTATATGCTGCATTTGCTATGCTAAATTCATAACCGCAGTAGCCAAATCCGTAGGTGGTGCAGTTAGGTTGGTTGGGTTGGGTTGGCTTGGGTGTGCATATTCTGAGGCGTAGTAGATTGACTTCCAATATTCCTTCTTGTCCTTGCTGACTGTAAGCACCCCATTTTTGCCACCCTCGGCATAAGTGAATCAATATGGCAGGTTTCAGACCTTTAACCCAAAGATCTGTGATTTTCCACCGATCCTCACAACAGGGTCATGGGCTATTATCTGCGTGGATGCATAGGTCATAGAATTATCTTCGAAACGAGACCAGAATTGCTCAATTCTGATATCAAATGAGGAAGATACGACCATTTTAGTCGGATGATACATATAAGGGAGGTTTCTGAAATTGTCATAAATAATCCCAGGGGCTTTCATGCAAATTATCGTAAGTTAGATTGTTTGAATTTCAAATCATCATATCTTGATCATCCGACATCGGATTCAGATGGTTCCAAGACCATTATTCTTCATTCATGATGTTCTACAAAGTGGACGTAAAAAAATCCCGGGTAGAAGTCACCAGTGGGTCCCATGCAAACTTGCATGCAAAATGATCGGCAAAACTTCAAAGCTTCATATCTTTCCCGTTCTACCTCGGATTCAGGCGATTTCAGTCTCATTATGTTCCATTTTTAGTGCTCTACAAAGTGGACGTAAAATATTTTCGGTAAAAGCCTCTGAAGGATCTCATGCAGAATGGTCAGCCAAATTATCGATAATTGGTCCGCTTTAAACTTCAAAAATTCATAAGTTGACCATTTTACTTCCAAATGAGGTGATTCAAGTTCCTATATTCCTCATTTTTAATGTTCTACAAAATGAACGCAAAAAATTTGGAATAGAGACCATCAAAAAAATTCCATACGGGATAACAATGGGAATGACCCGTGAAATGACAAGGAGAAGAAACCCGGTTAATTCCAATCGGTCCAAGTCAACTCAGTTCAAACCAGTTTTGGTCCAACCTAGCTCAACCCATATCAGTTGTCAACCTAAGTCAGTCTCAACCCATTTCGAATCAGTTCATCTATGTGCACGATATTTATATTATATATATATTATATATATTATATATATATATATATATATATATATATATATATATATATATATATATATATATGTATATATATATATGTATGTATATGTATGTATATGTATGTATGTTATTAAATATATGTGTATATATGTATATAATATATATTATTGTATGTAAATGATAATCCAAAAGATTTTGAGAAGAAAAAGGAAAGAGGGGAGAGAGAAACGTGAAAGTGAAGGGGGATTTTGGTTTTGGAGATAATCCAAAAGATTTTTGAGAAAAAAAAGGAAAGGGGGGAAAGAAAAAACGTGGAAGAAAAGGGGATTTAGGGTTTTGAGATAATCCAAAAATATTTTGAGAAGAAAAAGGAAAGAGGGGAGAGAGAAAACGTGAAAGAGAAGGGGATTTAGGGTTTTGAGATAATCCAAAAGATTTTTGAGAAAAAAAAAGGAAAGAGGGGAGAGAAAAAACGTGGAAGAGAAGGGGATTTAGGGTTTTGAGACAATCCAAAAGATTTTTGAGAAAAAAAGGAAAGAGGGGAGAGAGAAAACGTGAAAGAGAAGGGGATTTAGGGTTTTGAGATAATCCAAAAGATCTTGAAAGAAAAAAGGAAAGAGAGAGGAAAAAAAAAAAAAAAAAAAAAAAAAAAAGGGGGAAAAATATTCCCCTTCACGTTTTCTAGAAAGAAAACGTGAAAGAGAGAGAGGAGAAAGAAAGAAAGAAAAAAGGAAAGAAAGAAAAAGGAAAAAAAATATTTTTTTAGAAAAAAGGATCTTCTAGAAAATGAGTGAAAAATTATAAATAGGCAAGAGGAGGATCCTTTTTTTCCAGAGTAGAGAGAGAGGGAAACGTGGGTGAGAGAGAGAAAGGTGAGTGAGAGAGAGAAAACGTGAGAGAGGAAGAAAGAAAGAGAGAGAAAAGAGAAAAGAAAGAAAAGAGAAGAAGAAAAGAGAGAAAGAGAAGAGAGAAAGAAGCAGAAGAGAGGAAAAAGAGGATTCACATTCAAAGGGGATTGATACAATCCCCAATCACCCTTCATCAACGGTTTCGCTCGATTTGAGCCCAAGGTTAGTACTCTAAACAAATTTAGAGGTCGTTATAATACCCGAATGCCAATTTTGCTTGAAAAAGGCTAATTTTCATGAAATCTCAATCATGAATGCTCTATTACATGCTTGTTAATGTTAGGATGCCTATGTCTAACATTTTTCATGAATGATAATTTGTCTAAGCTATTCAATGATGAATTTTTGATTGATATACAATGATGTTTGATGTTTTTTGTAAATTTCATAAAGTGATTTTCTGATCTGAAAATTCCAGATTTAGGGTTCAAACTTAGGACGTACATCATATGTATTTTTTCTAAGATTTTGAAGCCCAATATTTTATGGGAGTCTTTCTGATATGATAGAAGACTACCCTAAAAATTTCGTTCCATTTGAAATTGGGGAAATATATCAAACAATTTGTCTTTGACATTGCTATTTTTCTCGGATGTAATGCAATCCTCCATCGGAAAGTCTCTAGACAAAGGTCTTATGGCCATAATCAGAAAATCCACTTAACATGAACTTTTTAGACATGAAAGTCTTCTAAAAAATGGCACTGGTTTCATATTTTTTTCCATTTTTCCTTGAATTGATATCAATTTTTAAGTGCATAAAGCTTTGATTTCAGATCTGTCATGATGTGCTGATTTGCATGATTGAAAAGAGTCATTTTTCACAAAGAAAATATACTGTTTTAACTTGTTTTTCTTAATGAAATTTTAGATCAGATAGTTATCTGCATAGACATATGTCTGTATTTAATTTTCATTAAGAATAGAATTTTATTTGGAATTTATGGTGCAACTGGTCAAAAATCTGGAACAGACCTGACCAGTGTATTTGCCTGTACTTGGGGAATGTTTTCGACCTGCCTATGGTCTCTTTTAGGAATAGCTTCCTTGAGACAAAATGTTGGCCTCTGAGTCTTCTTTCCAGGGATATATTTTAAGAATTTTTTGAGCAAGTACAGTGCCCTATGTGCCCATTTTGGTCCAGCCTGACAAAGCTGTTATCTTGCTGCATGTTCCATCATGTTTTGATTGATTCTCATATGCTTTGGTTGTTTCTCACATGCCATATTTGATGCTATGCTATGTTCGGATGCTCGTATGCATACGCTGCCATAATTGGAATGATCACATTGCCATAATTGAAATAATCACATTGCCATGATTGGAATGATACACATGTTTATTGCCATATTTGTTTGCTACACTTGCTCACATGCTATATTAAATGCTTATTGTCACAATTAGGGTAGAAAACCCTAAAAAATGGAAAGAAAATAACATTTAGGGTAGAAAACCCTAAGATGGAAAGAAAATAATAATTAGGGTAGAAAACCCTAAAATGGAAAGAATGTAACAATTAGGGTAGAAAACCCTAAAAATAGAAATAAAATAATAATTAGGGTAGAAAACCCTAAAAATGGAAAGGAAATAATTAGGGTAGAAAACCCTAAAATGGAAAAATGTAACAATTAGGGTAGAAAACCCTAAAAATAGAAATAAAATAATAATTAGGGTAGAAAACCCTAAAATGGAAAGAAAATAACAACTAGGGTAGAAAATCCTAAAAAAATGGAAAGAAAATAATTAGGGTAGAAAACCCTAAAAATGGAAAGAAAATAATTAGGGTAGAAAACCCTAAAATGGAAAGAAAATAGCAATTAGGATAGGAAACCCTAAAAAATGGAAATAAAATTACAATTAGGGTAAAAAACCCTAAAAATGGAAAGAAAGTAACAATTAGGGTAGAAAATCCTAAAAAATAGAAATAAAATAATAATTAGGGTAGAAAACCCTAAATATGGAAAGAAATAGCAATTAGGATCTTGCCATGCTTAGAAGATAGCATACTAGATCATGCCATATAGGCTCTTGCCTTATTTGCAATACATGCCATATTTGAAAGATTTCTAAACAATCTTACTGTATGTGATTTTCTTGCCATAAATGTTTTATGTGCTATGTCTAGATAGAATATTCTATTTTTTTGGCAATAACTTATTTTATGCAACACCCTAGTCAAACTGCCATATATGCACACCTCTAGAAGACAACATATGTGTGGGGACGTGCATTTAGGCACCCACATTCTTGGGAAGGGCATAATGGGAATGATAAAAAATCTTAATGAAGAAAGAGAATGCCTTGCCAAACCTTCCAAAATTAGAATTCGGAATGAAAAGGGTAATTTAGGACGATTTGCCCTCGGCAAACCCTAAAACCTAGAATAGGTTCTAAACCTAAACCTAGAATAGGTTCTCAATCATTAACCTAGAACAGGTTATCCATCCCGAACTACGCGGATTCTGATTCCTAGGGCAAACCCTAGGATACGTAGGCTATTTGGGAGAAACCCAAATTCGGATCCACAGCTTAATCCACTCGGACTATCCATAGATCCACTAGGATATTTACCCATACTTTAGTCCACTCGGACTATCCATAGATCCACTAGGACATCCCCCATATTTTAACCCAAATAGGGTTATCCAAACCTTAGTCCACTTGGACTATCCATAGATCCACTAGGATATTTATCCACATTCCAACCCAGAATGGGTTATCCATATTTCAACCCAAATAGGATTATTCTTAGATCCACTAGGACTATCTATCAGTTCACTTGGACTATCCAGATCCTAACCCATAGGGTTTTCTCAACCTTTCAAGCATAAATTTCAACTTGAACAAAGAACTTAATCATGCACAAGCATAAATCACATCCATAAACTTTAATCACACCTGAACTACGATGGTGAACCTGATTTTCGGAATAATTCCGTAATACGTAGGCAATCTGATGGATACAGATTCGGTTCAATGATATCAAACCCCTTGGTTTGGTTTGGCTTAGCAAATAGAGTCTAGCATAGGAAAGGTATAGGAGACCGATTTCGATCGGGCGGTTTGGGTGCCTAATCCCTTCCCATAACCGTAACCTGACACTTACCCAATCTCTGATGGACCAGAATTCCAATCTAAGGGTCATGAGTCAATCGAAGTTTTACCTTGGGGTGAGATTTCGCATTTCTAAGGTCCTAGACCTAAATCTAGGTGGCGACTTCTAAAGATTTTCCATCTTTGTCCTCACAGTGGCGACTTCACTGGGGATATAAATGTCAAACTCCTAAATGAAAACTTTCCTTGTGTGCATTGGATGCTAGATTTTAGGATACTATATTTATGCTTGTATATTATTACTTTGGGGGGAATGGGTTCAGTCACACATTCGTGCGAGTAGCCGAACCGGGTCCCATGCATATGGGGCAGCCCGCTAGGAGAAACACACAGCCTTGGCCTGTACTTTGTGAGACCACGACCGGTGAGCAGCCTCTAACGAGCGTTTCTTGGGTCCGCCTGAGAATGCGTTATGCTACTCCACGTCGCTTGGATCCTTGCAACATAGTATATAAAGGGATTGGGGGCCCATTATTCATCGAGCATTCGGTGATAGGTTACCCCATCTTTGTCAAGGTGGCCTTTTCTGTCCTAACCCAGATTGTAGCCCAATGTTTGTTATTTTTGGTTCATCCCTGAACCGACCCAGTAAAATCGGCTTAACCATGACATCCATGTTCGAGACGTCGAAGTTCTGCCCGTTTTTGTCCTCGACTGGTCAACATGTTAGATTCTACACGATGAGCATCTTGAACTCTCACCCATTGGGAGTATGAGATATGTATACACCTGTTCTACATCATAGTAGACGGTCACTATACACCCTCCATTAAGTAAGCTCGATGTGTCGAATCTCTCATTGTTAACACGTCGATTTCAAAAAAACGAACAAAAAATCCCTGTCAAGACATAGATACCATGGTCAAGAAGAAATTTACTAGTTTGTTCATCTATGAACCGCTTTTGCTAACCATCCCTAATAAGGACGACGGATTAATATATCCATTTCAATTTTATCGAATTCGGTAATCCAATTGGCCAGACCTTGGTACCACTGATTATCCATTTTGGAATCATGAGGTCCCAAGACTGAACACATGGCTTAATCAAATTCAATTAAATTGACTTGGATAATGTTTACCCAATCGCCCTTATGAGGGATCTAACTCTTGTATGGTTGAGTCATCCTTGATTGTGCATGTGACTTCTTCCACTCCCCTAGATGTCTAGAATCTCAATATTCCTCCATTGGATTTCAATGCCTTTGGAAAAGAGAATCAAACTGCAACTATATCCAATCCAATGCCTTTGGAAAAGAGAATCAAACTGCAACTATATCCACCCTTTAGGGTGAGAGGCCCCTACAATTAGGGAATTGTCTTGATCTCTCATCTTGAGATCCATCCATATTATCTTTCTAAATGAATCAATGGAAAGTCATGAATCTAGATCTTGATTGAACATCAAATTTTATAAGAAAGAATGAAAGATTCAGCCCCTAGGCAGATCCAATCATAGTTCCCGATTCACCTTTGAATTAAGGAAAGATTCAGCCCCTAGGCAAATCCAATCAAAGTTCTGAATTCATCTCTGAATTAAGGAAAGATTCAGCCCCTAGGCAAATCCAATCACCATTCTCAATGTACCTCTAAATTAAGGAAAGATTCAACCTCTAGGCAAATCCAATCATGGTTCTCAATGCACCCCTGAATTAAGGAAAGATTCAGCCCCTAGGCAAATCCAATCATAGTTCTCAATGTATCTTTGAATTAAGGAAAGATTCAGCCCCTAGGCAAATCCAATCATAGTTCTCGATTCACCTCAGAATTAAGAAAAGATTCAGCCCCTAGGCAAATCCAATCACCGTTCTCGATTCATCTCTGAATTAAGGAGAGATCCAGCCCCTATCCAATCATTGTTCCCTATTCACCTTTGAATTAAGGAAATATTCAGCCCCTAGGCAAATCCAATCATTGTTCCCTATTCACCTTTGAATTAAGGAAAGATTCAGCCCCTAGGCAGATTCAATTACATCCAGTTTATCTCAGAATCAAAAAAAAAATATTCAGCCCCTAGGCAGGTCCAACCACCATTTCTGGTTCATCTCAGAACCGAAGGAAAGATTCAGCCCCTAGTCAGGTCCAATCATCATTTTGGTTCATCCAGAATTAAGGAAAGATTCAGCCCCTAGGCAGATTCAATCACATTCAGTTCATCTCAGTATCAAAGAAATATTCAGTCCCAGATTCAATCACCATTTCTGGTTCATCTCGGAACTCGAAGAAAGGTTCAGCCCCTAGGCAGGTTCAATCATCATTTTGGTTCATCCAGAATTAAGGAAATATTCAGCCCCCAGGCAGATTCAATTACATCCAGTTCATCTCAGAATCAAAAAAATATTCAGCCCCTAGGCAGGCCCAACCACCATTTCTGGTTCATCTCAGAACTGAAGAAATATTCAGCCCTTAGGCAGGTCCAATCATCACTTCGGTCCATCCGTAATGAAGGAAAGATTCAGCCTCTAGGCAGATTCAATCACATCCAGTTCATCTCGGAATCAAAGAAATATTCAGCCCCAAATTCAACCACCATTTATGGTTCATCTCAGAATTAAAGAAGGGTTTAACCTTTAGGCAGGTTCAATCATCACTCCCAGATCATGCTAAAATGAAGAAGGCATTCGGCCCCTAGGTTTTTTTTCACCCTTCACCTCCTATTTAGGTTTCGATTCATGTCGGAACTAGGAAAAATTTCATTCATCTGAATTCAATTAGCCACTAGGCTTATCCAACCATCAACTTTGGTTAGGGTTCCAGTTCATGTCGAAACTAGGAAAAGTTCCATTCATCTGAATTTATTTAGCCCCTAGGCTTGTCCAACCATCAACTTTGGTTCAGGTTCAGATTCATATTGGAATTAAGAAGAGTCTCATTCATCTGAATTCATTTAGTCACTAGGCTTATCCAACCATCAACTGTGGTTCAAGTTCTGATTCATGTTGGAACTAGGAAGAGTTCCATTCATTTGAATTTAATCAGCCCCTAGGCTTGTCCAACCGTCAACTCCAGTTCAGGTTCTGATTCATGTCGAAACTAAGAAAGGTTCCATTCATATGAACTCAATGTGAGCATGAGTTAGCCTCTAGGCCTGTTCAATCATTACCTTTGGTCCATGTTCCACTTCATAAAGGAATCAAAGAGAATTTCAATCAATCCATCATCTCTATCAATTAGAGTTTAATCCATGATTGTCTTCCTTGGCCTCTATCAATCGGATCCCAACTCAAGCAATCCTTGCCTCTAGCAACTAGAGCCCAGTCCATGACTGTCAATCTTGATCTCTATCAATCAGAGATCAATTCAAAGTCAATCTTGATCTCTATCAATCAGAGACCATTTCAAAGTCAATCTTGATCTCTATGAATCAGAGACCATTTCAAAGTCAATCTTGATCTCTATCAATCAGAGACCAATTCAAAATCAATCTTGATCTCTATCAATCAGAGACCAATTCAAAATCAATCTTGATCTCTATCAATCAGAGACCAATTCAAAATAAATCTTGATCTCTATCAATCAGAGACCAATTCAAAATCAATCTTGGTCTCTATCAATCAGAGATCAATTCAAAGTCAATCTTGTCTCTATGAATCAGAGACCAATTCAAAATCAATCTTGATCTCTATCAATCAGAGACCAATTCAAAATAAATCTTGATCTCTATCAATCAGAGACCAATTCAAAATCAATCTTGATCTCTATCAATCAGAGACCAATTCAAAATCAATCTTGATCTCTATCAATCAGAGACCAATTCAAAATTAATCTTGATCTCTATCAATCAGAGACCAATTCAAAATCAATCTTGATCTCTATCAATCAGAGACCAATTCAAAATCAATCTTGTTCTCTATCAATCAGAGACCAATTCAAAATCAATCTTGATCTCTATCAATCAGAGACCAATTCAAAATCAATCTTGATCTCTATCAATCAGAGACCAATTCAAAATAAATCTTGATCTCTATCAATCAGAGACCAATTCAAAATCAATCTTGGTCTCTATCAATCAGAGATCAATTCAAAGTCAATCTTGTCTCTATCAATCGGAGACCGATTCAAAATCAATCTCTGGCTCTATCAATTAGAGCCCGATCCATGTCCATCATAGCCCAGTGCTACAAGTTAGGATCGCTCATCGGGAATGACGAATGATAAGCATTCCTCATTGCTTGTCAATAAAGATCAATTCCAGATTCTAGAGTCATCAGGAGACCATGAAACTTCAACTATGACAGTGTTATCCCATCACAGGCATTTCTGCCCCATTGGCCAAGGAAATACCAGAATCCAAAGAGTTGCCCTCATATTTCTCATTGTTCAAAGAGAAGGAATAGAATTTTCAAGCAGTAGGATAGACCAAAGATGAGATCCGATATGCCCCAGGCTAGGAAAAAAAAAAACCAAAATCACAAATTGAGTGTGGTCCAATGAGGAAAGCCATTATAAACTGGGGCATGAACCAAATTGACCTTGGACCCAAACTGAGAGTGGTCTAATAAAGAAATCCATTGAACCCCTAAGCCGAGGCATAAACTATTCTAATCATGGACTCAAAATGGTGTAGTGCAATGGCGATACCCCTTGCTCCCCAAGCTGGGGCATAAACCAAAATGATTGTGAATTCAGCTAGAAGTGGTCCATTGATGAATCCATCAAACCCCAAACTGGGGCATGAACCAGAGTAACCTTGAGCTTAAAAAGCAATAGTCCGGTTATGAATGGATCCTAAACTGAAAAAAGAGGGTAAGAATTGTATGGAACTCTGAAAGGTAGGCATCATGCACCTATTGATAGAGGGGCATGATGAGTCTTGCTATTAGAAATCTGAAGGAAGATTTATTCCCACAGTGACTGAAGGTGGTCGTCGAAGGCGTTATGCCCAACTGGAGCCACTTGGATGAACTAGTTGTTTCAACTTTCTATTATCGATATTCGATAGGTCATCCATGTCTAGGTCCAAGATTGATATGCTTGTTGACAAGACCAGTCCAATCTGCCCTGTAAGTAAAAAAATAAAAAAATCACCCCTTTGGGATTTCAAACTTTGTGCCTTGTCTCTTCCATAAATTTCCTCCCAGGTTTCATACATCTTCCTATTTTACGTGCGCAATCAATTCGGACTCGAAGATGATTGAAATGATGAGCCGTCTCCTGAACATTCTACACCACCCGGCCTCTTGAGAAAGAAAGGTCCAACCCGTCTGGGAAAGCTTTAAATGATCAATCGAGAGACACAAGAGTAGTCTCAAGAAACATGTATTGGAGAAGCTGCCATTTGTTCTACCTGTGAAAAGAATCCAAGGAAAGCATTAGATCAACAGATCGGCCAATCAGTACAAATGTGGAGGACAGATGTGCCACCAAAAGGATAGAAACTTCAAAGTTCTTACAAAATAAATCATCTGTAAGCAAGATATACATGATGAATGGTCAATCCCAAAATCCAAGAATGAGGTCATTGGAATACCCAAAAAAAAAAAAAAAAAAAAAAAAGAAAAAGAAAATTCAAGCCTATGTTTTATCTACATCAATAATGGGAGGTAGTCACATCGGATAGAAGGTGATGAGTAACTTCTAGACGGAAAGCATACGGATTCACCATGCGGATAAAACGTCACTATATATGAGCAGCCACAAATGCTCATAAAGTTTATAGAAGATCGAGTGCTAGTTGGGGCAAAAGACGTTCTATCCGATTGGAAATGTTTGGAAGAAGAAGATTTAAATCCAATATTGAAAGTCGGTTGGCTAAACTCTTTCATCCGTCCATCTATCCAACGGATTTCCCAAGAGTTACATATCAAAGCCCGTTTTCGCATATCATTTGATGTAAGCCTCATCAACATCTGAGAAAAAAAAAAAAAAAAAAAAAAAAAAAAAAAAAAAAAAAAAAAAAAAAAAAAAAAAAGAGAAGAAAAGAAAATAGCAAGATGTTGAATGGCATTGGAGCTCGACAGTAAGCCAATTGTCCCTCTCATTTCAAGAGGATGATAGTTCCAACCAAAGCCTGATAGCAAGTTCGATCATTCGTCGAGATTTACAGCATGTTGGACCGGACTTTTGATTTTGGCCAATTACATCCCGCCTTTACAGGAGACGATCTCATCACTTCTTCATCAAAGAAAGATTTCTCATCGGCATTAGACTCTCTCTGCCGTCCATCAATCTGACGGCCTTCCAAGGAGTCTCTATCACAAGCCCTTCTTTTGATTATCAATTTTTATTGCATTGTATCTCATGATCATGTCATCATTTTATGTACAATTTCATAAATCTGGCTGGAACTCTCATCTGTCGTTCATTACATCCAATGGCTTCCCAAGGTTCCTATAAGCCCTTCATTTCTCAAGCCAATAAAATGGGATCTTCTCGGTAAGATAAATCCATTCTACATAAACAACCAAACACTCTCCCAATGGTAGACCCATGTGGACAGTTTCACATCCGTCCTCTTGGACCTTCAACATCAATATTTGTCAACAAACCTAAAGGTTTCAGGCCCAGATATGATCGTGACTGATTCGGAATCTCGATATAGCTTGTTGGGACACGTGTTCCATCTGAACATCTCCAAGAAAGGAAAACATAATTTGGCACCATTTTTAATTTGGTGTGGGACTGCATTTCCCTAAGATCTCTTTTAGTGATGATTCAAATAGCTGCCCGCCTATCAATACGTGTAGGTGTCAACTTAAATAGTGGGGCAAGGCTATCCATTTGTCATAAAAGTCATGCCGTTCAGATTTCCCCTAAGGGTTTCAGACCATTGGATAGGACCATAATTTTGGCAATATCCTCACCACATTAGGACTCTTTATTCAACCCAAGATGGGATTTGCAAAAAGAAGAAAATAAAAAAAATAATAATGGGAAGAAAAGAAACCTCAGCAGGGAAAGACAACCCGAGAAACCTCAATGGGCAACCTATAATACCTCAGTGGGGATAGGCGACCTGATGCAGCCCTAAAGCATTGCCCTCATTGGCCCTTCAAAGAAAAAATTCAGTGGTTCATGTAGACAAGTGTCATACCAGTCTACCCTCCATAAGGAAAGGAACCCCTCTTGCTCTCCAGTGAATCATACTCGGAGGAGTTGAACAAACCATCATCTGTTGGGCTCCATAGCATTACCTTTCAACAGAACTCTATCTTCAAATCCTGTTGGTCATGTTAGGGAGAGAGCAAATTCTCATGGCCTGGTTACGGATGTAGCCAAATTCATTCAAATCATCAGTTCCTTCATTTTTCAAAATTCAGGAAGGGCTTATCTAAGAAGTCACTTCCTGCAACCAATCTGTCAATCTTTCCTTGACCTTGGAAGCATGGTCAATTATGGATGCAATCCAGATTCAACCTAGTTCTAACTCTGTTAGATTGCCTGTGCCCTAGCATATTACAGTAGTGGTCTATCACAACATGCAGACACTGGGGCATAGATATACCCTACGTAGAGGAATCGAACTTGATCATGAACATTACATCAAGGATCCATTGTCTAGTCTAAAGTCACTACTTTCATAGTCAACAGAAGTAGGTCAATCCAAGTTGGTTTTTGCCAATTTCTCAGTTCTCCCAATCCTGTTGATGAAGAAAATCCAATGTGGTCGATCACCTGTTAAGATTTGGTCACCAAATTCTCTGAAGGAACACTTCGAATCCTTTGCTCCTCGTGCCTACTTTGGGGCCATGGTTCATTCATCTTTCAAAATTGGCACAACAATGTTGCAATGCCCTGAGCTTTTCATGAGCCTAGATTGAGGGCCAAAACCATGTCACATTTCATCGCCGCTTGGCTATTCTACCAATTTGTTCTACCATAATGCACAGTCAAAGAACTTAGTTGACCAAATGTCCCTTGACAATTTAACACCATGGTCAATCAATAAAGTCACTTTGGTTAAAGACTGTCAAGGTCCCCTCATTCTTGTCCAAAATCCTCGCTAGAGTTTCTTTCAATCCAAAATCCAACAACACCAATGTTGGCTGAAGAAAATCATCACCTTTAAATTACTTGGAACCCTTCAAAGGGAGTAACCAAGTCATCCATACCGTGCTGAAATTGAGTCAAACTTTCAGTACCAGGTCATAAATGGGAAATTTCAAATCTAGGTATCATGCCACCAAAGTCCATGACACCACTTCCAATGATGTCATGTTTTGTGCCTTTACCAATAAAGCAGGAGCAAAAAACTCAGAAAACTGCCAAGGAATTCACCATCATTTCAAAGATATCCAGCACTCTATAGGTTCAAAGTCAATAGACTTCCAAGATGGGTCAGATTCCAACCCTAATGGTTCAAAGTCAACAAAGCCTTCCTGTATGGGTCACTTTCAAGCATCCTAAAGGTTCAAAGCCATAGAGCTTCCAAGAAGGATATTCCTATTTTCAATCCCGAAGGTCCAAAGCTGGTAGGAACTGCCAAGATGAGTCATTCAGTATCACCCTATAAATGACCTTCTGAGTTCTTGCTCATTTCAGAATCAATAGCAAATTCCTCACCCTATAAGTGACTTTCTGAGTCCTTGCTCATTTCAGAATCAAATGCAGAGCCCTAGCTCATCCAAATTTCAAATCAATCTCAGTCTATAAGTAAATCAAATGTAGAGCCCTAACTCATTCAAAGATCAAGTCAATCTCAGCCTATAAGTGAATCCAGAGCCCTAGCTCATTCAAAGATCAATTCAATCTCAGCATATAAGTGAATCAAATGCAGAGCCCTAGCTTATTCAGAAAAAACAATCTCAGAATCTCAATCAAAAGAGCCTCAGTTCAATCAAAGAGAAGACATCAAATTTTCCATCCAAATCAAATCCGAGCCCAAGCTCATGCAATCAGCCTTGTATTCACAGCCTAGCTTCATACAAGAAGAGGTTCCCAGCCTACAAATGAGCCTTGTATTCACAGCCTAGCTTCGTACAAGAAGAGGTTTATCAGCCTACAAATGGATCAAGCCGGGTCCAAGCCCACACATACCTTGCATCATGAGTTCCACCTCAGCAAGAAGAGGTTCCCAACCTACAAATGAGCCTTGTATTCACAGCCTAGCTCCATACAAGAAGAGGTTTATCAGCCTACAAATGGATCAAGCCGGGTCCAAGCCCGCACATACCTTGCATCATGAGTCACCTCAGCAAGAAGAGGTTCCCAGCCTACAAATGAGCCTTGTATTCACAGCCTAGCTTCGTACAAGAAGAGGTTTATTAGCCTACAAATGGATCAAGCCGGGTCCAAGCCCGCACGTACCTTGCATCATGAGTTCCACCTCAGCAAGAAGAGGTTCCCAGCCTACAAATAAGCCTTGTATTCACAGCCTAGCTTCATACAAGAAGAGCACTCACCAATCTTCCAAGAAGAGCAAACCTCCTTGCCAGTCGAACTACGTTCTGGGCTTGATTTCTAGGACACCCTTAGAATACGTAGGCAGTTTAGGAAGAAATACCCTAAGTGCAGCCCAATAAACAATGTCACTCATATCCCAAAAAATGTGGTTCTTTTATCTTTAGCCTTCAACTGATAACAATCTCGGCTAAAGAGGGGCATCTGTAAGCACCCCATTTTTGCCACCCTCGGCATAAGTGAACCAATATGGCAGGTTTCAGACCTTTAACCCAAAGATTTGTGATTTTCCACCGATCCTCACAACAGGGTCATGGGCTATTATCTGCGTGGATGCATAGGTCATAGAATTATCTTCGAAACGAGACCAGAATTGCTCAATTCTGATATCAAATGAGGAAGATACGACCATTTTAGTCGGATGATACATATAAGGGAGGTTTCTGAAATTGTCATAAATAATCCCAGGGGCTTTCATGCAAATTATCGTAAGTTAGATTGTTTGAATTTCAAATCATCATATCTTGATCATCCGACATCGGATTCAGATGGTTCCAAGACCATTATTCTTCATTCATGATGTTCTACAAAGTGGACGTAAAAAAATCCCGGGTAGAAGTCACCAGTGGGTCCCATGCAAACTTGCATGCAAAATGATCGGCAAAACTTCAAAGCTTCATATCTTTCCCGTTCTACCTCGGATTCAGGCGATTTCAGTCTCATTATGTTCCATTTTTAGTGCTCTACAAAGTGGACGTAAAATATTTTCGGTAAAAGCCTCTGAAGGATCTCATGCAGAATGGTCAGCCAAATTATCGATAATTGGTCCGCTTAAACTTCAAAAATTCATAAGTTGACCATTTTACTTCCAAATGAGGTGATTCAAGTTCCTATATTCCTCATTTTTAATGTTCTACAAAATGAACGCAAAAAATTTGGAATAGAGACCATCAAAAAATTCCATACGGGATAACAGCGGGAATGACCCGTGAAATGACAAGGAGAAGAAACCCAGTTAATTCCAATCAGTCCAAGTCAACTCAGTTCAAACCAGTTTTGGTCCAACCTAGCTCAACCCATATTAGTTGTCAACCTAAGTCAGTCTCAACCCATTTCGAATCAGTTCATCTATGTGCACGATATTTATATTATATATATATTATATATATTATATATTATATATATATATATATATATATATATATATATATATATATGTATATATATATATGTATGTATATGTATGTATATGTATGTATGTTATTAAATATATGTGTATATATGTATATAATATATATTATTGTATGTAAATGATAATCCAAAAGATTTTGAGAAGAAAAAGGAAAGAGGGGAGAGAGAAACGTGAAAGTGAAGGGGATTTTGGTTTTGGAGATAATCCAAAAGATTTTTGAGAAAAAAAAGGAAAGAGGGGAAAGAAAAAACGTGGAAGAGAAGGGGATTTAGGGTTTTGAGATAATCCAAAAATATTTTGAGAAGAAAAAGGAAAGAGGGGAGAGAGAAAACGTGAAAGAGAAGGGGATTTAGGGTTTTGAGATAATCCAAAAGATTTTTGAGAAAAAAAAGGAAAGAGGGGAGAGAAAAAACGTGGAAGAGAAGGGGATTTAGGGTTTTGAGATAATCCAAAAAGATTTTGAGAAGAAAAGGAAAGAGGGGAGAGAGAAAACGTGAAAGAGAAGGGGATTTAGGGTTTTGAGATAATCCAAAAGATCTTGAGAAGAAAAAAGGAAAGAGAGAGGAATAAAAAAAAAAAAAAAAAGAAAAAGGGGGAAAAAGATTCCCCTTCACGTTTTCTAGAAAGAAAACGTGAAAGAGAGAGAGAGAAAGAAGAAAGAAAGAAAGAAAAAGGAAAGAAAGAAAAAGGAAAAAAAAATATTTTTTAGAAAAAAGGATCTTCTAGAAAATGAGTGAAAAATTATAAATAGGCAAGAGGAGGATCCTTTTTTCCAGAGTAGAGAGAGAGGGAAACGTGGGTGAGAGAGAGAAAGGTGAGTGAGAGAGAGAAAACGTGAGAGAGGAAGAAAGAAAGAGAGAGAAAAGAGAAAAGAAAGAAAAGAGAAGAAGAAAAGAGAGAAAGAGAAGAGAGAAAGAAGCAGAAGAGAGGAAAAGGAGGATTCACATTCAAAGGGGATTGATACAATCCCCAATCACCCTTCATCAACGGTTTCGCTCGATTTGAGCCCAAGGTTAGTACTCTAAACAAATTTAGAGGTCGTTATAATACCCGAATGCCAATTTTGCTTGAAAAAGGCTAATTTTCATGAAATCTCAATCATGAATGCTCTATTACATGCTTGTTAATGTTAGGATGCCTATGTCTAACATTTTTCATGAATGATAATTTGTCTAAGCTATTCAATGATGAATTTTTGATTGATATACAATGATGTTTGATGTTTTTTGTAAATTTCATAAAGTGATTTTCTGATCTGAAAATTCCAGATTTAGGGTTCAAACTTAGGACGTACATCATATGTATTTTTTCTAAGATTTTGAAGCCCAATATTTTATGGGAGTCTCTCTGATATGATAGAAGACTACCCTAAAAATTTCGTTCCATTTGAAATTGGGGAAATATATCAAACAATTTGTCTTTGACATTGCTATTTTTCTCGGATGTAATGCAATCCTCCATCGGAAAGTCTCTAGACAAAGGTCTTATGGCCATAATCAGAAAATCCACTTAACATGAACTTTTTAGACATGAAAGTCTTCTAAAAAATGGCACTGGTTTCATATTTTTTCCATTTTTCCTTGAATTGATATCAATTTTTAAGTGCATAAAGCTTTGATTTCAGATCTGTCATGATGTGCTGATTTGCATGATTGAAAAGAGTCATTTTTCACAAAGAAAATATACTGTTTTAACTTGTTTTTCTTAATGAAATTTTAGATCAGATAGTTATCTGCATAGACATATGTCTGTATTTAATTTTCATTAAGAATAGAATTTTATTTGGAATTTATGGTGCAACTGGTCAAAAATCTGGAACAGACCTGACCAGTGTATTTGCCTGTACTTGGGGAATGTTTTCGACCTGCCTATGGTCTCTTTTAGGAATAGCTTCCTTGAGACAAAATGTTGGCCTCTGAGTCTTCTTTCCAGGGATATATTTTAAGAATTTTTTGAGCAAGTACAGTGCCCTATGTGCCCATTTTGGTCCAGCCTGACAAAGCTGTTATCTTGCTGCATGTTCCATCATGTTTTGATTGATTCTCATATGCTTTGGTTGTTTCTCACATGCCATATTTGATGTTATGCTATGTTCAGATGCTCGTATGCATACACTGCCATAATTGGAATGATCACATTGCCATAATTGAAATAATCACATTGCCATGATTGGAATGATACACATGTTTATTGCCATATTTGTTTGCTACACTTGCTCACATGCTATATTAAATGCTTATTGTCACAATTAGGGTAGAAAACCCTAAAAAATGGAAAGAAAATAACATTTAGGGTAGAAAACCCTAAGATGGAAAGAAAATAATAATTAGGGTAGAAAACCCTAAAATGGAAAGAATGTAACAATTAGGGTAGAAAACCCTAAAAATAGAAATAAAATAATAATTAGGGTAGAAAACCCTAAAAATGGAAAGGAAATAATTAGGGTAGAAAACCCTAAAATGGAAAAATGTAACAATTAGGGTAGAAAACCCTAAAAATAGAAATAAAATAATAATTAGGGTAGAAAACCCTAAAATGGAAAGAAAATAACAACTAGGGTAGAAAATCCTAAAAAATGGAAAGAAAATAATTAGGGTAGAAAACCCTAAAAATGGAAAGAAAATAATTAGGGTAGAAAACCCTAAAATGGAAAGAAAATAGCAATTAGGATAGGAAACCCTAAAAAATGGAAATAAAATTACAATTAGGGTAAAAAAACCCTAAAAATGGAAAGAAAGTAACAATTAGGGTAGAAAATCCTAAAAAATAGAAATAAAATAATAATTAGGGTAGAAAACCCTAAATATGGAAAGAAATAGCAATTAGGATCTTGCCATGCTTAGAAGATAGCATACTAGATCATGCCATATAGGCTCTTGCCTTATTTGCAATACATGCCATATTCGAAAGATTTCTAAACAATCTTTACTGTATGTGATTTTCTTGCCATAAATGTTTTATGTGCTATGTCTAGATAGAATATTCTATTTTTTTGGCAATAACTTATTTTATGCAACACCCTAGTCAAACTGCCATATATGCACACCTCTAGAAGACAACATATGTGTGGGGACGTGCATTTAGGCACCCACATTCTTGGGAAGGGCATAATGGGAATGATAAAAAATCTTAATGAAGAAAGAGAATGCCTTGCCAAACCTTCCAAAATTAGAATTCGGAATGAAAAGGGTAATTTAGGACGATTTGCCCTCGGCAAACCCTAAAACCTAGAATAGGTTCTAAACCTAAACCTAGAATAGGTTCTCAATCATTAACCTAGAACAGGTTATCCATCCCGAACTACGCGGATTCTGATTCCTAGGGCAAACCCTAGGATACGTAGGCTATTTGGGAGAAACCCAAATTCGGATCCACAGCTTAATCCACTCGGACTATCCATAGATCCACTAGGATATTTACCCATACTTTAGTCCACTCGGACTATCCATAGATCCACTAGGACATCCCCCATATTTTAACCCAAATAGGGTTATCCAAACCTTAGTCCACTTGGACTATCCATAGATCCACTAGGATATTTATCCACATTCCAACCCAGAATGGGTTATCCATATTTCAACCCAAATAGGGTTATTCTTAGATCCACTAGGACTATCTATCAGTTCACTTGGACTATCCAGATCCTAACCCATAGGGTTTTCTCAACCTTTCAAGCATAAATTTCAACTTGAACAAAGAACTTAATCATGCACAAGCATAAATCACATCCATAAACTTTAATCACACCTGAACTACGATGGTGAACCTGATTTTCGGAATAATTCCGTAATACGTAGGCAATCTGATGGATACAGATTCGGTTCAATGATATCAAACCCCTTGGTTTGGTTTGGCTTAGCAAATAGAGTCTAGCATAGGAAAGGTATAGGAGACCGATTTCGATCGGGCGGTTTGGGTGCCTAATCCCTTCCCATAACCGTAACCTGACACTTACCCAATCTCTGATGGACCAGAATTCCAATCTAAGGGTCATGAGTCAATCGAAGTTTTACCTTGGGGTGAGATTTCGCATTTCTAAGGTCCTAGACCTAAATCTAGGTGGCGACTTCTAAAGATTTTCCATCTTTGTCCTCACACTGACCTTCATTGTCATTGGTCTCCATAGGTGGTGGAGATGGGTTGACATTCTGTCTCCTTCTACTTACTCTACGGCCAGTCATTTCCTATTTTCGACTGTGGTAGTGTCTAAAAATCAAGGTAACATATAGGCGAGCATAATATACATTAATCTCATGTTAATTTCTAAATAAACAAGGCATGTTTCAATTTTTAAAGTCATTCAGTCAAAACAGAGCATTTTCATCTTGGGCTCAATCATGGGGTCGCACTATATGTGACCACAGGGTTGTGACCACACAAACCCTGTCAGCTAACCGAGAGCCTGTGGTCAATCGTGGGGTCACATTTTTGGTCAAATTCTGTGACCACACAACACCAAATCAGGTTTTTAAAATCTAATTTCAAGCCATTTTCTTACTTTCACTTTTGTCTTCTACTATTCACAACTCAACTCACCACCACTAAGTTGCTACAGTGTCAACCTTACGAATTTGGAGATTCATTCATCGATCTATGACCTACATTCCATTCCTCCAGGCATGTTCCCTACTCTTTCTACTTTTTAAGCTTTCATACCTAGGTTTTGCTCCATTTATAGGGTTTTCATCAAATTAATATTTTTCTGACCATAAAAATTTGATTTTTATTGGGGGTTATTGCTATTGGCCACCCAATGGATGAAAGCCCTCAAGAAAATTCGAGTTTCATCAGTTAGTTTAATAGAAACTTGAAAATTCCCATTTTTGACCTAAATTTTGGGATTTTTCCCCAATTGTCAAAATTTCTTCAAATTCGACCTACCTAGTTTAAATTTCCAATTGTATGACCCTTGCAGGATGGTTTTGGACCTATGTAAGTCCTCTTTCCCAAATGTTTGGGTGAAAAGTGAGGCTTTTGGCCAATCATGCTGTTATAATGCCAAAATTTTAAATTTTCACTATATTTGATATGTTGCTTGTTGATTTATGCCCTTGCAGACAACATGCTCGCACTAAAATCCCCAGAGTTCATGATCCCCATCACTTTAGGTCCATCGAAACAGAGGCACAGTATCCCTAGTATGAGCACAAGAAGGTAGAAGGGGGTCGTTGTGTCAACTTGGCTAGCCTAGTCCTATTTGATGTGGAGGGAGCATTTGGTGATATGGGCTGGCTCCCTATGATTCTATATGAGGATTGCACCTGTCCTAAGTTGGTGAAATAGTTTTACTATAATTTATAGGTGGAGGGTGACCCAGAGGATATAAATAGGGGCAAAGAGCTCAGGATCACCAGTTTAGTTAAAGGGGTAGAGGTTTCATTTAACTTCCAGGAGTTGGCTGATATCCTAGGTATCTCAAATGACGGTCCCTTGGTATACTGCATACCCAAGGAACCCCTGTTCCTATCAGTGAGAATGCGCATAGAAATAGATGACCAGATTCTTCGGGATGATTGAGGGCAGATGAAGGCAATTAACCTACGTCCAAAGCCCCGAGTATATTACAAGATCATTCAGCACAACCTGATTCCCCAGAGTGGACACTATGAGAAGGTTTCACAGTTGACCTAGTACCTTCTGTACTGCATCTGCACTAGGCAGCCTATCTGCCTTCCATATATCATTATCAGGACCATGCACCGTGCCACGATGCCTGGTCTGGTGGGTAACTTACCCTATGGGCGTTTGATCACCACTCTACTCACTCGTCTGTAGGTAGTCTTGGTCGATGAGAGCATTCACGAGGATACTTTTTCGACTGACCTTGACTGGGAGGCCATTTGTAGGATGGGGATGCGAGATGTGCAGGTCAGTGACGAGGAGAGAAACGCTATGAGAAGTCCTCTCACTCGGGTAGCAGCAGCAGATGTAGAGGAGGCAGTAACAACTGCAGCAAAGGCAGCAGTAGAGGCACACGAGAGTGATGATGATCGGATGTACATGGATGTGGATGTCATACCTCCTCCATCACCACAGCATTCCACTAGAGCTAGCCCTTCTCGGGCTCCTTCTCACTCAGCTAGTCCTTCGTGCCCACCACTAGATGACATGATGGACTGCTACATGAGATTCAGGAGGCTCAGCGTACCACAGATCAAAGGGTAGTAGATTTGGAAGCTAGTCTCTAGGTGACCCAAACTCAGGTAGCCTGGCTTACGAGAGTATATGCTGAGGACTATGATCGAGATCGTGAGGCACCTCCTCCTCCAGCACCCCCATCTTCATGATACCGTTTATTTCTTTTTCATTTTATATTATAGAGTAACTATCTGGGTTATGGACCATACTCTGATTTGGATGTATCTTTTTCTTTCATATATATAAAATTAGTTTTCCATTTACATATGTGCATTATTCTCTTTGTTAGTTTATGTCTCATACAACACAGGTGCTTATGGTGTGTTCTTATTATAGCTTTTAATTTTTTATCCTAACTCAGTTCACGACCCTTATGGTAGTATTTTGGTTTAATAGAGCAATGCCTGAGAGCACTGATACCAAGTTGTCACACCCCAATTCTGAACCAACCAGGATGGTGTGATGAACTGTCCATAGACCAATGGTTCAACTAGGATCTCGTATAGGCCGTGCCCATTCAATTGAACCAGATACATCCCACAAGCAAATTCAGAGTAAATAAATGATAGCGGAAGTCTTTAATACTAATGAACTGAGTATCTGACAGTGATAGCATAATTAAGTATCCAATTATCTCTAATATACCTCAAGACATAAAATAAAGTAAAATAATTAATTACATGTTCTCATAACTAAACAACTAAGCTAATAAAAAAATACATGAGTTGCACTAGCATGACGAATCATGCGCATCTTTTTCTACTTCTACGCCCATCGCAGCAACGTGTCCATACGTCAGCGCATTCATATATTCTTCAATAGTAGGACCTGCATCAAGAACTAAAAATATTCGATGTCGAAAGGGTGAGCACACATCACGGCTCAATGAGCAAACAAAACAATGCAATAAACATATGCATGCATTCAATTCATATCTTTGGTCTGGCTTTTTAAGATTGCAATGTGCTATAGAAAGGTTTGGTGGCCACCACACCTCTATACACGAGTGTATGAATCCGTCCAATGGATCAAACACCATTGTCGTCCCACATGCACCCACCATGGAATAGAGGTAGAGCTAAAGTGTCTGGATCAAACACCGCCAACACTTCCCCTAATGCCCTAACCATACCAACACAAAGCCCCTATTGGCGAGCGCTTGCAAACTGGGCTCCCAACTAACCAATCCTAATGCCAAATAGTGTATCCAAGGACTCACCCCAACATCCCTCAATACGTCTATAGATATAGAGCTAAGGCCCCCCGGCAGAGTCAGAGACCACACGGTCCGAGACCACCTCCCGTAATGCCCTACGACGTAATAGTTCTGCTAAGATAATGGTGATATGATGATGTTAGTAGGCAAGGCTTGAGTAGAGATAGAGTTAGAGTCTAGTGATGAGGTCAAAGACCACCATGCCACGTCCTCCCCCTGATGCACCGCTCGCATCCAACAAACCAACCACACACATAGATTCACATGCCTATTCCTATCATCATCATCATCATCATGTTATAAATAAATGAAATTAAATATGCATGAACAGTAATAGCAGGATTATTGGATGACATGTGTGATGCACATTACAAGCATACAAGCATATAATCAATCATAGCATTGGACTCAATAAAGTAAATGGTTTATTATTATCCAATTAGTTTAGGTCTTGTTCCCTCACCTTTGATCGTTGGTTGTTCCTCTTCCAAGATTTGTAAATCACTTTTGGACCACTTGAAAACCTAATAAATTTATGGATTCTAAGTTAGAGTTCATATTTATTAATTACAGTGTTTAAATGTCCCATCTAGAATCAATTAGACCTCCAGAAGCTGAGTGGTCACAGGTGTGGCTGCACCTATGGTCTCTGTTTCTACACCACATGGTGTGTAGTCAATACGTGTGGTTGCATATCATGCGACCATACACATGCGACCACACCATCCCTGGAAACTTCTTGAGGGCATGTGGTCGACACATGTGGCTCGTGTGGTTGACCATAGCTGCGACCACATGAGTGTTTGGTCAACTTTCATTCTCAGTCTAATCCCTTCATGATTTGATTCCTTGAACTATCATTGGGGTCCTTCCTATGACTGATCTGTAGCCTTAATTTAGTATTTTTTACAATCATCTACTCCAACCTACTCTTTTTGAATTTCCTTTGAGTTTCTGTCTATGGGTCTCATGGTTGAGATCCTACTTTGAATCAATACTTCCTCCATGATCTATTCTTAGCATTCAACTAAGGTAGGGGATGTTTTCATACCTTGCTGAAGAATCAGAGCTCTCTCTGAAATTCCTTCTCTTAGTCTTCCTCTTCAATTCTCCTTCTCTTCCTCCTCTTCTCTTTCTCTCTCTTTCAGTTTAAGTTCTAAAAAATTGAAAGAGGCTAAGGGACGTCCTATATATAGAGGAAAACCCTCCATATAGAGTCCTACTTTGATTAGGTAAAAACCCCCTTCTGATTAGGAAGGTTTCCTAATTTTGGAGTCAATTATACCATCGTGTGGTCACACGTGGGGTCGTAGGATCCATCGACCACATGTCCCAAATCTGCGACCACACATTCCAGACTCCAATTGTCTCAATATTCTGAGGAGTGGTCGACCACACCTATTTAGGTATGCGACCACACGTCTCAATTAAATGATTTATGGTTTGAATTACAGACCTAGCCTTGTGGTTTCTTTATGCACTTGATCCGCTTGGTCCGACCATGATAGGAAGACCTGATACAAGGTGGTAAGACCAGGTTAGTATGATATGGGTCTTATAGTGACAGGTACCCCTTTTAGAATCATTAGATTCCTTTCTAACTATATATGATATAATAAATATAGCTTTAAGGGGGAGCGATTGATATAAGTCGGTCGATAATCCTGATAGCCCAAAGATCGGTATCTTTGATCGGTAAGGGCAAAACTGGCCTAAACTTGGAACTAACAATTGGTTTTGCTTTGGGAGACTATTTAGGATATACCTAGGACCCATAGACAAATCTAGGAGGGGCCCACATCGATCCTAACAAATTTAGAGTTGGAAAAGGGAAGGAGTCTCTCGCTAAATTCAAATTCATGCCACTTGGCAACCACTTAGGAGTCCCCATTCAAACTAAGAGTTTTCGAATTAGGAAACCTGAGATGAATAAAAACCCTATCTCTCACCCTCCTCTGAGTACGTATCAATCCCAAAAGTTCTGACACATTCCTAAGAGGAAGGAAAAAAGAAGAAATGCAGCGCCCTCTAAACTCTCTTCTTGGAGGCATTTCTTGATGCAGTTGATAGGGCAAAAATATGTAAATGCCTATGCATTAGTACCATTCATATATCCAATAAAATGATCAAATCGATATAATATGACAAGAGGTAAGTAGGATAACCATGCACATTACGAGAAGAAAAAAAATCTCCAAGCTTCCATTTAGTGTATACAGCCTATATAGTAATGGAGGCAAGGTATCCAGGGGTAGTAACCTCTGGTGATTCCCTTCGATTAGGGTTTCCCCCAACTAAACGAGTAACTGATGGGGTGATCTGGGCACAAGACCATCCAGTTATCCTCGACTCAGATCTTGGACCATTCTGGTAGTGAAACGGAGGCAGTGATGGATGTTGCTCCCTCCGGTATATGTTTCATGCAGATATTTGGGCTTAACAGACCCAACTTCTAGAAGGTCATCCGGCGGGAAGGATAGATGGTATTCCATCCATTTTATCCTCAAGATCAACACATAAGAACATCTATGAGTCATGGCTCCATAGGTGTTCCAGATGTTCCAACGGAGCTTGTTTCCTCCGGAGGGCCTAAGGGACTCCGGTGAATTGGGTGCCAAAATTTCGAAACATCGCAACCCTTGGCTTTTCCAGAGGATGGTTTCGGAGGTAGAGTTTAAGTTACCCGACCTCCGGTCCCGTGGAAATCAGAGTGTTACAAAGGCTCATGGGTTCTCTTTTTGAACCCACACTGTTCATTTTTCGGAGGGAGAGGAGAGAACACGCCCCTTAGTGTTTCCCAAGCATTTCTATCCTCATCTAGGTAGATTCTTCTGGCAACATTGAAACTCTATCACCCCTTCAGTATAATAGGTGAGTTTTCTCATCTTTCTTCATTTCCATTGAGTTTTTACCATATTCCAAGGTTTTTCCCTTCGGTTACAGTGTACATTTTGCTATCACTGAACCCATGTGTTAGATATACCAGGCATAGTAGAGATCGGTTCCCTCATTTTTTTGATTCCATTTGTGCAAACTACATGGCTCCACACAACAGAGAAAGCAAGGTCAACCCAGCATGGTGATATGATCATGCTAGGTTCATTTTATATGAGGCCAGCCGACTCTGGGCCATGATTGGCACTGTCCAGGTCGAGGCCGGGAGGTACATGGATTTTGAGGAATTGGGTCAGTTCACCACGAAACATTACTTTGATGACATGGGTTGGACTGCTGCTTTGTGCATGAGGGACAATGTTTATCCCAACTTGGTGGACCATTTCTTCTACAAATTAGGGCAGGAGATAGGGGAAAAAGGCATCCTACACCTTACCTGCTGAGTGAAGGGCATCAACATCAGTTTGGACAATAATGGTCTGGCAGTGATTCTAGGCATATCCATTGAGGGAGCATGGACTTACTATGGTCCAAGAGAGGACATAAATTGTCTAGATGATAGGTGGGAGACCATGTAAGACCCGTATCGAACTAACCCGGTCTTACCATCTTGAACCAGGTCTACCCATCATGGTCAAACCAAATGGATCAAGTACGTAAATGAGATCACGATCCCAGGTATTAAACTGACCCAAAAACACTAAAAATAGAGGGAGGGTCGCATACCCAGCAAGGTAGGGTCGGACCCCCCCAGTATAAAAGTCAGACCCTGAGTTTTATACCGAGGGTCGGACATTTTAAGAACCAGGGGTCGACGGGATCTCCGATCCCCTTACCGACCCCCAGTCTGCCGACAGAAACCATGATTTGGAAACTTTTCAAATTTCAATGAGACTCTTTCCTAATCTCAATGGGGTTTAATTTTAGAGTTTCTACTCTATAAATAGGACGTCCCTAAGCCTCTTTCACTCCTTTTAGAATCCTAATTGGATTGAGAGAAATAGAAGAGAAGGAGAAGAGAAAGAGAAGAAAAAGAAAAGTGGAGAAGAAGATCAAAGAGGAGGCTTTAGAGAAACAAGCCTAATTCTCAGGTATGGATACTATCTCCATGTAATTCTACAGACCTTAGAATAGATAGAGACGAGGGAATGATCTACGAGAAACCCATATCATCCACCCATGGTTAGGTTTTCATGGGAAAACCATGGGGGAAATCAAGAAAGTCATATAGGTGAGTGACTACGGTTCTAGGCCATGGAACATGTGTGGAATGGATTGTAGAAGTAAGCCATAGGACCCTAAACACGAAGAATGGACTGTAGGAGGAAAAATTGACTAAACCCACAGGGGGTTGCACGGGGGGTCGATGGCCAATCGACCCTACCAGACCCTGATAATCGACCCCAGTGTATGGGAAGTCCAGACTGTGGGTGGTCGCACCCAGGGTCGATGGAACCTCCGACCCTAGCATCGACCCCCAGTTAACAGCAGGCTTTTTAAAGTTAGAATTAATTCTAATTAAATTCTATCGACTTGATTAGGTCTTCTAGTGATATAATATCGATATATAGCCTCTCTATCTATCCAAGGGATGGAAGGGCAGAGGCCTTTGGTGTCCCCTCCAGTCAAGAATTGGGGCCTCACAATCACTAGCCAATATGCTTTTCTCTCATGCCTTTCTTCGTTGATTCATAAAGATTGAAAGAGGACCTACGATCAAGTAAAGGTGAGGGAACAAGACCTAAACTAATTGGTTAATAATAACCTGTTTTATTCTTGAGTCCAATGCCATGATTGATTCTATGCGTGTATGCTTGTTATGTGCATTCAACATGTCATCCAATATTTCTATTATTACTGTTCATGCATATTTATTTATTATTTATAACATGATGATGAGGATGATGATAGGAATAGGCATGTGGATGTATGTGTGTGGTTGGTGTGCTTGATGCGAGCGAGTATCAGGGGGAGGTGTCATAGGCGGGGCCTCAGCACTCTAGCTCTATCTCCAACTCAAGTCTTGTCCACTGACATCGTCGTATTGCCATTACCTTAGCAGAACTATTACGTCCTAGGGTATGAGGGGAGGTGGTCTCGGACCGTGTAGTCTCTGACTGTGTCGGGGGGCCTTAGCCCTATCTCTATGGACGTATTGAGGGATGCTGGGGTGAGGCCTTGGATACACTGATTGGCATTAGGATTGGTTAGTTGCGAGCCCAGTTTGTGAGCCAACGCCAGCAGGGGCTTACGTGTTGGTATGGGCAACGGATACAACAATAAACGTGACCTTTGTGTGTACATTGTCCATGATTGGGTGCATGTGAGTCGGCAATAAATGTTACCTTTGGGCGGCTTCACACACTCGTGTATAGAGGTGCGGCGTCAATAAACGTGTTCTTTGGCCACCTATCCTTCTATAGCACATTACAAACTTGTTTACCAGACCAAAGATATGAATTGAATGCATGCATATGTTTGTTGCATTGTTTTGTTTGCTCACTGAGCCATGATGTGTGCTCACCCTCTCGACGTCGAATATTTTTACTTGGTGATGCAAGTACTACAGTTGCAGATTATATGAATGCTCCGGTGTATGCGTGTGTTGCTGCAATGGAACCTGAAAACCTAGAGGATGCGCATGACCCCTCATGCGAGTGCAACTCATGCGTATTCTATTAGGATTTTATTTGAATTTATAAAGGGATGTAATTGGTATTTTATTTATTTATGTCTCAGTTGATACAACAATAACTTGATACTTTAGTTATGATTATTACAGCTATAATGCTCAGTTCATTTACTATAAGACTTTCTCTATTGTGTATTTATTCTGATTATGGTTGTGGATGTGCATGGTTTTATTTTTAATGGATACCGCCTATTAGGGATCCTGGTTGAACCGTTGGTTTATTAGCGGTTCATCACACTGTTCTGAATGGTGCAGAATTTGGGTGTGACAACTTGGTATCAGTGCATCTCAGGCTTTATCTGTGAAACCATATACTTCCACAAAAGGTCATGAACAGAGATAGGATAAAAATTTAAAAGATGTAATAATAACACACCATAAGCACCTGTGTTGTTTGAGACTAAACTGAAAGAAAATAATGCATCTATTAAATGAGAAACAAATTGATATACAACCAAAAGGAAGAACAAATGTTTATATATATATGATTAAAGCATAGTACAGTCCACAGTCCAGACAGTTACTTTGAATTTACAAAAAGAAAAATAAAAGAAGTACATCAAGAAGCTGGAGGTGATGGGGGAGGCGATGCCTCTCTATCATAGTCCTCAGCGTAGACTCTAGTCAACCAAGCTATCTGAGTCTAGGTCATCTGGAGACTAGCTGTGAGATCCGCCACCCGCTGGTCAGTCACACCCTGAGCATCCCTCAGCTCTCCCATCCGCTGATCCGATATGCACTGAGCAACACCCGCTGATCGGACAAGCGCTGAGCCTCTAGAAGCTCCCCCACCTCAAGTCAGACTTACATTGAGCCTCTCGTATCTCGTGCAATATCCTCATCATGTCATCAGATGGAGTATATGAAGGGCCAGCTGCATACGAAGGACCAGCTGCATACGAAGGCCCAGCCGAAGAAGACGGACCAGCTCTAGTAGCATGAGTAGGTGATGGAGGAGGTATGGCATCTACATCCATGTATAGTAGGTCGTCATCATCACCCTGAACCCCTGCTCCAGCTGCTGCTGCTGCTGCTGCTTGAGCGTCAGCCATCTCCACTCGAGTACGAGGGCGCACCATCGCGTTCCTCTCCTCACCGCTAACTTGGGCATCTCGCATGCCCATCTTGCAAATAGCCTCCCAATCCAGAGGCGATGAAAAGGATTTCTCCTGAATCTTCTTTTCCACTAAGTCAACCCCTAGGCAGGTAAGCAAGGTAGTGATCATGCGTCCGTAAGGAAGGTTGCCAGTGTGACTGGGCAACGTGGCACTGATCATCATAGGCATGATGATGTAGGGAAGGCAGACGGGCTGCTTAGTGCATATGCAGTATAATAGATACTGGGTCAACTGGGAGACCCTCTCGTAATGTCCACTCTGCGGTATCAGATTATGCTGAATGATCTTGCAGTATACCCTTGGATCTGAACGCAGATAACACGCTTTCATCTGCCAGCGATTAGGTCTGAGGAGCTGGCTATCGATCTCAGCCCTCATCTGTAGGGAAAAGAACTGGGGCTCTCCAGGAGCACAGAACACCATGGGGCCAGCATAGGAAATGCCCAACAAGTCGACCAACTACCGATTATCAAATGAAACGTCAACCCCCTTGACGTAGCTCGTGATGCGAAGCTCACCACCCCTCTCCACATCATTGTAATCTCCCACCACCTGGAGATTACAGTAGAACTGGTGTACCAAGTCTGGACGGGTACATGCGTCATAAGTGATGACAGGGAGCCATCCCATATCACCAAAGGCTCTCTCCACATTGAACAAGGCTAAGCTAGCCAAGTCCACTTTGTGGCCTCCCTCTACCTTCTTGCGAGCGTAGTGGGCATAATGTGTCTCGGCTTCGTTGGAACGAAAGTGAAAATGGTCGCGAACTCTGGGTAGCTTGGTACGAGCCATAGTATCTGTAAATAGAAAGCAAAACAAATAATGGGTTAGTAGAGAGGGAAAACTTGAGATTTCGACATAATGACAATGTAAATTAGTCAAAAGCCTTACTTTTCACCCATACGCGTGGGCAGGAGGACTTACATTGATCCTAAATTATCTGGTGAGACTCAAACAGTCAGAAATTTCAACTAATTAGATTGAATTGCAAGAAATTTCAAGAAATTCAAAATTTTGACAAAATTAGGGCAAAAAGTGAAAATTTCGAGTTTCTCGATAACCAACCAATGAAACTCAAATATTTTTGAGGACTTTCATTCCTCGAGTCACCAACCACAAAAGCCCCCAATAAAAATCAAATTTTTACGGTTGGAAAAAGTTTAATTTGAAAAATACGAGATAAACGAGCAAAAACCTAGGTTAAGAAACCTAAAAACATGAAAAGGTAGAAGAAATACCTGTAGCGGAGGTGTAGATGACAAAACAAGGAGTGCAAACCACCAACGGATCGGAGTTGTCACTGTAGCAACTCAGAGGAACGAGCTAAGTCGAAGCGGAGACGAAAGAATGAGAAATGGACTTTGAATCGGACTTAAAAATCAGATTTTTAGTCCGGGGGTCGGAAAATTCGGTTAAAACAATCGACCCCCGCATCGACCCTCGGCTCTCGGACACCTGACAGAGAACCATCGCACCCTGGGTCGGACATCCTCTAACCCCCCTATCGACCCCCGGCTCTCGAGAAGAATGGGTGATTTCCCAGGGTCGTAGACTGAGGGTCGGACACCCATCGATCCCCACCATCGACCCTACAATGAAAACACAGCATTTTTGACAGAATGATCTGAAAATTTTGAAATTTGAAATGTTTAGTGGTTTTAAAATATGAGAATGAAGTGATTAATGATTGTCTCTCGTATTCATTGATTTCAGGCAATCCCATTATCAGATTAATTAATGGCGGGACGCAGAGCAACCAGACAGAGCCGTAACTCTATCCCACCACCACCACCTGTGGGGGAAGATAACCAGACACACCCGAAAACACAGGGGAACATGAACACGGCATCGTCCGTCATAAATGGGAAAGAATATTCTACCAATCTGCCAGCTCCACCTACAGACTTGGCCACAGTCATAATGAACTTGGCCCAACAGCTACAACAAATGCAACAGGCACAAGCTACTATCCAAGCTACCATAGGCATAACTCTTCCAGCTGCACAAACACCTCCAATGCTAGTTGGACAGGCAAACACAGCACTAGGGGGAAGTAACACAGTACCTCACGCACCTCAGACTCCTATCATGCAGACTCAAGTACCAAATCCTGAAATAGCTCAAGATGGTTATCACTACCAACCACCTATGTATGGAGCGTATGTCACGCAGCCACTAGATCACTCCAGACTGGTGGAGCATTTTCTGAAACTAAAACCCAGAGAGTTTAATGGCAAGCCAGCAGACCCTTTATGGTCAACACACTGGGTTGAAGAAATGGAAAGAAACTTTATGATGATGACATTAAATGAAGAAGAAAAAGTGTTGTGCGCCACCTTTATGCTGAAAGGAGATGCACACCATTGGTGGAGGTCTACCAGGACGTATTTACTTACAAAGCACACCCAACTGACTTGGGACATTTATAAGGAGGCGTTCTTTGAGAAGTACTTTCCAAGAAGTTTTAGAGATTCTATGGAAAGAGAGTTCCTGAGTTTATATCAGGGACAGATGACCGTGGATGCGTATCAACAGCGTTATGAAGAGTTGTTCTTCTTTGCACCCACTAGTATGCAAGAGAAAAACACAATGACCCAAAGGTTTGTCATGGGACTTAGGGGAAGCATCCGCGAGCACATTCTGTGACATGAAAAAAAAATTTATAACGAAGCGGCACAAATTTCTCGAGTTATAGAATCGAGCCAGAAGGAGAGTTACTTCACGCAAAACAGAGGTATCAAAAGGCCAGCTAGAAATTCTTATAATGGAGGGAATAACAAGACATTCAAACCCTTCCGTGCTCAAGGCTTTACCGCTGCAACCAAGACTATCCCCGTAGTTCAACAGCAATAGAAGCCAATTACTGAAGGGATAAAATGTTTTAACTGCAACCAAGTGGGACATATAGCAAGGGAATGTCCTAAGCCCAAGAAGTAGCTACATCAAGGACGAGTTTACGCGGTTACATCCGAGGATGCTGCCGCATCACCTGATGTGGTTACAGGTATGACTTACATTTTTTTGTTAGTTGTATTACATTGCATGAGCATGTAGACTAAACCAAAACAAATCACAGGTATCGTACCTATTAATGGCATTCCCGCCAGAGTACTCTTTGATTCAGGAGCTACCCATTCCTTTATATCTGTGACGTTTGGAAAGAAGTTAAATCTACCCCTTAAATCCTTAGACTACAAACAACTTGTACGATCACCTATGGGATTAGAAGTGGAGTTAGAAAAAGGATATGGGCCATGTCTAGTGCTTATTGATGAAAAGACCTTGGATGCAACCTTGATCCAACTTGAGATGGCAGACTTTGACGTCATCTTGGGAATGGACTAGTTAGTTCAACATTCTACAAACCTATTGTGTGCCAAAAAGAAGCTGACATTTAAAGACAAAGAAGGAGCAGAGTTCAGTTTTTCAGGAACCAAACTTCCCCGTAAACGGAAGCTCATACTCTCGGCGCTAAAGGCTAAGAGGTGCCTTGAGAAAGGAGCAAACGGGTATTTTGTATCTGTAGTCGACCTTACCAAGGAAGCACCACGAATGGAAGATATTGATGTCGTGCGGGACTATCCAGACGTATTTCCTGAAGAATTACCAGGGTTACCACCCGATCGAGCCACAAAGTTCGTTATAGATCTTATACCTGGAGCCTTACCAGTATCGAAAGCACTTATCGAATGGCTCCTACTGAACTGAAGGAATTGAAAGTACAACTACAAGAACTACTGGACAAGGGTTATATTCGCCCTAGTTTATCACCATGGGGAGCACCAGTATTCTTCGTGAAGAAGAAGGACGGTAGCGTTCGATTGTGTATAGACTATCGAGAACTAAATAAACTGACAATCAAGAATCGGTATCCATTGCCTCAGATCGATGACCTGTTCGATCAGTTGCAAGGTGCCAAAGTGTTTTCAAAGATCGATCTTCGGTAAGGCTACCATCAGCTGAAGATTAAGGATGGTGATATTCCCAAGATAGCATTCAAGACCAGATATGGACATTATGAATTTTTGGTCATGTCTTTTGGATTGACAAACGCACCAGCAACCTTTATGGAACTTATGAACCGGGTTGATGTAGGATACGTCAGTTATAGTATTAACTGATGATATACTATTCTACTCCAAAGATGAGGAAACTCATGTTAAGAATCTAAACGCCGCTCTACAGCGACTATGGAAGGAAAAGCTCTACGCCAAATTTACAAAGTGTGAGTTTTGGCTAAAGGAAGTCGCATTTCTAGGCCATGTAGTATCCACTGAAGGAATTAAAGTGGATCCCAGCAAGATCGAGGCAATTGTAAAGTGGGAAGCACCGAAGAGCATTGCAGAAATTAGATGTTTCTTGGGTCTAGCTGGGTATTATCGACGATTTGTGGAACTCTATTCTCGAATTGCCGTACCTCTTACCAGTTAGACTAAGAAGGGCGAGAAGTATGTTTGGATGGATAAATGCGAGAAGAGTTTCCAAACCATGAAGGCAAGATTGATATCAGCTCCAATCTTGACCATCCTAATTCTAGGACAACCATTTATCTTGTACATCGATGCATCAGGACTGGGATTAGGATGCGTACTTATGCAAGGAAAACAAGTAATTGCATATGCCTATAGAAACTGAAGACAGATGAGAAAAATTATCCTACACATGATTTGGAACTAGCGGCAATAGTACGTGCTGTCAAAATATGGAGACATTATCTGTACGGGGAGAAGTTTCAGATTAAATCAGACCATAAAAGTCTTACTTATCTATTTAATCAGAAGGAGCTGAATATGAGACAAAGAAGATGGCTGGAACTATTGAAAGACTATGATTGTGATATCCAGTATCATCTGGGGAAAGCTAATATAGTAGCCGATGCGTTGAGTAGAAAGGCAATGATAAAATCTCAGGGAGAGGTTAGCACAACTGCCGTAATGTGTACTACCAGAAAGGTATTCAAGCACGGTAATGAGCAGCTTGTGATAGATGCACCAGATGGATCAGCCAACCATGGGTTTATTCATCGGTTTTCAAATATGTTCGCTGCATTGAAGATTATAGCGGATATAGTTGATGAAGTGAAGACAGCTATCAAATCAGACCCTTACCTAAGGACGGTACAAGAAGACATCGAAAAAGGTAGGATTAACCTTGAGTTCACCTTGGACGAAGCAAAGGTACTGAAGTTCAAAGGAAGAATATGTGTACCTGAAACAGAAAGCTTGGATATTAGACACCGATTGATGAAAGAAGCCCATACCACCATCTATTCGATACATCCTGAAAGTATAAAAATGTATCATGATCTAAAGAAACTATATTAGTGGAGAGAAATGAAAGCAAATGTAGCTAAGTTCGTGTTGCAATGCCTAAATTGTCAGAAGGTAAAGGCTGAACGACAAAGACCAGCAGGACTGTTACAGCCGTTACCGAAACCAGCATGGAAATGGGACGGTATCACTATGGACTTCGTCACGGGATTACCACTGACTCCTCGAGTAGTTGACGCAGTTTGGGTGATTGTAGACCGCCTGTCTAAAATAGCTCGCTTTATACCTATACGACCTCAGTATACACTGGAGAGGTTAGCTAAGCTGTATGTGGATAACATTGTGCGATTACACGGTGTACCTGAAAGCATTGTATCAGATAGAGATCCATGATTTACTTCAAAGTTTTGGGAAGGATTTTAAAAGGCTATGGGTACAACATTGAAGTTTAGTATTGCATTTCATCCACAGATGGATGGACAGTCAGAGCGTACAATTCAGATTCTAGAAGATACGCTTTGAGCATGTGTAATTGATTTTAAAGGATCATGGGATGAAAAGTTACCACTGATTGAGTTCGCTTATAATAATAGCTATCAGGCTAGTATACAGATGTCACCCTATGAAGCACTGTATGGCAGAAAGTGTCGAACTCCTTTGTTTTGGACTGAAGTTAGGGAACGTAGTATTGTTGGACCGGAATTTGTTGAAGAGATTGTCGAGTGGTCGACATTATCAAAGAAAGAGTGAGAACAACTCAGAATCGTCAGAAGCAATATGCCGATACCCGATGCCAAGACCTTGAGTTCGTCGTGGGTGATAAAGTATTCTTAAAAGTATCGCCTATGCAAGGATTGAAACGGTTCGGACAGAAAGGGAAATTAAGTTCGAGGTATGTCGGGCCATATGAGATTCTAGCTAAGCGTGGCAAAGTGGCTTATCAGTTAGCACTACCACCATCTATGTCAAGTGTGCATGACGTATTTCATATTTCCTTATTGAAGAAGTATGTCAAAGATCCAACGCACGTTCTGACAGTAGATCTAAATGATTTGATTGATGATTTGACATTTAAAGTAACACCAACTAAAATCACCAGCCGAAAGGTTCAACGACTACGCAACCGAGATATCTATTATCTTAAGGTCACCTGGAGAAGTAGAGACATGGAAGAAATCACATGGGAAGAAGAGAATGTTATGCAAAAGCAATACCCTCATTTATTCAACTCAGAAGGTATGTACAATTTCGAGGATGAAATTTTTATAAATAGGGGGAGTTGTAAGACCCGCATCGAACTAACCCGGTCTTACCACCTTGAACCAGGTCTACCCATCATGGTCGAACCAAATGGATCAAGTGCGTGAAGGAGATCACGATCCCAGGTATTAAACTGACCCAAAAATACTAAAAATAGGGGGAGGGTCGCATACCCAGCAAGGTAGGGTCGGACCCCCCAGTATAAAAGTCAGACCCTAAGTTTTATACCTGGGGTTGGACATTTTAAAAACCAAGGGTCGACGGGATCTCCGACCCCTTCATCGACCCCCAGTCTACCGACAGAAACCGTGACTTGGAAACTTTCCAAATTTCAATGGGACTCTTTCCTAATCTCAGTGGGGCTTAATTTTAGAGTTTCTACTCTATAAATAGGACGTCCCTAAGCCTCTTTCACTCCTTTTAGAACCCTAATTGGATTGAGAGAAAGAGAAGAGAAGGAGAAGAGAAAGAGAAGAAAAGGAAAAGTGAAAAAGAAGATCAAAGAGAAGGCTTCAGAGAAACAAGCCTAATTCTCAGGCATGGATACTATCTCCACGTAATTCTACAGACCTTAGAATAGATAGAGAAGAGGGAATGATCTAGGAGAAACCCAAATCATCTACCCATGGTTAGGTTTTCATGGGAAAACCATGGGGAAAATAATGAAAGCCATATAGGTGAGTGACTACGGTTCTAGGCCATAGAACATGTGTGGAATGGATTGTATAAGTAAGGCATAGGACCCCAAACACGAAGAATGGACTGTAGGAGGAAAAATTGACTAAACCCACAGGGGGTCGCACGGGGGGTAGATGGCCAATCAACCCTACCAGACCCTGATAATCGACCCCTAGTGTTCGGGAAGTCCAGACTGTGGGTGGTGGCACCCAGGGTCGATGGAACCTCCGACCCTAGCATCGACCCCCAGTTAACAGCAGGCTTTTTAAAGTACGAATTAATTCTAATTAAATTCTATCGACTTGATTAGGTCTTCTAGTGATGTAATATCAATATATAGTTGATTCTTAAAGCTTGAAAGAGGACCTACGATCAAGTAAATGTGAGGGAACAAGACCTAAACTAATTGGTTAATAATAAACTGTTTTATTCTTGAGTCCAATGCCATGATTGATTCTATGCGTTTATGCTTGTTATGTGCATTCAACATGTCATCCAATATTTCTATTATTACTGTTCATGCATATTTATTTATTGTTTATAACATGATGATGAGGATGATGATAGGAATAGGCATGTGGATGTATGTGTGTGGTTGGTGTGCTTGATGTGAGGGAGTATCAGGGGCAGGTGTCATAGGCGGGGCCTCAGCACTCTAGCTCTATCTCCAACTCAAGTCTTGTCCACTGACATCGTCGTATTACCATTATCTTAGCAGAACTATTACGTCGTAGGGTATGAGGGGAGGTGGTCTCGGACCGTATAGTCTCTGACTCTGCCGGGGGGCCTTTGTAAGACCAGTGTCAATCTAACCCGGTCTTACCACCTTGAACCAGGTCTACCCATCATGGTCGAGTCAAATGGACCAAGGGCATGAAGGAGATCAAGATCCCAGGTATGAAATCGACCCAAAAACAATTAATTCTAGGGGAGGGTCGCACACCCAGCTAAGCAGGGTCGGACCTCCCAAACTAGAAAGATCGACCCTCAGTTTTTGAGGGAGGTTCAGACAGCTTAAGACCCTAGGGTCGACGGGATCATCGACCCTCCCATCGACCCTCGGTTTCTGACGAAAACTGAAATTAGGAAATTTCCTAATTTTCGGTTGGGATTCTTTCCAAATCTCAATGGGATTATTATAGGACATTCCTAGTCTATTTAAAGGACGTCCCTAAGCCACATTCACTCCTTTCACAACCCTAATTGAATTGAGAGAAAGAGAGAAGAAGGAAAAGAGGAAGAAAGGAGGCTAGGAAGAAGGCTTAGCAAAAAGGAGAAGAAATTGCAGAGAAAAGTAATCTTCTCAGGTATGGATACTAATTCCATGAGTTTCTACAGACCTTAGGTTAGATATGATTGAGTGTAGGATTTTGGAGAAACCCAAACCATCCATCCATGGTTAGGTTTTCATGGGAAACCATGGGAGGATGCACGAAAGCGATCTAGATGAATCATACATGGTTCTAGACCATGGAATGAATGTTGAGTGAACGTAGGAAGCAAGCCATAGGACCCCAAACACGAAGAATGGATTAAAAAGTCAAAATTGGACCAGAGTGCACCAAGGGTCGCACCGAGGGTCGATAGACCATCCGACCCTTGGTGTTTCAGACCATCGACCCTCAGCATTCGGGAAGTTCAGAATGTTGGGAGGGTCGATAGACCCATCGACCCTAGCATCGACCCTCAGTTGACAGAATGGTTTTTAAATTCTGAATTAATTCTAATTAAATTCTATCGACTTTGTTAGGTTTGCTAGCAATATAGTACCGTTATAACAGTGAATCGAAAGCTTGGAAAATATCTATTAGCAAGCTAAGGTGAGGAACCTTAACCCCAAACTAAATTGGTTAATAATAAACTGTTTTCTATTTCTTGAGTCCTATGCTATGTTTGATTCTATGCGAATATGATTGTAATGTGCATACAGCATGCCATCCAATATTTCTATTACTTGTTCATGCATATTTACTTTACTGTTTATAACATGATGATGATGATGATAGGAATAGGCATGTGCTTGTATGTGTGTGGTTGGTGTGCTTCATGCGAGAGAGTATCAGGGGAGGTGTGATGAGAACGTCAATAAACGTTAACCTTTGGCGGGTCTCAGCACTTTAGCTCTATCTCTAACTCAAGTCTTGTGCATTGACATCGTCGTATCTCCATTACCTTAGCAGAACTATTATGTCGTAGAGTATCAGGGGAGGTGGTCTCGGTCCTTGTAGTCTCTGACTCTACCGGGGGGCCTTAGCTCTATCTCTATGGATGTTCTGAGGGATGCTGGGGTGAGGCCTTGGATACACTGTTTGGCATTAGGATTGGTTAGCAGCGAGCCCAGTTTGCAAGCCCTCGCTAACAGGGGCTTACATGTTGGTATAGCATTATATAGCAATAAACGTTAACCTTTGTTGTATAATGTTATGGTAGGGTGGATGGGGACGATGATAAACGTTAACCTTCGGGCGGGCTTCCACACCTTGTGTATAGAGGCGGTATAAATAAACGTTAACCTTTGATCACCCAACCTTTCTATTGCACATTGCAAACTATAAACCAAGACCAAAGATATGAATTGACTTTTTGCATGCATATGTATTGTTGCATTGTTTTGGCTTCTCACTGAGCCGTGTTGTGTGCTCACCCCTCGACGTCGAATATTTTTTTAGTTGATGATGCAGGATATACAGTCGAAGATTATATGAACGCATCGGCGTATGGAACTGTAGCAGCTATGGACGTTGGAGCTGAAGATGATACACACGACTCCTCTTGCGAGTGCAACTCGTGTGTATTCGATTAGATATTTTTTTGTAGGTTTCTTTATTGGATTTATAAGACATGTATTTAGTATTTAAATATTTATGTCTCGGTTAATCACAGAATAATTTGTTATTATTTATGGATATCAACTTAGTTCTCAGTTCATATTATTTACAAATTTTCCGCTATTGTGTATTACTCTGATTATGATTGTGGATGCGTGTTAAGTTTGGATAACGCAGGGATAGCCTATAAGAGATCCAGGTTGAACCGTTGGTTGTTTGGCGGTTCATCACACCATTCTGAAGTGTGCGGAATCGGGGTGTGACAATCTTAGCCCTATCTCTATGGACGTATTGAGGGATGCTGGGGTGAGGCCTTGGATACACTGATTGGCATTAGGATTGGTTAGTTGCGAGCCCAGTTTGAGAGCCCTCGCCAGCAGGGGCTTACGTGTTGGTATGGGCAACGGGTACAGCAATAAACGTGACCTTTGTGTACATTGTCCATGATTGGGTGCATGTGAGTCAGCAATAAACGTTACCTTTGGGCGGCTTCACACACTCGTGTATAGAGGTGCGACGTCAATAAACGTGATCTTTGGCCACCTATCCTTTCTATAGCACATTACAAACTTATTTACCGGATCAAAGATATGAATTGAATGCATGCATATATTTGTTGCATTGTTTTGTTTGCTCACTGTGCCATGATGTGTGCTCACCCTCTCGATGTCGAATATTTTTAGTTGATGATACAGGTACTACAGTTGCAGATTATATGAATGCCCCGGTGTATGCGCGTGTTGCTGCAATGGAAGCTGAAGACTTAGAGGATGCGCATGACCCCTCATGCGAGTGCAACTCATGCGTATTCTATTAGGATTTTATTTGAATTTATAAAGGGATGTAATTGGTATTTTATTTATTTATGTCTCAGTTGATACAATAATAACTTGATATTTTAGTTATGATTATTACAGCTAGAATGCTCAGTTCATTTACTATAAGACTTCCGCTATTGTGTATTTATTCTGATTATGGTTGTGGATGTGCATGGTTTTATTTTTAATGGATACCGCCTATTAGTGATCCTGATTGAACCATTGGTTTATTAGCGGTTCATCACACCGTCCTGAATGGTGCAAAATTGAGGTGTGGTAGACCATCAGGGAGACTCTCATTCAGCCTGACAAGTTGGACTTGGAGGAGGACAACATAGTGCCAGACTTCCTTCGTATTCCCAAGGTGATCAGCCGCATAGTACAGCACAACATACTACCTAGGGCCGGTCACAAGGATGAGTTGAACTATTTAGCCTTGTATGTGACTCACAATGTTATCCAAGGAGAGCGGTTATGTCTACCCTACATTATTCTGTGCCACATCCTCTTCATCGACGAGCACTTGGGTAAGGGCAAGTTGCCCTTTGGTCGTTTGCTGACCTATATTTTTACTCACTTTGGGGTAGAGACTAAGGGTGTCAAAAATGGGCCCAGCCCAGTAGCACAGACAGAGTAGGCCCGATGTAACTCGAACCCAGCCCGGACCAAACCTTATTGGATAGGTTTCAGTCTTGGCTTGTAAAGCCCGACACCGTTTCAGCCCAGACAGAAACCAGACAGGACCAGCCGATTAAGAAGCCCGAACTAACCCGAACCAATAATACCTAACCAAAACACCGGTAAGGTCCATCTAGGCCTAGTTTCTTAATTTTAATGGTTTTAAATTTTGATGGATTGTATTACACTATTATAGTTCACTTCTTGATCCCAAAGATTATATGAATCTATAGTTAAAAAGAGTATGTTAATTGTTACAATTTATTGAATTACATACATATAGAAGGAATGATGCTAATTTTATAGATAGAAATAATAAAATATGCTATATATCTTACATATAAAATAGGCCCGATAAGCTTGATAAGCCCGGTCCAGACCAAACTAACCCGAAATCACCTCAATAAGCCCAGCCCGATAACAAACCGACACCAGACCAGACTATTAGTTATTGTGTCCAGCGTAGCCCAACCCAGCCCGAACTCTTAATGGACATGTTTTGGGTTGGGCTTATAAAACCCGACACCGGTTCAGCCTGGACCGAAACTTGCCCATTGACACCCTTAATAGAGACAGTTGGTTAAGAGATCAAGAATGGGAAAGAGTCTTCCCCTTTTGGTTGGACATTTATCATTAAGATGAATCTCCATGAGGTGGTAATGGATGATCCCGAGCTCAAGGCCATAGGGAGATCAAAGCGGAGAGCATGACGCCGACATCACGTGGCTCATAGGGTAATTGCCGAGCAAGTTAGTGATGATGAGAGGACATCCTTGAGGGATAGGGAGCTTCCACTTCTACAGCACCCACCAGGCCTCCTGGTCATATGGCTCGTGTGGAGGAGATGTTTACTGCCTTTTAGACTCAGCTAGCGAAGTTAAAGGCAAACCAGCAGTCTATCCTCAATAAGTTAGGCAACTTGAAGAGCACCAGCAGTCTATCCTCAATAAGTTAGGCAACTTGAAGAGCACCCAGAAGACCATCTCTCAGACTCAGATGGTAGGCTGGATGACTTGGAGACCCAGCTGGGGCATATCCAGGATGCCATGATCACTGCAGGTCACCTTCACTACTAAATCAGGTGCAAACATATTCCTATAGTAGGTCAGCAAAGTGGGCCTTTATCTCCCCCTACTGCTGACCCCTAGATATCATATCATTATCTTTCTTGTTTCTTTTTATACTTGTGATTACTTATTCAGCATTTTTGTATTAGGGAGATAATAACTCGGTTTTGTGGGTCGCATCTCCCGTCACTAGTGAAATTTTATACATGACATTGATAGGGTAATTGTCCAGGTTGTGGACTGTACCAAATTGTGTACTTGTCATCAGTATATATATATATATATATATATATATATATATATATACATAGTTTTTATTTAATATTATTCATTATTCTCTTCTTGTAATGTGGTTAAACTAAGGTATTATTTCCCTACTTACTATTGTTGGTTCTTACATGTCTTTTATGTTTAACCCTAAGCATTTGTCATTAACACATGACAACACATGTGCAGGGAAAATCCACAGGTAGAATCAGAGTAGTTGTGCTCTGATACCAAGTGCTATTATAGTCCATTCCAAGAATTGGGGGTGATATCCAGGTCGACATACAAGACAACCCGAATACTTCTAGCAATCAACAACTACAGTGATCTACCATACAAATTCCACAGTCTACACAAGCAATAACCACAACAATATGGAAAGAAAACCTAGTAATAATAGCGAAAGTAGTAATAAATGACAGACGCCAACTAAGTGATATCATTTAATAAAGTAAGGTAAGTCTTATGATATCTCAACACAAAATTCTTCACAAATACCATAGTAACTCATATATAAATATCCTGAATTTAAGAGTAAATCTGTAAGCATTGTTTCAGATAGATCTCATTGTCTATCCACATCAAAGTTAAAATAAAAGGAAAAGTATAAAGAGCGGTTCATCAAGCATAGATGCCCTTTCCATGCTCTCCCATGGCATCCTCAGCATCGGTGGCATTGCTAACTAGTGAGTCCCCAATAAACTCAGTAACAATGTAATCACCTGCATTGACATCTAGAAAGGAAGTATCAATACGAGGGTGAGCTCCAATCCCAGCGAAGTCAGGTATTACATGTATGCATCAACCAGTGAAATGAAATAAGTTCATTAATTAAGTCTCTAGAAAATGCACTACTATAGTGTCATATTGAGATTCAGCTTATGCTTCTGGTCTTGTCTACAGCCACTAGCCTCCAACTCTCATATACTGGACAAGGTAGAAGAAGAATACAAGGCCATAAACCACTAAACTACATCTAAAAGTGAACCCCCATCCAGGTCTCCAAACCCTTCAGGCTCATCATCTCCCACCATAAACCCCATCTCACATCAGCTACCATGCTCCCACACGTCACGATTCTTCCCTCGGGTCACCCAACCTTTGAAAGTATGAGTCAATGCCAGTATCTTAACCCCTACTAGAAGGGTCTAGAAAATAGGGTAATGTCACCACCTATGTATATCATGTTCATCAATTTAATTAGGGTAAAACCCCAGCAAAGACCCTCAGCTCCACTTTCATGGATCATCGTGTGCCCGCTAGAGTGCTAGGAATTCCAACATGATGCGTGTGCCCATGCTCTCATATGCCATACACACCATCATACATGGGCTATCATACATGTAAAATAAGCTAGGCCATAGCCCAGCAAGGACGCCCACTAGGGTAATAGCATAAAAACAACATGGCTTGTGTATTGTACTCCCACACGCTAGATGACCATCATACCCAAACAACAATCATCATACAAGCATACATAGTTTTTGTTATGCAAATGCATGCACAATAATAACAGTTATTGGATGGTATGTTATAAGCATAATAGTATGTTATGAACACAAGCATAACATGTTATCAGCATAAAAGTAGACAAGTTAATATGCCTTAATTACTATGGACCCGACCCCTCACCTGATAGCATTAGAAGTGAAGTTGCAATGCAAAGCCAAACTGAAGGCTAACACTTTGCCTGAGTCTGATACTTATATAATTACATAACTTCATTAGGTTGGTTGTGTAACTTTTAACAATGGTGGGCAAGCCCTAGACGTTCATACGTGGGTCCTAAGACAAGCCTCAAGTGTCTTTAGAGGATGTGCCCCCAGTGAGCATCCTTCGGATCTAATGTAGAGACCACTCAAATCAGAGTTTGGAATCTCCATTATTGGGGCATTTCATCCCAAACTCTCGTACTATGGTTTCCAGTCGGTGGAAATCATCTTCCCGAGCTAGGGGAAGAGAGTAGAGTCAACATTGATCCATTTCAATCCCAACAAAGAGATGGGTAAACATCATATTCTCTAGGGTTTGTTTCTCAGCTTCCATTAATGGAGGTCATCAGTCATGGAATGTCCCACCATTAAGCCTACCATGGTTGCTGAAAGAGAGAGTGAGGTATGAACTCTCTTCCATGGGGGTGAACCATCTATTATACTAAGGCTTGGTTTACCTCCAATAATGGTGACCATTAATGGAAGAGCAACCCTCATTAGTTTTACCACTAAGTTGGAGGAGAGAGAAAGAGAAATAGTGAGGTGGACTTAGCTCACAAGAGAGAAGCTAGGGCATAAGCTTGAGTTCTCTCACACTTTCCAAGGCCTTCTTTACAAATCCCAAGGTCAAGGGATGAAATAAGAAGGTTGGTGTCCCTATTTATAGAATCTTAAGGAGAGAAAGTGTTTTACACACTTGATTCTCGCACATGAACCGGGGGCAAGCTACCGGGTGGTGTTCAATCTGACAGATCCTTTGGTTAAGCCAAATTTTAGCCCCCTGATCCATAGAATGGCTCCTATGCATTGAAATGTATGTGGGGCCACTCTAGGTCCATCTTAGTGCATTTAAACCACCATTTATGCATAAAGAGACTCACCTAAGATTTGGATGTCTCCATCTGATCCGTGTTAAGTGCCCCATCATTCTGAGTGTTGAGACCTAGCATAAGAAAAATCATAAGTTAATAGTGAATTTCGAGTACAGATCGCATAGTATCTCTCCTCAGGGAGCACTTATATTATTCATGAAGAAGAAGTGTCACACCCCAATTCTATACCATTCAGAACGGTGTGATGAACCGCTAATAAACTAACGGTTCAACCAGGATCTCTAATAGGCGGTATCCATTAAAAATAAAATCATGCACATCCACAACCATAATCAGAATAAATACACAATAGCGGAAGTCTTATAGTAAATAAACCGAGAACTCTAAATGTAATAATCATAATTAAAATATCAAGTTATTGTTGTATCAACTGAGACATAAATAAATAAAATACCAATTACATCCTTTTATAAATTCAAATAAATACTAATAGAATATGCATGCGTTGCACTTGCATGAGGGGTCATGCGCATCCTTTAAGTCTTCAGCGTCTATTGCAGCAACACGCGCATACACCGGATCATTCATATAATCTTCAACTGAAGTACCTGCATCATCAACTAAAAAAATATTTGATGTCGAGAGGGTGAGCACACATCATGGCTCAGTGAGCAAACAAAACAATGCAACAAACATATGCATGCACTCAATTCATATCTTTGGTCTGGTTTATAAGTTTGCAATGTGCTATAGAAAGGATAGGTGGCCGCCGCACCTCTATGCACGAGAGTGTGGATACACCAAATGAAAGCTGCACTGTCGCCCACAACACCCATAATGGTACAATATACCCCAATGAAAACGGCATCGAAGTACTGGTTGATACCATACCAACAAATAAACCCCTGCTGGCTAGGGTTGCAAACTGGGCTCGCAACTTACCAATCCTAATGTCAAACAGTGTATCCAAGGCCTCACCCCAGCATCCCTCAGAACGCCGATAGTGATAGGGCTAAGGCCCCCCGGCAGAGTCAGAGACTACACGGTCCGAGACCACCTCCCCTCATACACCATGACGTAATAGTTTTGCTAAAGTAATGGTGATATGGCGATGCTAATGCACAAGACTTGAGTTAGAGATAGAGCTAGAGTGCTGAGGCCCGGCCTATGACACCCCCCTGATACTCGCTCGCATCAAGCACATCAACCACTTGCTTAGTGGACATGACTTGAATAGACAATGGCACAATATACCCCGATGAGAACGGCATCGAAGTACCAGTTGATACCATCCCTACCCGCACCATGTACACCAGCCAAACACAAACATTTACATGTCTATTCCTATCATCATCATCATCATCATGTTATAATCAATAAATTTAAATATGCATGAACAGTAATAATAGAAATATTGGATGACATGTTGAATACACATTACAAGCATACACGCATAGAATCAATCATGGTATTGGACTCAAGAAATAAAACAATTTATTATTAACCAATTAGTTTAGGTCTTGTTCCCTCACCTTTACTTGATCGTAGGACCTCTTTCAAGCTTTAAGAATTAACTATATATCGATATTATATCACTAGAAGACCTAACCAAGTCGATAAAATTTAATTAAAATTAATTCAGACTTTAAAAAGCATGTTGTTAACTGGGGGTCGATGCTAGGGTCGGAGGTTCCATCGACCTCGGGTGCGACCACCCACAGTCTGGACTTCCCGAACACTGGGGGTCGATGATCAGGGTCTGATAGGGTCGATTGGCCATCGACCCCCCGTGCGACCCCCTGTGGATTTAGTCAATTTTTCCTCCTACAGTCCATTCTTCGTGTTTGGGGTCCTATGGCTGGCTTCTACAATCTATTCCACACATGTTCTATGGTCTAGAACCGTAGTTCACTCACCTATATGGCTTTCATGATTTCCCCCATGGTTTTCCATGAAAACCTAACCATGGGTGGATGATTTGGGTTTCTCCTAGATCATTCCCTCTTCTCTATCTATTCTAAGGTCTGTAGAATTACATGGAGATAGTATCCATACCTAAGAATTAGGCTTGTTTCTCTGAAGCCTTCTCTTTGATCTTCTTCTCTACTTTCCTTCTCTTATCTTTCTCTTTCTCTTCTCTTCTCTTTCTCTCAATCCAATTAGGGTTCTAAAAGGAGTGAAAGAGGCTTAGGGACGTCCTATTTGTAGAGTAGAAACTTCCAAAATAAGTCCCATTGAGATTAGGAAGGAATCCCATTGAAATTTAGAAAGTTTCCAAATCACGATTTCTGTGGGTAGACTGGGGGTCGATGAGGGGGTCGGAGATCCCGTCGACCCCTGGTTTTAAAATGTCCGACCCCCGATTAAAAACTGAGGGTCTGACTTTTTGTGCTGGGGGAACCGACCCCACCTCATTGGGTGTGTGACCCTCGCCCCTTTTTGAGTGTTTTTGGGTCTGTTTAATACCTAGGATCACGATCTCCTTCACGCACTTGGTCCATTTGGCTCGACTACGATGGGTAGACCTGGTTCAAGGTGGTAAGACTGGGTTAGATTGACACGGGTCTTACAACTCCCCCCTATTTATAAAAATTTTATCCTCGAAATTGTACATACCTTCTGAGTCGAACAAATGAGGGTAGTGCTTTCGCATAGCATTCTCTTTTTCCCATGTGATTTGTAAGACCTGCACTCCATGAAACCCGGTCTAAACCTTGATTTCATGTCGTAGCAGGTCTTTCGGTCATCATCGGGCCAGACGGGACAAGCGGATGACAAACAGGTATGAAATTGGATCAAAGACGGTTAAATAAGTGTCATTTTATGGTGACCCGTCTATGGTACCGGTCTTGGTACCAGTCGACCGATCAACTCTACGCAGTTGACTACGGAGATCCGAAATTGGATCTCTGCGAGTCCCACTTTTCCAATTCTGAATCCTAAGACTTTCCTAATCCTAAGAGGCTTACTAAACCCTAATCCTAGCCTATATAAACACCTCTAAACCTCCTCAAATCCTTTCCATTATCTCTCACAAACCCTAGAGAGGAGAAGGAGGTTGAAGAAGGAGAAGGAGCTAAGAAGAAGAAGGAAGTGCCACCATTGCCGTTCAACGACGCTCACTTTACGCCAGTCGACGGTAAGTGTTTTAATCATTCTTCTTACTCTATGACTCTAGGATAGTTGTATGGTTGGATCAATACCATGCAAAGCAGGTATTGATCTAAAACCCTAATTGGCCATTAAACCCTAATTTTCCGTCAAACCTTAGATTCGAGTTTTAGGATGATTATCATCGAAACTAGACTTGAATGAGTTGGAGATAACTCTAACTCAAAGCTCAGATTTATAATGGATAAGGAGAAACCCTAGAAATCCATGGAGATTGATCAACGGCAGTCGAAAAACCCAAAATATGGTCTTCCGGAGACATACCGATCGACTATACTGGTTACACCCTGTGCGACCGGTATGTTGCCACCGGTACCTTTCGGGGGGCTGGTCTATGGGGACCGGCTGACCATACCGGTCGCCAGATTTCCCCACAGAGCTGCGACCGGTACATGCCACCGGTCAGCTCCGTAAGTATATTTTTGTAACCTCGTTGGTTTTTCGACCAACGTATTGAACCCTAATATTATGTAGGACTTTGTGATAGCACGTTTGGATCTTGCGACGTGGAACAAGCAATCAAAGGAGCATCAGGTAAGGGAATCTGACCTAAACCCTAATAATTTATGGATAGTAAATCGTTGTTAATACCCTGAATATATATGATGTGATGTTTGTGCATATTCACATGCCATCCTTTACTTTTAGTTATTATTATTGTTCATGCATAATAGGATGTGATTGTTAGGCATGTGATTATTTTCGTTGGTGTGTGGAGTCGGGCATGGGGCCTGGGATCATTCCTCACACTAGCACTTTTTGTAGTATTCTATTTTAACATGCTTGGTACGGGTGGGGTATCAAGGGAAGGTCGTGGTACGGTGGTCTCCGATGTTGATGTTGGCCTGGCCATGGTGATGTGGCACTGTGGTCTCCGATGCCGACGTTGGCTTGTCCACAATGCTTTAGCTCTATCTCTATGCCCTAGGGAGTTATGTTGGGATAGGGTCTACCTGCGTATTGTTCTATCCTAGTGTGCTTGTTGCGGATAGGGTATCAGGGGGAGGTGAGGTATTGTGGTCTCCAACCCGGCCTGCACGCTCTAGCTCTATCTCTATGCCGTAGACGGCTGTGCTGGGATAGAGCCTACATTGATGACATATAGGATTGGTTAATTGCGAGCCCAGTTTGTAAGCCCTGGCCAGTAGGGGCTTAGGTACTGGTATGGGTGGAGTATCAGGGGAGGTGCGGGTATACCTTAGCTCTATCTCTATTCCATGATGGGTGCATGTGGGTCGGTGTTTGTGTGATCTACTGTGCGGTGCCACACACTCGTGTTTAGAGGTGCGGGGGCCATCAAACCTTTCTATAGCACATTGCAAACTTAAACCAGACCACAGCATAAAAATGATTGTTACTCATGCATAATATTGTGAAACTGTCTGATTGTCTTACTGAGCTAAGTTGTAAGCTCACCCTTTGTGTACACATTGTTTTTAGATGTTGATGCAGGTTACACGGTGGACGACTATATGAATGCTCCGGCGTATAGTGGTGCTGCTGCTTTGGGTGTGCAGAAAAACAGGCAGGAGAGGATGAGCATGACGCCTCATGCGAGTGCCCTTTCTGCGTGTACCTTTGATTTAACTTTTATTTATTTTCAGTTACTTTCAGTTGGTTTAAGTGGATGTAAGGATATTATATTTTATGTTTGAATTTTAATAATTGGGTATTTTATTTAAATTTATCAATAGATTCTCAATCATTTATTTAAAGGCTTCTGTTGTACTATTTACATTCTGATTGTGGTTTTATGCAATGGTTTGTATGAGTGGACACGGTCTATTCGAGATCCTAGTGTGAACCATTGGTTCAAAGACGGTTCACTCACATCATTCTGGTTGGTTCAGAATTGGGGTGTGGCAACTTGGTATCAGAGCCCTCAGGCTCTGTCCAACAGACCATATTGCACTTAACTCAGTTGTAACTAAGTCGTTGAACTGAGTTAGGAAAATTTAAAAATCTTAATACAAACATACCCTAAGCATTGTTTGATACCTGAGACTGATTAAGAAAGAGCATAATATACTATGTTAAATATGGAATTTAATGATACTCATGCACTAGTTAGGAAAACCATAAAACTGTCATTAAACAGAAAACAGAATATCGAATGTAATAGTGCTACAGGGTACAGTCCACAAGCCAGACAGTTACCCTGATATATAAACATATCAAGAAAGAAAAGAGAGAAAATAAAGGGACAATCATGGGGTAGGGGGCCTAGGAGGAATAGTGTCCACTATGTCATAATCTCGCTCGTAAGCGACCCTAAGCCAGTGCACCTGGTCCTGTGTGACCCGTAGGCTATGAGCTAGATGTCCCAACTCCTGACCCATCTCTCGCAGAGAATCTAGGATGCCTCTCTGGATGTCCCTGATCTCCGTGAACATGCTCAACACTGGGTCCGAAGGGAGATGAGACGGTCCTGCTGTAGGTGTATGCTGTGGTGCTGCAGGTATAGGCTGTGGAGCTGGCACTGGTACATCCTCCGCCCTATCATCGTCATCCCCATCATCACTCTCAGCCACTGCTGCATGTGCCGCATTGGCTGCTACTGCTGCCGCTGCTACCCTCCTGAGTGGGCGAGGGCGAGCCTCCATCTCATCATCACTAATAGGCAGATTATCCATCTACATCCTAAGGATGGCATCCCAGTCGATGTCGGAGGTCATGGTATCGTCAACAGCCACCTCACCTCTCATGCTCACTCGTAGGCGCTGCAGAAGAGTGGTGATGAGATGGCCATATGGGAGGTTACTGGCCTGATCGGCCAGAGTCGCCTGATGCATAGTCCGAATGATGAGATAAGGGAGAGAAACCCGCTCCCCTGTGCAGACACAGTAGGTAATATACTGAGTGAGCTGGGATAACTCACTGTAGTGATCGCTCTGGGGCATGATGTTGTGCTGAATGATGCGCTGTATACCCAAGGTGCAGGTCTCAAGCTAGCCGCCTTCATAGGAGCCCCGGGATTGAGTTTCTACTCCGCTATCTCTCGGTAAAGATCTTCGCTCAAATAGCCCTTCACTTTTGGAGGGCAGTATACTAGATCTCCATCATTGGGGACCCCCAGCATGTCAGCCGGCTGATGAGTATCGAAGGAGATATGGACGCCTTTGACAAAGCTGGAGATGCGCAAGTCCCTACCCTGATTGGGATCATTGACATCCCCATGAAGCTCCAAGTTAGCATAAAAGTGCTTGACCAGGTTGGGGCGAGTGGTCTCAGTGTAGGTGATGACAAGCACCCACCCAAGCCTGTCGAAAGCCGCTTGCACATCAAACCTGTGCAACAGCTCTAAGTTGACCCGCCGGCCAGATTCAATGTTCTTACTATCGAACCAAGGGAAACGGGCTTGTGCCGCCTTAGAACGGAACCACTGCTCATCGAGCTATGGAACTGGTGGATGAGGAGCGCGTATGCCCAAGCCATAGGAACGCTTTCCAAGATCGCATCGTGGAGCCATTTAAACTGCAAAACATAAAGAAACAAGAAAAAAAGCATTAAGAATTTTCAAAAAAATTCGACAGCATAACGACAGTAAATTGGGAAAAGCCTCAAACTCACCCAAAACTTGGGGAGGAGGACTTACGTAACCCCCGCACACTTCAAGAAAACCAATTCAATGCAATTTTAATAAGAAATTTAAGAAATTGGAAAAATTCCAGAAAATTTTGAAATTTTTTTTAAAACCTAGGTTAAAAATTAGAAAATTTTGATTTTTACTAAAACCATTCGGTAGAACTCCAAATTGATTGAGGCCTTTTGCTCTTGGGAGTCTCTAAACCCTTTCTAAACCGAAGGAAAGAAGTTCCTATGGTTAGAAACTTCCAATCAAAGAAAAAGCAATAATTTTTGGTAAAGACGATATGAAAATTTGGTGAAACATTGATAGAGAGGGAAGAGGCTTACCTGGAGACGACGTACTGAGTCTTGATCAGAAGAAAATGACTTCTAGGATCACTGGTCGGACTGTAGCAACTCAAGAGCCAGAGAGAAATCGCCACCGGAGAGAAAGAAGAAGAGGAAAAGTGAGAAAAACTCACTTTTTTGTGATTTTAAAGGGTTTTTGGGCAAACCGGTCGACGGTTTTGCCCATACCGGTCGACCGGTACCCCCTAGGGTACTACGACCGCTATGTCTCAGTCAGAATGAAATTCTGACCGGTCGATTATACCGCTCGCACAACCTTCTACAGAGCTGCGACCGGTATGTTGCGACCGGTCAGCTATAGAAAGGCCAGAAAATTTATGAAAATTTTTAAAAATTTTGCAAATTAAATCTCTACTTTTCGACTGTTTCGCCTTATATTGTTCAAGACTAACACCACTATTATTGTTCTCATGTGTTATGTCTTCTTCTCAGATCCAAACAGAATAGTCTGAGATGGTAGGCGGAAATGGTCGTAGGGGCCCAAAGCGTCACCAGTCTAGGGTGCGCCGCGATGAAGAAGAACATGTAGAACCAGGCTATGTTAGAGAGCCAAGCCTAGTAGTTGAAGAAGAACAGGTTCCAAGGGTACCGACAAATTTTCCTGGACCTCCTCACACGAACTCTGAGACAATTGTGACCAATCTGGTATATCAAATGGAGGCTCAGCAGAAAGCATTCCTAAGCGATATGTTAAAGATGTTCTGGCCACCGGGTCATGTTCCCACTGAAGTTACGCCTGAGTCTGGAAGGAATAATACTACACTGCCGATGCATGGTAGTCCAGGGCCAAGCACAGAATGTACAACCACCGCACCAGTTTCCATCGTCTTCTGCTTATCATGGAGCCTATCCGTATCCACCACCATGGTACGGGATCAATACACAGGGGCAGCACGATCTGAGTCGGGCGGTGGACAGATTCCTAAAGTTGAAGCCTTCTTCATTCACAGGTATGACAGGGAAACCATTGTGGCCAGCACAGTGGGTTGCAAAAATGGAAAAGAATTTCCACCTGTTGACTTGTACAGAGGATGAGAAGGTTTTGTTTGCCACTCATATGCTGAAGGAAGATGCGAATGCTTGGTGGAATTCTACATGGGCATATCTAGAGACAAAGCATACACAGGTGGATTGGGAAGTGTTCAAGGTAGCCTTCTTTGATAAATATTTTCCAAAGAGCTTCAGTGATCAGATGGAGAAGGAATTCCTTAATCTGCAGCAGTCTCAGTTGACTGTGGATGCTTACCAGCAGAGGTATGAAGAGTTATTTTTCTTCGCACCGGCAAGTATGCAAGAGGAAGAGACCAAGACACGTAGGTTCACCATGGGACTGTGTGGAAGCATCAGAGAGCATATCTTGGGTCTGGACAAGAAAATTTATAATGAGGCTGTACAGGTTGGGAGAGTGATAGAATCCAATCAGAGGGACAGCTTCTTCGCACAGAACAGGGGAGTGAAGAGACCCGCTACTAAGATTTCAGGTGGCGGTAACAATAGACCTTTCCGCCCATATAGAGCTCAGTCTGCTACAGTGCCTGTAAGAAACAATACGGCACCACCTGTGCCACAGTTCGCTGGACACAACCCGATCATTAAATATTTCAACTATCAGCAACTGGGTCATGTTGCAAGGACCTGCACTCTACCTAGGAAACAACCTCCACAGCAAGGAAAAGTATTTGCTGTCACCACCGAAGAGGCAGCTGCATCACCTGATGTGGTCACTGGTATGATTCTACCCCTTACTATTTGGCTTACTATTTCATTGTGTGTGTGAGCATGTAGAACTAAGGGACAATAAAATTCCAGGAATTGTAATATAGCTGGTATACCTGCCAGAGTACTCTTTGACTCTGGGGCCATGCATTCCTTTGTTTCTATTTCCTTTGGGAAGCGAATGGAGTTACCGATCAAGCACCTGAACCCAAGCTTGATAGTTCGCTCTCCGTTAGGAGTCGAGGTGGCTTTGACTGAATATTATGGGCCGTGTACAGTTTGTATTGAGGGCCGAGACTTAGAAGCAAGTCTGGTACTACTCGAGATGGCAGACTTTATGTCATCTTGGGAATGGATTGGCTAGGCCATCATTCAGCTATCCTATTATGTGGTGAAAGGAAACTTGTGCTTACAGACAAAAAGGGAAAGGAGTATAGCTTCACTGGGACCAAGTTACCGAGGAAGCGGAAGCTGATCTTCTCCGCCCTAAAAGCTAAGAGATGCTTAGAGAAGGGGGGAGTGGGGTATTTAGTATCTGTAGTCGACATCACTGCGGAGTCACAAAAAATGGAAGATATAGATGTGGTACGAGAGTTCCCAGATGTATTTCCAGAGGATCTTCCAGGTCTACCATCAGACAGGGCTACAGAGTTTGTGATAGACCTTATGCCAGGTTTGGCGCCGGTGTCTAAAGCACCGTACAGGATGGCCCCTACTGAGTTAAAGGAGTTGAAGACCCAATTACAAGAATTGCTAGATAAGGGTTTCATACGACCTAGCATATTATTATTTGTCAAGAAGAAGGACGGAAGTGTAAGGCACTATTCAGAATGGTGTGATGAACCGTCAATAAACTAACGGTTCAACTAGGATCTCAAAATAGGCTATCCCACGTATGATAAACCAGAACACATTCCACATTAATCAGAGATAATAAGTAAATAGCGGAAGTCTTACAGATAACGAACTGAGGTCTAATCATGATAAATAATTAATATTCCATTTATTTCCAAGTAACCAAAACATAAGTTAATACATATTACAATATCCAAATACGAAACCTAAACACTAAACGTATCCACCGATGAAACGCTCGCTTAACGAACATTGTTCATCCTCCACAGCTTGCTCATCATAGCCGCCACATGTTCATATGTTGGCGTGTCGACATAATCTTCAATCATAGTACCTGCAATATCAGAAACTAAAAAGAATTGCACACGCGAGGGTCAGCTCACCAACTTGAGCTCAGTGAGTAAACAAAACAATGCAACAATACATATGCATGGAATCAATTCATATCTTTGGTCTGGTTTTAAAGTTTGCAATGCGCAATAGAAAGGTTTAGGTGGTCAAAGGTTAACGTTTATTGACCCCGCCTCTATACATAGGGTGTGGAAGTCCGCCCAAAGGATAACGTTTATTGTTGTCCCCATCCACCCTACCATAACATTGTACAACAATTATTGTTGTACAGTGCCATACCAACACATAAGCCCCTGTTGGCGAGGGCTTGCAAACTGGGCTTGCAACTAATCAATCCTAATGCCAAACAGTGTATCCAAGGCCTCACCCCAGCATCCCTCAGATCTTCCATAGAGATAGAGCTAAGGCCCCCCGGTAGAGTCAGAGACTACAAGGACCGAGACCACCTCCCCTGATACTCTACGACGTAATAGTTCTACTAAGATAATGGCGATACCACGATGCTAATGCACAAGACTTAAGTTAGAGATAGAACTAAAGTGCTGAGACCCGCCAAAGGTTAACGTTTATTAACGTCCCCATCACACCTCCCCTGATACTCGCTCGCATTAAGTATACCAACCACACACATACATTCACATGCCTATTCATATCATCATCATCACCATCATGTTATAAACAATAAAGTAAATATGCATGAACAAATAATAGAAATATTGGATGACATGTTGAATGCACATACAAGCATACATGCATAGAATCAATATGGCATTGGACTCAAGAAATAAAAACAGTTTGTTCTTAATCAATTAGTTTAGAGTCCTGTTTCCTCACCTTTGCTTGTTTGTAGATCATCTTTCAAGCCTTAAGAATCACTTTTATATCAATATTATATTGCTAGAAGACCTAACAAAGTCGATAGAATTTAATTAGAATTTATTCTAATTTTTACAGCTTGCTGTTAACTGGGGGTCGATGCCTAGGGTCGGATGTTCCATCGACCCTAGGTGCTACCCGTCCTTTCTGAACTTCCCGAATGCTGGGGGTCGATGCTAGGCTCGGAGGTTCCATCGGCCCTAGGTGCGATCCCCCATGGTTTGAGTCAAAAATATCAAATTTCATCCATTCTTTCATGTTTGGGTCCTATGGCTTCCCTCTATAGTCCATTCCATACATGTTCTATGGCTTAGAATCATACTCTATTTACCTACATGATTTTTATGATCTTCTCCATGGTTTCCATTGAAACCTAACCATGGATGGATGGTATTAGGGTTTCTCCTAACCTAACTTCATCATAATCTATTCTAAGCTTTCAATTCAGATGGGGATTAAGGTTCATACCTTTTGTAGTCTGAGTTTCTAAGATATCTCTGAACTTCTTCTTCTTCCTTAGCCTTTTCTTCAAGTTTTCCTTCTCTTCTTCTCTTCCTTCTCTTCTCTTTCTCTCAATCCAATTAGGGTTGTAAAAGGAGTGAAAGAGGCTTAGGGACATCCTATTTATAGAGTAAAACCTCCCAAAATAAGTCCCATTGAGTTTAGGAAAGGTTCCAATTGAAATTTGGAATGTTTCTTAATTTTTGGTTCGTGCTGTCTTTCCCGATTACCGGGGGTCGATGGGGGGGTCAATGGGGGGTTGGAAAATTCATGGACCCCTGCGACCCCTGGTCACGGGTCGATGGGGGGGTTGGACCTGCCTGTTAAAACCTGCGACCCTACCCTCATTTTGACTATTTTTTAGTAAATTTTCATATTGGATCTTGGTTTTTTTCACACACTTGGTCCACTTGGCTCGACCATGATATGTAGACGGGTCACAATATGAAATGTAAGGTTAGACCGGATTCGTGGCATGTGGGTCTTACAACTCCACCACCCTTAAAAGAAATTTCGTCCTCAAAATTTGAACGTACGGATCTTACAACTTCCTCATCCTTAAAATAAATTTTGTCCTCAAAATTTGAATTTACTTCGGAGTCAATAGGTGGGAATTCTATTTCCGCATTGCATCTTCTTCCTCCTATGCACTCTTCTCCACATCTTGTCTTTGCCAGGTTTCCTTCATATAATAATTATCCCGGTTTTGGAAACATTGTACCTTCCCACTAGTGAACTAGGCTGGTACCACTTCAATAGTCAAACATTCTATCTAATCCAGTGATTCCGTGGTCAATACCTTTGATATGGATCTCTAATGTACTTCTTCAATAGAGACACACGAAATACATCATGCACACTAGACATGGATAGTGGTAACGCTAATTGATATGCAACTTTTCTACGTCTCTCCAAAGTTTATAAGATCCAACACATATATAAATTATGACTTTCCCTTCTAATCGTTTCAAACTACGCATAAGTGATTTCTTCAAGAACACTTTGTCCCTTATGGAGAACTCAAGGTCTTTGTGTCTCTTCTGACATCTTGAGATATCCTGCCCCTTTTCTTTGATCTTGTCTGCTACTCGATAGTTTTCTTCATTAGACTTAGGTCACAAAATTCTTCATTTACCGACTTTATTCCAAAATAAAGGAATTTGACATTTCTACCGTACCATGCTTCATAGGTAACATTTACATGGTAGCTTAGTAGCAAGTTCAATTCACGGTAACTTCTCAACTCAAGCTCCTTGAAATCAATTTTATAAGCTTAGAGCATATCTCTTAGGATCTGTATAGTTCGCTCCAACTGTCCGTCGGTTTGAGGTAAAGTGCGGTACTAAACTTCAACTTTGTCCCCATTATTTTCTGTAGATCTTCCCAAAACTTTGAGATAAGGCATAAGCCTCTGACTGACACGAAGCTCTCATGCATCCCATTCAATCTGGCAATATTATCCACATATAGCTTATTTAGCCGCTCCAAAGTATACCGAGGTCGTATAGAAATGGAATGAGCTACCTTCATAAGGCGATCAACAATCCCCCAAACTGCATCAACCACTCTGGGAGTCAGTGGTAAATTAGTGACATAATTCATTATAATGCAATTCCACTTTCAGACTGGCTCCGATAGTTTTTATTGTAAGCCATGGTGGTCTTTGTCTTTCAGCTTTTACTTGCTGATAATTCAGACACTGGAACACGCACTAAGCCACATTTGTTATCTCTTCAAGTCATGATACATATTGGTACTCCAGGATATCCTGAATATGGGGTACAATGGGCTCTTCTCCTTATCCTCTTCATGATATCCAAGTCTTTACCGTCATGTATTCAGAGTCTACCTCTGTATCTAAGTACCATCTCCGCATCCAAAGTAATTCAGGATTGGGTTTTTCTTTCTCTAAATCTCCTTGCATTGTTCTTGTATATAGATCTAATCAAAATTACTACTTTTTCTTCATCCCTAAGTTCTCACTCAATTGGATCATCACGAGTTTCTATTATATGTTACTCTTCTTCCAAATCTGAATCTGTTGCTACGGAACATAAGGTAGCATTTATACTGGGTCCTTCTTCAGACTTCATAATTCCCTTTTTGCTTAAGGCTTTAGCTATTACATTAGCCTTGCTCTGGATGATACTGGATATCACAGTCTTAATCCTTGAGTAATTCCAGCCATTTTCTTATCCTCATGTTCAACTCTTTCTAATGAAGAGATAAATAAAACACTTATAATCCGATCTAATCTAAAATTCTTCTCCGTTTAAATAATGTCTCCAAGTCTTGATTGCATGAATCACAATTGTTTACTCCAATCATGGGTTGGGTAACTCTTCTCATGCTCCTTCAGTTTTCTTAAAGCATATGAAATCGCTTATTTACCTTACATCAACCCGCATCCTAGATCCAATCTGAAAGCTCCGATGGATAGGGTAAAAGGTTTCCCTGGTGCCAGAACGATCAAGATGGGAGCTAATATCAATCTTACTTTAGAATCTGGAAATATTCTTCACCCTTGTCAGTCAAATTAAACTCCTCTCCTTTCCTGGTTAGCTTGGTAAGAGGTTTTGCGATCTTAGAGTGGTCCTCCAAAATTGTCTGTAACAACCAATTAAACCCAAGAAACTTCTGATCTTCACAATATTCTTTAGGTGTTTCTCACCATATGATTACTTTTATCTTAAAGGGGTCCTCTTTAATCCCTTTATATGATGCTACGTAATCCAAGAAGATCACTTTGTTTAATCAAGTCTCCTATTCCTTGGACTTGGCATAAATCTTTTCACTTCTCAGCTGTTGTGAAGCTGTTCTAAGATCCGTTGTATGAGTTGCTTCATTCTTGGAAATATCATCTATGAAAACTATGACCGACGTGTCCAACATGTCATGAAACACCCAGTTCATCAGCTCCCTAAAAGATGTAGGGGCATTGGTTAATCCCAACATCATAATCGAGAACTCATAATTGGCTAATCTCGATTCTAAAAGCTATCTTCGAGATATCGCTGTCCAAATTCTTCAGCTGATGATATCTTGATCGAAGATCAACCTTAGAAAATACCTTTGCTCCTTGCAACTAGTTAAACAAGTCATTGATCTGAGGTTGTAGATATTGATTCTTGATCGTGAGCTTGTTAAATTCTCGATAGTCTGTACATAATCAAACACTACCGTCCTTCTTCTTTCCAAATTGCATTGGCGCTTCCCGTGATGCAATACTTAGCCGATTAGGACCTTGGTCTAATAACTCTTGTAGTTGAGTCTCAGTTCCTTCAACTCCATAGGAGCTACTCTACAGGTGCCTTTGACACAAGTATCGCCCTTGGTAACAAGTCGATGACGAACTCGATCGCACGATCAGGTGGTAACCCAGTAAGTCTCCTGGAAACGCATCAGGGAATTTATGCATCACCTCAATATCTTCCACCTGTGGTACTTCTTTGGTAACGTGTACCGTAGATACCATATATCCAACTTCTTTCTCTTCAAAGCGTCTCTTCGCCTTTAGCATAGAGAGGATCAGCTTTCTCTTCCTAGGCAACATACTCCCAATGATACTAAATCATATGTCGTTTTTATTCGTGAATGATAACCTCTTCTATGCACATAATCACTTGTAGAGTATTGAGACAACCAGTCTATCCCCAAGATGACGTCAAAGTCTGTCATCTCAAGTCTAATTAGGTTTTGTCCAAATTTCATCCATCCATACGATTTGGACATTATTCATAACACTCATCTAATACAACATTTAGTACAAAATTTGTAAGACCCGCACTCTGAAAACCCGGTCTAAACCTTGGTTTTGTGTCATGACAGGTCTTCCGATCATCACCGGGCCAGATGGGGCAAGCGGATAACAAACAGGTACGAAATCAGACCGAAGTCGACCAATTATACCTGATTTTAGGTATACCGGTCGATGGTACCGGTCTTGGAACCGGTCGACCGGTATGGCCTGCACCGCTATGTGCGGGAATTTGGAAATTGGTCTCTGCGGGTCCCGCTTTCCTGATTTTGAATCCTAGAAGTTTCCTAATCCTAGTAGGGTTACTAAACCCTATTTTCAGCCTATAAATACACCCTTAAGCCTCCTCAAATCCTTTCCATTGTCTCTCACAAACCCTAGAGAAGAGAAAGAGCTTGGAAAGGAGAAGGAGCTAGGAAGAAGAAGGAGGTGCCGCCATTACCGTTCGACGACGCTCTCATTACGCCTGTCAACGGTAAGTGTTTGAATCCCTCTTCTTACCTGTGTTAGTTGTGTGGGTGGATCAATACCATGCAAAGTAGGTATTGATCTAAAACCCTAAATTGGCCAATAAACCCTAGGTGGCCGTCAAACCCTAAATTCGAGTTTCGAGATGCTATTCATCGAAACGAGACTTGAATGAGTTGGGGATAACTCTAACTCAAAGCCTAGACTTAGAATGGATAGGAGAAACCCTGAAAATCCATGGAGGATGATCGTCGGCAGTCGAAAAACCCATGTATGGTCTTCCGGAGACATACCGGTCGACTATACCAGGTGCACATGGTGCGACCGGTATGTGCGACCGCTATCTCTCGGGAGGTTGTCTGTGGGGGACCGGCTGACCATACCGGTCGCCAGTCTTTCCCATAGAGCTGCGATCGGTATATGCCACCGGTCAGCTCTGTGAGGGTATTTGTAACCATGTTGGTTTCCGACCAATATGAAACCCTAAACAATATATTCTAATGAAACCCTAATAATGTTGTAGGACTTTGTGACTTATCGTTTGGACCTTGCGACGTGGAGCAAGTTATCGAACGAGCGTCAGGTAAGGGAATCTTACCTAAACCTAATAATTAATGGATAGTAAATTGTTGTTAATCATTGAATATCTATGATATGATGTTTGTGCATATTCACATGCCATCCTTTACTTTCAGTTATTATTAATGTTCATGCATTGATAGGATGTGATTGTTAGGCATGTGATTGTTTTTGTTGGTGTGTGGAGTGGGGCATGGGCCTGGGATCACTCTTCACACTAGCACCTTTTTGTAGTATTCTGTCTTAACATGCTTGGTACGGGTGGGGTATCAGGGGAAGGTCGTGGTACGGTGGTCTCCGATATTGATGTTGTCCCGGCCATTGTTATGTGGTACTGAGGATTCCCAGTCAACGCTGGCTTGTCCACGATGCTTTAGCTCTATCTCTATGTCGTAGGGAGTTATGTTGGGATAGGGTCTACCTGCGTATTGTTTCTATCCTAGTGGGTTAGTTGCGGATAGGGTATCAGGGGGAGGTGAGGTATTGTGGTCTCCGGCCCGGCCTGCACGCTCTAGATCTATCTCTATGCCGTAGACGGCTGTGCTGGGATAGAGCATACATTGTTGATATATAGGATTGGTTAGTTGCGAGCCCAGTTTGCGAGCCCTGGCCAGTAGGGGCTTAGGTACTGGTATGGGTAGAGTATCAGGGGAGGTGCGGGTATACCTTAGCTCTATCTCTATTCCATGATGGGTGCATGTGGGTTGGTGGTAGTGTGATCTACTGTGCGATGCCACACACTCGTGTATAGAGGTGCGGGGGCCACCAAACCTTTCTATAGCACATTGCAAACTTAAAACCAGACCACAGTATAAAACTGATTGTTACTCATGCATAATCTTGTGAAACTGTCTGATTGTCTTACTGAGCTGTGTTGGTAGCTCACCCTTTGTATATACATTATTTTTAGATGTTGATGCAGGTTACACTGTGGACGACTATGTGAATGCTCCGGCGTACGGTGGTGTAGCTGCTTTGGATGTACAAGCAGGGGAGGACGAGCATGACGCTTCATGCGAGTGCCCTTTCTGCGTATACCTTTGATGGATTTTTTATTTAATTGTTTCAGTTATTTTTTCTTGGTATTAAGAGATGTAAAAGATTATTATTTTATGTGTTTGAATTTGAATAATAGGATATTTATTTAAATTATCAATAGATACTCAGTTCATTCTATTTAAAGTCTTCCGCTGTATATTTATATTCTGATTGTGGTTATGTGTAATGGTTTGAATGGGTGGACACGGCCTATTCGAGATCCTGGTGTGAACCGTTGGTTCAATGACGGTTCACTCACACCATTCTGGTTGGATCAGAATTGGGGTGTGACAATTTGGTATCAGAGCCCTCGGGCTCTGTCTACAGACTATATTACACTTAACTGGGTCGATGAACTGAGTTAGGAGAAAGTTTAAAAAAAAATCTTAATACAAACGCACCTTAAGCATTGTTTGATACCTGAGACGGACTAAGAAAGAGAATAATGTACTATTCTAATTATGAAACTTAACATGTGCACATACACTAGTTAGGTGAAACCATGAAACTTTCATTAACAAGGAAAAATTGTAGCAAATGAAATCGTGCTATAGGGTACAGTCCACAAACCGGACAGTTACCCTGTTATATATACATCAGTCATAAGAAAGAGAAAGTAAAAAGGGAAAATCATGGGGTAGGGGACCTAGGAGGTATGGGGTCCGCTATGTCATAGTCTCTCTCGTAAGCGACCCTGAGCCAGTGCACCTGATCCTGTGTGACTCGAAGGCTGCGAGTCAACTGTGCTAGGTCACGGCTCATCTCCCGCTGAGCGTCCCTGAGCTCCATAAACATACCCATCACTGAGTCGGGAGGAGGCTGAGATGGTCCAGCTGTGGGGACAGATGGTGGTGGTGCAGGTGCAGGCTGTGGGACAGGCACTAGTGCTTCCCCAGCCATATCGTCATCATCATCATCACTCACCTCTGCCGCATAGGCCGCATTGGCCGCGGCTGCTGCTGCTGCTACTCTCCCAAGTGGACGAGGGTGACCCTCCAACTCGTCATCACTAACCGGCAGATCGACCATCTGCATCCTCTGTATCGCATCCCAGTCAATGTCGGAGGTCATGGTGTCCTCGACGGCTACCTCTCCTCTGAAACTCACGCCCAGACGGTGAAGAAGGAAAGTGACGAGACAGCCATAGGGAAGGTTGCTGGCCCGATCGGCCACGGCCGCTCGATGCATAGTCCGGATGATGAGATAAGGAAGTAAGATCCCCTCCCCTGTGCAGACGCAATAGGTGACGTACTGGGTGAGCTGGGACAACTCACTGTAGTGGCCGCTCTATGGCACTATGTCGTGCTGAATAATGCGACTATATACCCGAGGTATAGGCCTCAGGCTAGCCGCCTTCATAGGGGCTCTAGGGTTTAAGATCTGATGCGCTATCTCCCGGCGCAAATCATCAGTCAAGTAACCTTTCGCCTTGGGGGCGCAGTACACCAAATCTCCATCATTGGGAACCCCAAGCAGATCAGCCAACTGGTGGGTGTTGAAGGAAATATGTACACCCCGGACGTAGCTGGTAATGCGTAGATCCCTACACTGGTTCGGATCTTCGACATCCCCTTCGAGTTCCAAGTTTGCATAAAAGTGCTTGACCAGGTTAGGGCGTGTGGTCTCCGTGTATGAAATAACCGGCAACCAACCTAGAGCGCCAAAAGCCGTCTCCACATTGAACCAGTGCAGTTGTTCCACGTTGACGTGGCGCCCTGATTCGATACTTTTGTTATCAAACCATGGAAACCGAGCTTGAGCTTCCAAGGAGCGAAACCATAGCTCATCTAGCTGTGGAACTGGCGGAGAGGGAACCCGAGAACTAGAACCATGTGAGCGTTTCCCGAGAGTGCATCTGGGAGCCATTTAAAATCTGCAAAACAAAAGAAAATAAAATAAAAGTTAGAAATTTTCAAAATTTCGGCAGCATAACAACTATAAATTGGGAAAAAGCCTCGAACGCACCCAAAAACATGGAGAGGAGGACTTACGTAACCCCCACACTCTTCGACAAACCAATCACAAGCAATTTAAAGGAGAAATTTCAAGAATTTAGAAAAATTAAGAAATTTCGAAATTTTTGAAAAACCTAGGTTAAAAAGTGTAAAAATTCAATTTTTGTCAAAACCAGTCGGTGGAACCCCAAATTAGTTGAGGGCTTTTGCTCTTGGGGGTCCCTAAACCCTTTCCAAGCCGAAGGAAAAGAATTCCTACGGTTAAAACATCTCGAACAAAGAAAAACCTAAATTTCTACATAAAGACGATATGAGAAATATCTAAAAACTTGAGAGAGAGGGAGGAGACCTACCTGGACACGATGTTCCACGCTTGGAATGGAAGAAATCGGCTTCTAAGAGTACCGGCCGGACTGTAGCAACTCAGTTGGGTAGAGAAGAATCGCCACCGGAGAGGAGGAAGAAAGAAAAGTGAGAAAATTTCTCACTTTTCGCGATTTTAAAGTCAATTCTAGGCATACCGGTCGACGGTTTTGCCTATACCGGTCGACCGGTATCATCCCAGGTGTGCGACCGCTATGTCTCGGTCAGAAAAAAAATTTTGACCGGTCGACTATACCGGTCGCAACACTATATACAGAGTGTCGACCGGTATCTCTTAGACATGCGACTGCTATGTCTCGGTCAGAATTTTAATTCTGACCGGTCGACTATACCGGTCGCAGCATTTTTCCACAGGGGTGCGACCGGTATGTTACGACCGGTACGCCCCAAAGAGCCAGAAAAATCGAATTTAAAATTTCTAAAATTGTGTATATTGAAATGTTACTTCTCGACTATTTTCCCTTGCATTATTCAAGACTAACACTGCTATTATTGATGTTCTCACGTGTTATGTCTTCTTCTCAGATCTAAATAAATAGTCTGAGATGGAAGGTGGAAACGGTCGAAGGGGTCGAAAACGTCATCAGGCCAGGATGCGCCTAGAAGAAGAGCAAGCTGAACAAGACCAGGTTAGAGGACCCAGTCCTGAAGTGGAGGAGGAACAGGTCCCGGAGGTACCGACAAATTTACCTGGCCCACCTCACAGGAATTCTGAGACCATTGTTACAAACTTGGTCTATCAGATGCAGGCTCAACAGAAGGAATTTCTGAGCGAAGTACTGAAGATGCTCAGGCCAACAGGTTCAGTTCCCGCTAGAAATACACCCGAGTCGGGAGGAATTAATACTACCCAACCGATGCAGAGTAGCCCAAGGCCGAGGGGACAAGCACAGAACGTACCACCACCGCATCGGTTTCCGTCGCCTTCTGCGTACCCGGGAGCTTATCCGTATCCACCACCATGGTACGGAGCAGACACACAGGGACAGCATGATCTGAGCAGGTCAGTGGATAGACTCTTGAAGTTGAAACCTTCATCGTTTACGGGCAGGACAGGGAAACCATTGTGGCCAGCACAGTGGGTTTCTGAAATGGAAAAGAACTTTCGACTGATGACTTGCACTGAGGAGGAGAAGGTTCTGTTTGCCACTCATATGTTAAGGGAAGACTCCAATGCTTGGTGGAATTTTACTCGGGCATATCTGGAGAATAAGTATACCCTGGTTGATTGGGAAGTGTTTAAAGCGGCTTTCTTCGACAAATACTTTCCGAAGAGCTTCAGAGATCAAATGGAGAGAGAGTTTCTCAATCTGCAGCAATCTCAGTCGACCGTAGATGCTTATCAGCAGAGGTACGAAGAGCTATTCTTCTTCGCACCAGCCAGTATGCAGGAGGAGGAGACCAAGACACGTAGGTTCACCATGGGACTACGTGGAAGCATCAGAGAGCACCTTTTGGGTCTGGACAAGAAGACCTACAATGAGGCGGTGCAGGTTGCGAGGGTGATAGTCCAGTTAGAGGGACAGCTTCTTCGCTCAGAACAGGGGAGTGAAGAGATCCGCTGGTGAGAGCTTGGGTGGCGGTAATACTAGACCCTTCCGCCCATACAGGGCACAGACCGCTACAGCACCTGCGAGAAACAACCCGGCACCACCTGTGCCACAGTTCGCTAGACCCAACCCAAATATCAAATGTTATAACTGTCAGCAGCTGGGACATGTTGCAAGGAACTGCACACTACCTAAGAAGCAAGCTCCCCAGCAAGGAAGAGTTTATGCGGTCACCACTGAAGAGGCAGCCGCATCACCTGATGTGGTAACTGGTATGACTCTATCCCTTACTATTTGGTTTATTCTTTCAGTTGCATGAGCATATAGAACTAAGGGGCAATATATTCCAGGAATTTTAAATATAGCTGGTTTACCCGCCAGAGTATTATTTGACTCTGGGGCCACGCACTCCTTTGTTTCTATTTCTTTTGGGAAGCGAATAGAGTTACCAATCAAGCATATGAACCCAAGCTTGATAGTTCGCTCTCCATTAGGAGTCGAAGTGGTTTTGACCGAATATTATGGACCATGTATTGTATGTATTGAGGGCCGAGACTTAGAAGCAAGCCTGGTAATACTTGAGATGGCAGATTTTGATGTCATTTTGGGGATGGATTGGCTAGGCCATCATTTGGCCATCCTTTTATGTGGTGAAAGGAAGCTTGTGCTTACTAACAAAGAGGGAAGGGAATATAGTTTCGCTGGGATTAAGCTATCTAGGAAGCGGAAGTTGATCCTCTCCGCCCTAAAAACTAAGAGATGCTTGGAGAAAGGGGGAGTGGGTTATCTCGTATCTGTAGTCGATCTCACGGCAGAGTCACTCAAGATGGAAGATATAGATGTGGTTCGGGAGTTCCCAGATGTGTTTTCAGAGGAGCTTCCAGGCTTACCACCAGACAGGGCTACAAAATTTGTGACCAGGTTCGGCGCCGGTGTCTAAAGCACCATACAGGATGGCCCCGACCGAGTTAAAGGAATTGAAGACCCAACTACAAGAATTGTTGGATAAGGGCTTCATACAACCTAGTATATCGCCTTGGGGAGCACCTGTATTATTCGTCAAGAAGAAGGATGGAAGTGTACGGTTATGTATTGACTACCGTGAGCTGAACAAGTTGACGATCAAGAATCGGTATCCTTTGCCTAGGATCGATGATCTATTCGATCAGCTGCAGGGTGCAAAGGTTTTCTCGAAGATCGATCTCCGATCAGGGTATCACCAATTGAAGATCAAGGCCGGAGATATTCCGAAGACTGCTTTCAGGACGAGGTATGGGCATTATGAGTTTCTAGTTATGTCTTTCGGGTTGACCAATGCTCCAGCGTCGTTTATAGAACTGATGAACCGAGTGTTCCATGATATGTTGGGCACTTCGGTCATCGTATTCATCGATGACATATTGATTTACTCTAAGGACATGGAGACTCATACAGCGCATTTGAGGGCAGCCCTACAACGGCTGAGAGATGTGAAGCTTTATGCAAAATTCAAGAAGTGTGAGTTTTGGCTAAAGGAAGTGGCTTTCTTGGGCCATGTTGTATCTGGAGACGGTATCAAGGTTGATCCAAGTAAGATAGCTACTATAGTAGGATGGGAAGCACCAAAATCTGTTGTGGAGATTCGTAGTTTCCTTGGGTTGGCTGGTTATTATAGAAGATTCGTGGAAGATTATTCCAGGATCGCGGTTCCACTCACCAGATTGACCAAGAAGGGAGAGAAATTCATATGGACAGATGAGTGCGAGAAGTGCTTTCAAACTTTGAAGTCAAGACTAGTCTCTGCACCTATCTTGACCATCCCAAAACCAAGTGTACCATTTACTTTATATACGGATGCTTCGGGGTTGGGTATCGGGTGTGTTCTGATGCAAGGAGAATAGGTGATTGCTTACGCATCAAGATAGTTAAAAGAGCATGAGAAGAACTATCCTACGCATGACTTGGAGCTAGCAGCGGTTATACATGCAATCAAGACTTGGAGACACTACTTGTACGGTGAGAAGTTTCAGATCAAGTCAGATCACAAGAGCTTAACTTATCTCTTCACTCAGAAGGATCTGAATATGAGACAGAGGAGATGGCTGGAATTGTTAAAAGATTATGATTGCGACATCCAGTACCATCCAGGTAAAGCAAATGTGGTGGCTGACGCCTTAAGCAGAAAGTGGGCATCGAAACCTGAGGCAGGACCAAGTGCAAATGCTACATTGTGTGTTGCAGCCTCGAGTTCAATGGAAATTGATGAAGAACATATTATCAAAACTGCAGAAGATCCAGTCGAGCAAGGCTTGATTCATAAGTTCACTATGATGTTCGCCGCATTGAAGATCTCACCGGGTCTAATTGATGATGTCAAGGTAGCAATCCTACAGGATCCATATCTCAAGACAGTGTAGGAAGACTTAGAGAAGGGTACGTGCAATCCTGACTTTACCTTGGAATCAGACAAAGTACTCAAGTATCGCGGACGGTTATGTATACCTGAGAGCGAAGACTGCAATATCAGAGGTCGAGTTATGACTGAAGCTCATTACACTCCATATTCGGTACATCCAGGAAGTACCAAGATGTACCATGATCTAAGAAGACTATATTGGTGGAGGGGTATGAAAGCAGATATAGCTCGTTTCATGTTCCAATGTCTGAATTGTCAACAAGTTAAAGCGAAAAGGCAAAGACCCGCGGGTTTACTACAGCCGTTACCAGAACCTGCATGGAAGTGGGATTGTATCACTATGGATTTCGTCACTGGCCTACCTTTGACACCAAGGTCAGTGGATGCAGTTTGGGTTATAGTAGATCGGCTCACCAAGATAGCTCAATTCATTGCGGTCAGACCTCAGTATACCATGGAGAAACTGGCCAAGTTATATGTTGATAATATAGTCAGACTTCATGGCGTTCCAGATAGTATAGTATCTGACAGAGATCCCCGTTTTACATCAAAGTTCTGGGAAGGATTACAGAAAGCTATGGGAACAAAGTTGAAGTTCAGTATAGCTTTTCATCCTCAGACAGACGGACAGTCAGAGCGAACTATTTAAATTTTGGAAGATATGCTCCGAGCTTGTGCATTAGATTTCAAAGGAGCTTGGGATGAGAAGCTATCACTTATCGAGTTTGCTTACAACAACAGTTATCAGGCTACAATTCAGATGGCCCCGTATGAAGCACTCTATGGGAAGAAGTGTCGTACACCTCTGTTATGGAATGAAGTGGGGGAAAGAAGAATTGTAGGACCGGAGTTTGTTGAAGAAACTTGTCGAGTGATTGATCAGATCAAAGAGAGAGTAAAGACAGCTCAAGTTTGACAGAAGCACTATGCGGATAATCGACGTCGAGATCTGGAGTTTGCAGTGGTGACAAAGTATTCTTGAAGGTGTCACCGGTGCGAGGTCTGAAACGGTTTGGTAAAAAGGGGAAGCTATGCCCCAGGTATGTGGGACCGTATGAGATATTGAATCGACGTGGTAATGTAGCATATCAATTGGCTCTACCACCATCTATGTCTAGCGTTCATAATGTGTTCCATGTATCATTACTGAAGAAGTATGTCAGAGATCCATCGCATATCTTGATCGCTGATCCTCCAGACTTGATTGAAGACTTAACTTTCGAAGTGGTGCCTGTAATGCTCTCGAGTCGAAAAGTTCAGCAACTTCGAACCAAGGATATCCACTATGTGAAGGTGCATTGGATAAGCCAAAATGTGGAGGAAATTACTTGGGAAGAAGAGAGCGCGATGAGGAAGGAGTACCCTAACCTTTTTGACGATCAATGTACGTTCAAATTTTGAGGCCAAAATTTCTTTTAAGGGTGGGGGAGTTGTAGTACCTACATGCAAATTTCGGGACGAAATTTTTTTTATGGGTGGTGGAGTTGTAAGACCCGCACTCTGAAAACCCGGTCTAAACCTTGGTTTTGTGTCATGACAGGTCTTCTGATCATCACCGGGCCAGATGGGGCAAGCGGATAACAAACAGGTACGAAATCGGACCGAAGTCGACCAATTATACCTGATTTTAGGTATACCGGTCGATGGTACCGGTCCTGGTACCGGTCGACCGGTATGGCCTGCACAGCTATGTGCAGGAATTTGGAAATTGGTCTCTGCGGGTCCTGCTTTCCTGATTTCGAATCCTAGAAGTTTCCTAATCCTAGTAGGGTTACTAAACCCTATTTTCAGCCTATAAATACACCCTTAAGCCTCCTCATATCCTTTCCATTGTCTCTCACAAACCCTAGAGAAGAGAAAGAGCTTGGAAAGGAGAAGGAGCTAGGAAGAAGAAGGAGGTGCCGCCATTACCGTTCGACGACGCTCTCATTACGCCTGTCAACGGTAAGTGTTTGAATCCCTCTTCTTACCTGTGTTAGTTGTGTGGGTGGATCAATACCATGCAAAGTAGGTATTGATCTAAAACCCTAAATTGGCCAATAAACCCTAGGTTGCCGTCAAACCCTAAATTCGAGTTTCGAGATGCTATTCATCGAAACGAGACTTGAATGAGTTGGGGATAACTCTAACTCAAAGCCTAGACTTAGAATGGATAGGAGAAACCCTGAAAATCCATGGAGGATGATCGTCGGCAGTCGAAAAACCCATGTATGGTCTTCCGGAGACATACCGGTCGACTATACCAGGTGCACATGGTGCGACCGGTATGTGCGACCGCTATCTCTCGGGAGGTTGTCTGTGGGGGACCGGCTGACCATACCGGTCGCCAGTCTTTCCCACAGAGCTGCCACCGGTATATGCCACCGGTCAGCTCTGTGAGGGTATTTGTAACCCTGTTGGTTTCCGACCAACATGAAACCCTAAACAATATATTCTAATGAAACCCTAATAATGTTGTAGGACTTTGTGACTTATCGTTTGGACCTTGCGACGTGGAGCAAGTTATCGAACGAGCGTCAGGTAAGGGAATCTTACCTAAACCTAATAATTAATGGACAGTAAATCGTTGTTAATCATTGAATATCTATGATATGATGTTTGTGCATATTCACATGCCATCCTTTACTTTCAGTTATTATTACTGTTCATGCATTGATAGGATGTGATTGTTAGGCATGTGATTGTTTTCATTGGTGTGTGGAGTGGGGCATGGGCCTGGGATCGCTCTTCACACTAGCACCTTTTTGTAGTATTCTGTCTTAACATGCTTGGTACGGGTGGGGTATCAGGGGAAGATCGTGGTACGGTGGTCTCCGATATTGATGTTGTCCCGGCCATTGTTATGTGGTACTGAGGATTCCGAGTCGACGCTGGCTTGTCCACGATGCTTTAGCTCTATCTCTATGCCGTAGGGAGTTATGTTGGGATAAGGTCTACCTGCGTATTGTTTCTATCCTAGTGGATTAGTTGCGGATAGGGTATCAGGGGGAGGTGAGGTATTGTGGTCTCCGGCCCGGCCTGCACGCTCTAGCTCTATCTCTATACCGTAGACGACTGTGCTGGGATAGAGCATACATTGTTGACATATAGGATTGGTTAGTTGCGAGCCCAGTTTGCGAGCCCTGGCCAGTAGGGGCTTAGGTACTGGTATGGGTACAGTATCAGGGGAGGTGCGGGTATACCTTAGCTCTATCTCTATTCCATGATGGGTGCATGTGGGTTGGTGGTAGTGTGATCTACTGTGCGATGCCACACACTCGTGTATAGAGGTGCGGGGGCCACCAAACCTTTCTATAGCACATTGCAAACTTAAAACCAGACCACAGTATAAAACTGATTGTTACTCATGCATAATCTTGTGAAACTGTCTGATTGTCTTACTGAGCTGTGTTGGTAGCTCACCCTTTGTATATACAATGTTTTTAGATGTTGATGCAGGTTACACTGTGGACGACTATGTGAACGCTCCGACGTACGGTGGTGTAGCTACTTTGGATGTACAAGCAGGGGAGGACGAGCATGACGCTTCATGCGAGTGCCCTTTCTGCGTGTACCTGTGATGGATTTTTTATTTAATTGTTTCAGTTATTTTTGCTTGGTATTAAGAGATGTAAAAGATTATTATTTTATGTGTTTGAATTTGAATAATAGGATATTTATTTAAATTATCAATAGATACTCAGTTCATTCTATTAAAAGTCTTCCGCTGTATATTTATATTCTGATTGTGGTTATGTGTAATGGTTTGAATGGGTGGACACGGCCTATTCGAGATTCTGGTGTGAACCGTTGGTTCAATGACGGTTCACTCACACCACTCTGGTTGGATCAGAATTGGGGTGTGACAAAAGTGCTTGAACTAGCAAAATCTGATGTAAAGGTCTTAAGAGCTTGTCTAGTTCCTTCATCTCTTTTGATTTTTCAAAGACTATCATCAAAATCTCATATTGCACTCATTAGCTTGTATTTCTTTTATCCTTGCTGTTCTTCCATGCTCTCTCTTCCATATACCTCAAAAAATATTTTATGATTGTTACTTCATATCCCAAGTCTATCTATAAGCATTAGGGTATATGCTTATAAAGTCATTAATTCAGCCAAACTATTTTGATCTTTACTTAATCATATCCCTCAACATTGGGCATAACTAAATTATCATTGTATTAAATCGAGTACTACTTATGCCATGACTTTATCTTTGTATCTACTCTTAAATTTATCTTTTGGAATCTTCTACCTTGTCAAAATTCATACCAATATAACCATCTTTAACTCTACTTGAGTGCTATCTATTTCTTTACTGGCTACTCTTGATAGTTCTCATTTTTGCTCATGCACTCTTTTATAGACATGACTCATATCCATCCATTTAGCAATCTCAAAATAGATTCTCCATTACTTCATCTGAGGTTCATTGGCTATAGTATTTAATCTGAATCCAATCACCTTTCTTCCAATGATTTCATTATCACTAAACATCTTTATCAACAAGGTCAAGGAGTGTATAAATCAGAATGTTCATCCAAAAGCAATTCACTTCCTTCTTTCAAATTTACTATAACGGCAAACACTTGCTTTATCTAGTTAACTTAACTTTAAAGGATTGGGAGTAAATTTGTGGTAATCCAACCGGCATCCAAAGGTCGTTAGGTTGCACGGTGGTCCAAATACATGGAAATAGAGGTTCTACAGCTCTTAACCTCATGGTTACAGGTTCTATTGAGTATATAATGTCATTGGTCAAGGCACTACAAGAGTAAATCTGGAGAAACTTTCATACATCAGTAAATCAGGTATAAATCTAGAGAAAGATTTCGTACATCAATAAATCAGGTATAAATCAGAAATTGTACGCTCAACACGATTAAATATTTAACTATTCATTCAGTTCATATCTCTGTTCATGTTGTCGATCATGAGAATGGTTCAGATTGGTATAATCAGGACTAATACTAAAAAAAACAATATCTATAACTCCAATTGATAGGTTAAATCAAGAAGGTATCCTGTCAAGACACGAGAATTTAAAATCTGGTGTGTGCATCCTCTATAATCATAAGAGTAAATCAATAATGCACCGCATCCTATATAAACCTATCTAGATATATGGCCATAATAGATTTGATCCATTGCTGAAAATGTCCGAGGTATCATCTTCAGAAGACATTCTTCAATCCTTGTCGGATCATTCTGTCATGATGCAACTATCCCATACATCGGTGACTGATAAGGTTAACCACCTTGATATACTGCTTGTTGTGCACCAAACTTCTGCACTGGGGTATGCATTACTGGGACTTGCTGTATGGTAGGCACTATGTTATAGCTAACAGGTGTTGGGGTATAGTGATGCTACCAATTGGTACCGTACTTGGTTTGACCCAGAGGTGTTGATGTAGCATCAGCAACTTGGGTAGTGATTTACATAGCAACTTGCACAGTCGATCTCATCTGTTGTTGCTCTTGTATTTTATTAGGTCAAGTTTATGACAACCATAACCAAGGTACTTAATAGTCCAGGTGGTTGGCTGGAGTGGTTTGGTTGTTCACCTCCTTTGATTCGCTCTAATCTGATTATCATTATCTAGCATCTGCTCAGATGAGTTTTCATTACCCATTCTCGACCCTGATAGTGGTGGGGTCAAGTTGCAACCTCTTCTTAATGCTCAACGGGTAATGGATCAGCTTGTGGTGGATCTCACCCTGAGTCTCCATGTCACCCAGGAGTATAGTTACTCTTATTCTTAATGTATGGCCATTATTCTCTTATCTCTGTTGGATTTAGCCCGAGATCTTTTCCTTTACCTTTGCAGGGAATTAGGCATTACTAGCCATTTTCTCCTTCCTTTGTCATACATCGAGTTTCACATCTTGTGAGTACCAACTCGGTATTCAATTTCCTGCTTTACAGAAGCTCCCTTCTTGCTACTGCACTCAATCCTTGTATACTTGGATAACTACCCAACTTATAGATAATACCTTATATTATTTATTTATTAGGATAATTTTTTTTTGTCTTCTCTTTCTATTTGAGTGTATATATATCGTTCCACCTTTTATATGTACATTATCGTCTTGTTTAATTTCTGTCTCAACCAACACAGGTGCATATGGTTTGTTTGTATTAAAGCTTTTAATTTATCCTAACTCAGTTCATGGACTCCAGTGGAAGTATTCAGGTTTAATGGGTAAGGCCTAAGAGAGCTCTGATACCAAGCTACACCCCAATTCCGTACTATTCAGAATGATGTGATGAACCGTCAATAAACCAACGGTTCAACCAGGATCTCAAAATAGGTTATCCCACGTATGATAAACCAAAACACATTCCACATTAATCAGAGATAATAAGTAAATAGTTAAAGTTTTACAGATAACGAACTGAGGTCTAATCATGATAAATAATTAATATTCTATTTATTTCTAAGTAACCAAAACATAAGTTAATACATATTACAATATCCAAATATGAAAACTAAACACTAAACATATCCACCGTTTAAACGCTCGCTTAACGAACATTGTTCATCCTCAACAACTTGCTCATCATAGCCGCCACATGTTCATATGTTGGCGTGTCGACATAATCATCAATCATAGTACCTGCAACATCAGAAACTAAAAAGAATTACGCGCGCGAGGGTCAGCTCTCCAACTTGAGCTCAGTGAGTAAACAAAACAATGCAACAATACATATGCATGCAATCAATTCATATCTTTGGTCTGTTTTTAAAGTTTGCAATGCGCAATAGAAAGGTTTAGGTGGTCAAAGGTTAACGTTTATTGACCCCGCCTCTATACACTGGGTGTGGAAGTCCGCCCAAAGGTTAACGTTTATTGTCGTCCCCATCCACCCTACCATAACACTGTACAACAAAGGTTAATGCTTATTGTTGTACAGTGCCATACCAACACGTAAGCCCCTGCTGGCGAGGGCTTGCAAACTGGGCTCGCAACTAACCAATCCTAATGCCAAACAGTGTATCCAAGGCCTCACCCCAGCATCCCTCAGAACGTCCATAGAGATAGAGCTAAGGCCCCCTGGTAGAGTCAGAGACTACAAGGACCGAGACCACCTCCCCTGATACTCTACGACGTAATAGTGCTGCTAAGGTAATGGCAATACGACGATGCTAATGCACAAGACTTGAGTTAGAGATAGAGCTAAAGTGCTGAGACCCGCCAAAGATTAACGTTTATTGATGTCCCCATCACACCTCCCCTGATACTCGCTCGCATCAAGTACACCAACCACACACATACATTCACATGCCTATTCCTATCATCATCATCACCATCATGTTATAAACAATAAAATAAATATGCATGAACAAATAATAGAAATATTGGATGACATGTTGAATGCACATACAAGCATACACACATAGAATCAATATGGCATTGGACTCAAGAAATAAAAACAATTTGTTCTTAATCAATTAGTTTAGAGTACTGTTTCCTCACCTTTGCTTGTTTGTAGATCATCTTTCAAGCCTTAAGAATCACTTTTATATCAATATTATATTTCTAGAAGACCTAACAAAGTCGATAAAATTTAATTAGAATTTATTCTAATTTTTACAGCTTGTTGTTAACTGGGGGTCAATGCTTAGGGTCGGATGTTCCATCGACCCTAGGTGCTACCCCTCCTTTCCTGAACTTCCCGAATGCTGGGGGTCGATGCTAGGGTCGGAGGTTCCATCGACCCTAGGTGTGACACCCCATGGTTTGAGTCAAAAATATAAAATTTCGTCCATTCTTTCATGTTTGGGTCCTATGGCTTCCCTCTATAGTCCATTCCATACATGTTCTATGGCTTAGAATCATACTCTATTTACCTACATGGTTTTTATGATCTCCTCCATGGTTTCCATTGAAACCTAACCATGGATGGATGGTATTAGGGTTTCTCCTAACCTAACTTCATCATAATCTATTCTAAGCTTTCAATTCAGATGGGGATTAAGGTTCATACCTTCTGTAGTCTGATTTTCTAAGATATCTCTGAACTTCTTCTTCTTCCTTAGCCTTTTCTTCAAGTTTTCCTTCTCTTCTTCTCTTCCTTCTCTTCTCTTTCTCTCAATCCAATTAGGGTTGTAAAAGGAATGAAAGAGGCTTAGGGACGTCCTATTTATAGAGTAAAACCTCCCAAAAATAAGTCTCATTGAGTTTAGGAAAGGTTCCAATTAAAATTAGGAATGTTTCTTAATTTTCAGTTCGTGCTGTTTTTCTCGATTATCGGGGGTCGATGGGGGGGTCGGACAATTCATAGACCCCTGCGACCCCTGGTCAGGGGTCGATGGGGGGGTCGGACCTGCCTGTTAAAACCTGCGACCCTACCCTCATTTTGACTATTTTTGAGTAAATTTTCATATTGGGTCTTGGTTTTTTTTCACACACTTCGTCCACTTGGCTCGACCATGATATGTAGACGGGTCACGACACGAAATGTAAGGTTAGACCGGGATCGTGGCGTGCGGGTCTTACAGAAGTGTAAGGCTATGCATTGACTACCGTGAACTGAACAAGTTGACTATCAAGAATCGATACCCTTTGCCTAGGATCGACGATCTGTTCGATCAATTGCAGGGTGCAAAGGTTTTCTCGAAGATTGATCTCCGATTAGGGTATCACCAACTGAAGATCAAGGTTGGAGATAATCTGAAGACTGCTTTCAGAACAAGGTATAGGCATTATGAGTTCCTAGTTATGTCGTTCGGGTTGACCAATGCACCAGTGTCGTTCATGGAACTGATGAACCGAGTGTTTCATGATATGTTGGACACTTCGGTCATCGTATTCATCGATGACATATTGTACTCAAAGGATAGAGAGACTCATGCAACACACTTAAGAGCAGCCCTACAACGGCCGAGAATGGAGAAACTGTATGCTAAGTTCAAGAAGTGTGAGTTTTGGTTGAAGGAAGTGGCTTTCTTGGGCCATGTAGTATCCGAAGAAGGTATCAAGGTTGATCCAAGTAAGATAGCGGATATAGTAGGATTGGAAGCACCAAAATCTGTTGCAGAGATTCATAGTTTCCTTGGGTTAGCTGGTTATTATAGAAGATTCGTGGAAGATTACTCCAGGATCGTTGTTCCACTCACCAGATTGACCAAGAAGGGAGAGAAATTCATATGGACAGATGAGTGCGAGAAGTGCTTTCAGACTTTGAAGTCAAGACTAGTCTCTGCACCTATCTTGACCATCCCAGAACCAAGCGTACCGTTTACCTTATATACGGATGCTTCAGGGTTGGGTATTGGGTGTGTATTGATGCAAGGAGAACAAGTGATTGCTTATGCATCAAGACAGTTAAAAGAGCATGAGAAGAACTATCCTACGCATGATTTGGAGTTAGCAGCGGTTATACATGCAATCAAGACTTGGAGACACTACTTGTACAGTGAAAAGTTTCAAATTAAGTCTGATCACAAGAGCTTAACCGATCTTTTCACTCAGAAGGATCTGAATATGAGACAGAGGAGATGGCTGGAATTGTTAAAAGATTATGACTGCGACATCCAGTACCATCCGGGTCAAGCAAATGTTGTGGCCGATGCCTTAAGCAGAAAGTGGGCATCGAAACCTGAGGCTGGACCAAGTACAAATGCTGCATTATGTGCCGCAGCCTCAAGTTCAATTGAAGGTGATGAAGAGTATATAATAGAGACTGCAGAAGATCCAGTCGAGCAAGGCTTAATTCATAAGTTCACCATGATGTTCGCAGCTTTGAAGATCTCACTGGATCTAGTTGATGAAGTCAAGGTAGCAATCCTACAGGATCCATATCTCAAGACAGTGCAAGAAGACTTAGAGAAGGGTACGAGCAATCCTGACTTTACCTTGGATTCAGATAAGGTACTCAGGTATCGTGGACGGTTATATATACCTGAGAGTGAAGACTGCAATATCAGAGATCGAGTTATGACTGAAGCTCATTACACTCCATATTTGGTACACCCAAGAAGTACCAAAATGTATCATGATTTAAGAAGATTGTATTGGTGGAGGGGTATGAAAGCAGTTATAGCTCGTTTCGTATTCCAATGTCTGAATTGTCAACAAGTTAAAGCAGAAAGGCAGAGACCCACAGGTTTGCTGCAACCACTACCGGAGCCTGCATGGAAGTGGGATTGCATTACTATGGATTTCGTCACTGGCCTACCTTTGACACCAAGGTCAGTGATGCAGTTTGGGTAATAGTTGATCGACTCACCAAGATAGCTCGATTCATTGCGGTTAGACCTCAGTATACCATGGACAAGCTGACCAAGCTTTATGTAGATAATATAGTCAGACTCCATGGCGTCCCAGAAAGTATAGTATCCGACAGAGATCTCCGTTTTACATCAAAGTTCTGGGAAGGAATACAGAAAGCTATGGGAACCAAGTTGAAGTTTAGTACAGCTTTCCACCCTCAGACGGACGGGCAGTCAGAAAGGACCATTCAAATTTTAGAAGATATGCTCCGAGCTTGTGCATTAGATTTCAAGGGAGCTTGGGACGAGAAGCTATTGCTTATCGAGTTTGCTTATAACAACAGCTATCAGGCTACAATCCAGATGGCTCCATATGAAGCACTCTATGGGAAGAAGTGTCGTACACCTCTGCTATGGAATGAGGTGGGAGAAAGAAGAATTATAGGACCGGAGTTTGTTGTGGAAACTTGTCGTGTGATTGATCAAATCAAGGAGAGAGTAAAGATAGCTCAAGTTCGACAAAAGCACTATGCGGATAATCGACGTCGAGATCTGAAGTTTGCAGTGGGTAACAAAGTATTCTTGAAGATATCGCCAGTGCGAGGTCTGAAAAGGTTTGGTAAGAAGGGGAAGCTATGCCCCAGGTATGTGGGACCGTACGAGATATTGACCAGACGTGGTAATATAGCATATCAATTGGCTCTACCACCATCTATGTCAAGTGTACATGATGTGTTCCATGTATCATTATTGAAGAAGTATGTCAGCGATCCATCGCACATCTTGACAGCAGACCCCCCAGACTTGACTGAAGACTTAACATTTGAAGTGGTGCCTGTGATGCTCTCAAGCCGAAAGGTACAGCAACTTCGAACCAAGGATATCTGTCACACCCCAACTCCACACATTTCAGAATGGTGTGATGAACCGCTAATAAACCAACAGTTCAACCAGGATCTCAAATAGGTTATCCCAGCATTAACTAAACCCCCATACATCCATGTCATAATCAGAGTAAATACACAATAGTGGAAGTCTTATAATAAAATGAACTGAGAAACTAAGATGATATTAATAATTTAATAGCAAATTATTCTATTTCCAACTAAGACATAAATATTTAAATACCAAATACATGTCTTAATAAATCCAATAAAGAAACCTATAAAATATCTAATCAAATACACACGAGTTGCACTCGCAAGAGGAGTCGTGTGTATCCGCTTCAGCTTCAACTTCCATGGCTGCCACGTTCCCGTATGTAGACGCATTCATATAGTCTTCAACGGTATAACCTGCATCATCAACTAAAAATATTCAACGTCGAGGGGTGAGCACACATCACGGCTCAGTGAGTAGCCAAAACAATGCAAGAATACATATGCATGCAGATCAATTATATCTTTGGTCCGGTTTAAAGTTTTCAGTATGCAATAGAAAGGTTGAGGTAGCCAAAGGTCGCGTTTATTGACTCCGCCTCTATACACGAGTGTGTGACGTTACCCGAAGATCACGTTTATCGTCAACTCACATGCACCCAACCATGAACATTATATAACAAAGGTTACGTTTATTGCTATATAGTGCCATACCAACACGTAAGCCCCTGTTGGCGAGGGCTGCAAACTGGGCTCGCAACTAACCAATCCTAATGCCAAAAATGTATCCAAGGCCTCACCCCAGCATCCCTCATAATGTCCATAGAGATAGAGCTAAGGCCTCCCGGTAGAGTCAGAGACTACAAGGACCGAGACCACCTCCCCTAATACTCTACGACATAATAGTTCTGCTAAAGTAATGGCGATATGACGATGCCAATGCACAAGACTTGAGTTAGAGATAGAGCTAAAGTGCTGAGACCCGCCAAAGGTTAACGTTTATTGACGTTCTCATCACACCTCCCCTGATACTCGCTCGCATCAAGCACATCAACCACACACATACAAGCACATGCCTAATCCTATCATCATCATCATCATCATGTTAAAAATAATAAAGTAAATATGCATGAATAAGTAATAGAAATATTGGATGGCATGCTGTATGCACATTACAAACATATTCGCATAGAATCAAGCATAGCACAGGACTCAAGAAATAGAAAATAGTTTATTATTAACCAATTTAGTTTGGAGTTAAGGTTCCTCACCTTAGCTTGCTATAAGATATTTTTCCAAGCTTTAAAATCATCATTATAATGTTATTATACTAGCAAACCTAACAAAGTCGATAGAATTTAATTAGAATTTATTCAGAATTTAAAAACCATTCTGTCAACTGAGGGTCAATACTAGGGTCGATGGGTCTATCGACCCTCCCCTCATTCTGGACTTCCCGAATACTGAGGGTCGATGGTCAGAAACACCTAGGGTCGGATGGCCTATCGACCCTGGGTGCGACCCTCGGTGCACTCTGGTCCAATTTCTACTTTTTAATCCATTCTTCGTGTTTGGGGTCCTATTGCTTGCTTCTACATTCCATTCAACACTCATTCCATGGTCTGAAACCATGAATCATCCTCCTAGATGGCTTTCATGCATTCTCCTAGGGTTTTCCATGAAAACCTAACCATGGATGGATGGTTTGGGTTTCTCCGAGATCACTCTCTCTCCAATAACTATCCTAAGGTCTGTAGAAACTCATGGAATTAGTATCCATACCTGAGAAGATTACTCTTTCTCTGAAATTCTTCTCCTTTTTGCTAAGCTCTCTTGCTTGCCTCTCTTCTTCCTCTTTTCCTTCTCCTCTCTTTCTCTCAATTCTATTAGGGTTCTGAAAGGAGTGAAAGTGGCTTAGGGACATCCTTTAAATAGGCTATAAACATCCTAAAACCCCTTTGAGTTTAGGAAGGAATCCAATCGAAAATCTTGAAATTTCCTAGTTTCTATTTTCGGCAGGATCCGAGGGTCTATGGGAGGGTCAATGATCTCGTCCACCCTAGGGTTCAAAAGCTATCCGACCCTCCCTTCAAAACTGAGGGTCTGACTTTCAGTTTTGGGAGGTCCGACCCTGCTTAGCTGGGTGTGCGACCCTTTCCTCTTTTTAAGTGTTTTTGGGTCGATTTGATACCTGGGATCTCGATCTCCTTCACGGCCTTGATCCACTTGACTCGACCATGACGGGTAAACCTGGTTCAAGGTGGTAAGATCAGATTAGATTGACACGGGTCTTACAACTCCCCCCAACTTATAAAAATTTCGCCTCGAAATTGTACGTACCTTCTGAATCAAATAAGTAAGGGTATTGCTTTCTCATAGCATTTTCTTCTTCCCATGTAATTTATTCCATGTCTCTACTTTTCCATGTGACCTTAACATAGTAGATATCTCTATTGCGTAGACGTTGAACCTTTCGACTAGTGATTTCTATTGGTGTTACTTCAAACGTCAAATCATCAGTCAATTCTGGCAAATCCACTGTCAAAACATGCGTTGGGTCTTTGACATACTTCTTCAATAAGGAAATGTAAAATACGTCATGCACACTTGACATAGATGGTGGTAGTGCTAACTGATAAGCTACTTTTCCACGCTTAGCTAAAATTTCATACGGCCCGACATATCTTGGACTTAGCTTCTCTTTCTGTCCGAACCTCTTCAATCCTCGCATAGGCGATACCTTCAAAAATACTTTATCACCTACGGCGAACTCCAGATCTCTTCGTCGAGTATCCACATATTGCTTCTGGCGATTCTGAGCTGTTCTCACTCTTTCCTTGATGATGTCGACCACTCGACAAGTCTCTTCAACAAATTCTGGTCCAACAATACTACGTTCTCCAACTTCATTCCAAAACAAGGGAGTTCGACACTTCCTGCCATACAGTGCTTCATAAGGTGACATTTGTATGGTGGCCTGATAGCTATTGTTGTAAGCGAACTCGATCAATGGTAACTTTTCGTCCCATGATCCTTTGAAATCAATCACACATGCTCGTAGCATATCTTCTAGAATCTGGATTGTACGCTTTGACTGTCCATCTGTCTGTGGGTGGAATGCAGTACTGAACTTCAATGTTGTACCCATAGCCTTTTACAATCCTTCCCAAAACTTAGAAGTAAATCGTGGATCTCTATCGGACACAATGCTTTCTGGAACACCATGTAATCGAACAATGTTATCCACATACAGCTTCGCTAACCTTTCCAGTGTATACTGAGGTCGTATAGGTATGAAGCGAGCTGTTTTAGTCAAACGGTCCACAATCACCCAAACTGTGTCAACTACTTGAGGAGTCAATGGTAGTCCCGTGACGAAGTCCATAGTGATGCAGTCCCATTTCCATGCTGGTTCCGGTAGTGGCTGTAACAGTCCTACGGGTCTTTGTCGTTCAACCTTTACTTTCTGACAATTGAGGCATTGAGACACGAACTTGGCTACATTTGCTTTCATTCCCCTCCACCAATATAGTTTCTTCAGATCATGATACATTTTTGTACTTCCAGGATGTATCGAATAGATGGTGGTATGGGCTTCTTTCATCAGTCGGTGTCTAATGTCCATACTTTCTGTTTCAGGTACACATATTCTTCCTTTGTATTTCAGTACTTTCTCGTCGTCCAAGGTGAACTCAGGGTTGGTCCTACCTTTCTCAATATCTTCTTGTACTGTTCTCAGATAAAGATCTGTTTTTATAGCTGTCTTTACTTCGTCCACTATATCCGGTATAATCTTCAATGCCGCGAACATATTCGAAAACCGATGAATAAACCCTTGGTTGGCTGATTCATCCGTTGTATCTATCACATACTGCTCGTTGCCGTGATTGAATACCATTCCGTTGGTACACATTGCTGCGGTCGTGCTAACTTCTCCTTGAGATTTAATCATTGTTTTTCTGCTCAATGCATCTGCTACCACGTTCGCCTTTCCCGGATGATACTGGATATCACAATCATAGTCTTTCAATAATTTCAGCCATCTTCTTTGTCTCATATTCAACTCTTTCTGATTAAATAAATAAGTAAGACTCTTATGGTCCGACTTAATCTGGAATTTCTCCCCGTACAGGTAATGTCTCCATATCTTGACAACATGTACTACTGTCGCTAACTCCAAATCATGAGTGGGGTAATTTTTCTCATGTATCTTCAACTGTCTCGAGGCATACGCAATTACTTGCTCTCCTTGCATAAGCACACATCCTAATCCCAGTCCCGATGCATCGGTGTATAAGGTAAATGTCTGTCCTGGAACGGGAATGGTCAAAATCGGGGCGGATATCAATTTGGCCTTCAATGTCTGGAAGCTCTTCTCACATTTTTCAGTCCACACAAACTTTTCACCTTTCTTAGTCAAACTGGTGAGAGGTACGGCAATCCGAGAATAGTCTTCTACGAATCTCCGATAATAACCAGCTAGACCCAGAAAACTTCTAATTTTTGAAATGCTCTTTGGTGCTTCCCACTTCACAATAGCCTCGATTTTGCTGGGGTCCACTTTGATTCCTTCAGCGGATACTACATGGCCTAGGAATGTGACTTCACTTAGCCAAAACTCACACTTAGAAAATTTGGCATATAGTTTCTCTTTCCTTAAACACTGTAGGGCTGCGTTTAGGTTCTTGGCATGGGTTTCTTTGTCCTTGGAGTATACCAATATATCATCAATAAATACTATAACCGACGTATCCAACATATCGTGGAAAACTCGGTTCATAAGTTCCATGAACATTGCCGGGGCATTAGTTAATCCGAATGACATAACCAAAAATTCATAATGTCCATATCTGGTCCTCAATGCTGTCTTTGGAATATCACCTTCTTTAATCTTCAGCTGATGGTAACCCGATCGAAGATCGATCTTAGAAAATACTTTTGCTCCTTGTAACTGATCGAACAAGTCATCGATCCTGGGTAGTGGATATCGATTCTTAATTGTCAGTTTGTTCAACCCCCGATAGTCAATACATAATCGAACGCTACCATCCTTCTTTTTCACGAACAGTACCGGTGCCCCCCATGGAGATATACTGGGTCGAATATAACCCTTGTCCAGCAGTTCTTGTAATTGCACTTTTAATTCCTTCAGTTCAGTAGGAGCCATTCTATAAGGTGCTTTTGATACTGGTGCGGCTCCAGGTATCAGGTCTATTACAAACTCTGTGGCACGGTCGGGTGGTAATCCGGGTAGTTCCTCCTGAAAATACATCAGGATAGTCCCGCACAACTTCAATATCTTCCATTCATGGCGCGTCCTTGGTTAGGTCGACCACGGATACTAGATACCCGATTACCCCCTTCTCAAGGCACTTCTTAGCCTTTAATGCTGAAAGTATGAGCTTGCGTCTCCGTAGAAGTTTGGTTCCCGAGAAACTGAACTCTGCCCCTTCCTTGTCTTTGAACGTTAGCGTCTTTTCGGCGCATAACAAATTTGCAGAATGCCGAGCTAACCAATCCATTCCTAACATGACATCAAAGTCTATCATCTCAAGTCGTATCAATGTTGCATCTAAAATCTGTTCCCCAATGAGAACTGGACATGGTCCATAACCTTTCTCTAGTTCCACTTCTAACCCCATCGGTGACTGTACAAGTAATTTGTAGTCTAATGTCTTGATGGGTAAGTTTATCTTCATTCCAAATGACACAAATATAAATGAATGAGTAGCTCCGGAATCGAAGAGTACTCTGGCGGGTACGCCATTTATAGGTACAATACCTGTGATTTTTCTTTATTTAGTCTACATGCTCATTCAATGTAATTACAACTTTAAAAGTTTCAGTCATACCTGTGACCACATCGGGTGATGCGGCCGCATCCTCGGACGTAGCAGCATATACAAGTCCCTGATGGAATTGCTTCTTGGGCTTAGGGCACTCCCTTGCCATATGTCCCGGTTGGTTGTAGTTAAAACACTTTGGGACTTCAGAATTTGGCTTTGGCTGAGGTTGAGCTGCTGGAGTAGTCTTGGTTGCAGCAGTAAAATTCTGAGGACGGAAAGGCTTATACGTCCTGCTATTGCCTCCATTGTAAGAATTCCCGACTGGCCTTTTGATGCCTTTCTTCTGAGTAAAATAACTCTCCTTCGGGCTCGATTCAATCACTCGAGCGATCTAGACAGCTTCATTATAAATCTTTTTTTCTAAGCCCAGAACATGTTCTCTGATGTTTCCTCTCAGTCCCGTGACAAACCTATGGGTTTTGGTTTCTTCTTCTTGCATACTCAGTGGTACGAAGAAAAACAGCTCTTCATAACGCTGTTGGTACGCATCCAGTGACATTTGTCCCTGATAAAGACTCAGGAACTCCTTCTCCAACGAATCTCTGAAGCTCCGTGGAAAATATTTCTCAAAGAAGGCTTCTTTATATATAGCCCATGTCAGTAAGGCGTGGTTGGTCAGTAAATATGTCTCCGTGGATTTCCACCAATGGTGTGCGTCGCCTTTGAGCATGAAGGTGGCGCATAGTACTTTCTCTTCCTTTGTAACGGTCATCATGAGGAAGTTTCTCTCCATCTCGTCTATCCAGTGTGCTGGCCACAATGGATCAGACGGCTTGCCATTGAATTCTCTGGGTTTCATCTTCAAAAATCTCTCCACTAGTCGGGAGTGGTCCAACTGATTCTGGGGGTTTGCCCCAAACATATAGGGTGGATACTGGTAATTTCCTTGAGCTGCTTCCGGTGCCTGCACTGGAATCGGTGCAGCCGGTTGTTGAGGTGTCTGAGGGGCTGGTTGGTTACCTACTGGTGCCGCACTAGCTTGTCCGGTGTGCATGGGTGTAGCCTGAGTGGCTTGGAACATAATTCCCATGGCAACCTGCATCTGAGCCTATGCGTGTTGCATCTGCTGCAGCTGCTGTGCCAGATTCATCACCACTGTTGCTAGCTCGGGTGGTGGAGGTGGCAAATTTGTAGGATTTACCGGTTCTGGATTTCCCGGTGCATGGTTATTCTCTTGACTAGTCTCCTCCACTGGTGGTGGTGGTGGGACTGTGTTTCGGGTCTGTCGGGTCACTCTACGTCCAGACATAATTCTTTTCGGTGATGGGTGGTGCCTGAAAATCATCAAAATAGGTTAGAAGTCATTTATACTTCATGTAGGCACACTAACCGATAATCAATTCCAATTCTAGCTCATTATATAAAAAAAATACTGTCTTTTCCATGCAGGGTCGATGGTGAGGGTCGATGGTATGTCCGACCCTTGGTATCCGACCCTGGGAATGACCTATTCTTCCCGAGAGCTGAGGGTCGATGCGAGGGTCGATTGGTATCTGACCCTCAGTTCCGACCCTCGATTTTCTGTCATATTCCCGAGAGCCGAGGGTCGATTGGAGGGTCGATCCGAGGGTCGATGGTTCCAGTCGAATTGTCCGACCCTCGGACCAAAAATCAGATTTTTAAGATCCGATTATGGGTCATTTCTCACTATTCCTCCTCCGTTTCAACTCGTCTCTACTCTCTGAGTTGCCACAGCGCTACTCCACTGTTTTTGGTCGGTTTAACTCCGGGTTTCGACGTCCACGTCATCCCTACAGGTATATCCTCTCATCTTTACCTGTTTTTAGGTTTTCTTTTCTAGGTTTTTACCCATTTAACTCATATTTTCCAAATTAAACTTTTTCCAACCGTAAAAATTCGATTTTTATTGGGGCCTTTTGTTATTGGTGTCTCGAGGAACGAAATCCCTCAAAAAATTTTGAGTTTCATCGGTTGGTTATCGAAAAACTTGAAATTTTCTCTTTTTGCCCTAATTTATTGAAATTTTTTATTTTTCTTGAATTTCTTCAAATTGAGCTTCGTCAGTTAAAATTTCCTACTGTATGTGGGTTGTAGGACATGTTTTAACCTACGTAAGTTCTCATACCCACTTGTATGGTGAGAAATAGGGTTTTATGGTCGACCTACGTCGTTATTAAATCAAATTTCGGATTTTTATCCTGCTACTCCTTGTTTCCTTTTTCTTTCTCATTTTGCAGATACTATGGCCCGTACCAAAGTACCCAGAGTGCGTGATCCACTTCGCTTCCGTTCGAATGAAGCTGAGGCACAGTATGCTGACTATGCCCATAAGAAGGTTGAAGGGGGTCGCATGGTGAACTTGGCTGAGCTAGCCTTGTTCAATGTAGAGGGAGCGTTTGGTGGTATGGGGTGGCTCCCTGTCATCACATACGACGCGTGCACATGTCCAGACTTGGTGCGCCAGTTCTATTGTATTCTCCAGGTGGTGGGGAATTACAACGACGTTGAGCACGGTCAAGAGTTGCGCATCACCAGTTACGTCAAGGGGGTGCACATCTCCTTTAATTATCGGCAGCTGGCAGATCTGTTGGGCATTCTCTATGATGGCCCCATGGTGTACTGTGCACCGGGAGAGCCACAGTTTGTTGAGATGGAGATGAGAGCAGAGATCGACAGCCAGTTGCTCCGTCCTGATCGATGGTATATGAGAGCTTGTTATCTACGTCCAGCTCCATGGGTCTTCTGTAAGATTATCCAGCATAATCTGATCCCGCAGAGTGGGCACTATGAGAGGGTCTCTCAGCTGACCCAGATTTTGATCTACAGCATCTGCACTCGCCAGCCGGTCTGCCTTCCTTACATCATCATGCGGACGATGATTAGTGCTACATTTTCCGGTCATAGGGGCAATCTACCCTATGGACGCATGATTACAGTACTACTGACCCGTCTGGGGGTGGATCTAGTGGATGAGAAGATCAGGAGAAGACTTTCTCGTCGCCTATAGATTGGGAGGCTATCTGCAAGATGGGGCTGCGAGATGCTAAGGTCAGTGATGAGGAGAGGAACACGTGGTGCGCCCTCACACTCATGTCGAGATGGCTGATGCTGAGGCTGCTGCTGCTGCTGCTAGAGCTTGTGTGGATCCGATCGACGATGACGATCGCATGTATATGGACGTCGACTCGATACCACCGCCATCACCTACACATGCGGCTGGAGTTGGTACTTCTTCTGCGGCGGCTCCCGCACCTGAGGCTGGTCCTTCCCACTCAGTTGATCCTTCACTTCCACCTTCTGACATGATGGAGATGATGCAGAAGATCAGGGATGCTCAGCGCAGATCTGATCTGAGGATGGATGAGTTGTTGGCTGCTCAGCACGCATCAGACGCGCAGATGGGAGAGCTCCTAGAGGTGCAGCGTGTGACTGATCAGAGGATAGCCGGTCTCACAGCTAGTCTACAAACGACCCAAACTCAGATAGCCTGGTTGACTAGAGTCTATGCTGAGGACTACGACAGAGACCGTGAGGCAACGCCTCCTCCTTTGCCTCCAGCTTCTTGAGTGTACTTCTATTTATCCTTGTACTACAGAGTAACTGTCCGGGTTGTGGACTGTAATCTGCTTTAGTTATGTATATACGTTTTGTTTCTCTCACTCATTGTATGTAACTTGTTTTCCCTTTAATAGATGCATTATTCTCTTTTTATGTTTGGTCTCAATCATCACTTGTGCTTACAATGTGTTAATATTACTGTTTTTATTTTTATCCTATCTCAGTTCACAATTGTGTTGAATGTATGCTAGTTCAGCGGACAAGGCCTGAGATGCTCTGATACCAAGTTGTCACACCCCAATTCCACACATTTTAGAATGGTGTGATGAACCGCTAATAAACCAACGGTTCAACCAGGATCTCAAATAGGCTATCCCCCCGTTAACTGAACCCCCATACATCCATGTCATAATCAGAGTAAATAGACAATAGCGGAAGTCTTATAATAAAATGAATTGAGAAACTAAGATGATATTAATAATTTAATAGCAAATTATTCTGTTTCCAACTAAGACATAAATATTTAAATACCAAATACATGTCTTAATAAATCCAATAAAGAAACCTATAAAATATCTAATCAAATACACACGAGTTGCACTCGCAAGAGGAGTCGTGTGTATCCGCTTCAGGTTCAACTTCCATGGCAGCCATGTTCCCGTACGCAGACGCATTCATATAGTCTTCAACGGTATAACCTGCATCATCAACTAAAAATATTCGACGTCGAGGGGTGAGCACACATCACGGCTCAGTGAGTAGCCAAAACAATGCAAGAATACATATGCATGCAGATCAATTATATCTTTGGTCCAGTTTAAAGTTTGCAGTATGCAATAGAAAGGTTGAGGTAGCCAAAGGTCGCATTTATTGACTCCGCCTCTATACACGAGTGTGTGACGTTACCCGAAGATCACGTGTATCGTCAACTCACATGCACCCAACCATGAACATTATATAACAAAGGTTACGTTTATTGCTATATAGTGCCATACCAACACGTAAGCCCCTGTTGGCGAGGGCTGCAAACTGGGCTCGCAACTAACCAATCCTAATGCCAAAAATGTATCCAAGGCCTCACCCCAGCATCCCTCAGAATGTCCATAGAGATAGAGCTAAGGCCCCCCGGTAGAGTCAGAGACTACAAGGACCGAGACCACCTCCCCTGATACTCTACGACATAATAGTTATGCTAAAGTAATGGCGATACGACGATGCCAATGCACAATACTTGAGTTAGAGATAGAGCTAAAGTGTTGAGACCCGCCAAAGGTTAACGTTTATTGACGTTCTCATCACACCTCCCCTGATACTCGCTCGCATCAAGCACATCAGCCACACACATACAAGCACATGCCTATTCCTATAATCATCATCATCATCATGTTATAAACAATAAAGTAAATATGCATGAACAAGTAATAGAAATATTGGATGGCATGCTGTATGCACATTACAAACATATTCGCATAGAATCAAGCATATCACAGGACTCAAGAAGTAGAAAACAGTTTATTATTAACCAATTTAGTTTGGAGTTAAGGTTCCTCACCTTAGCTTGCTATAAGATACTTTTCCAAGCTTTAAAATCACCATTATAATGTTATTATATTGCTAGAAAACCTAACAAAGTCGATAGAATTTAATTAAAATTTATTTGGAATTTAAAAACCATTATGTCAACTGAGGGTCGATACTAGGGTCGATGCTAGGCTCGATGGGTCTATCGACCCTCCCCTCATTCTGGACTTCCCGAATACTGAGGGTCGATGGTCAGAAACACCTATGGTCGGATGGCCTATCGACCCTTGGTGCGACCCTCGGTGCACTCTGGTCCAATTTCTACTTTTTAATCCATTCTTCGTGTTTGGGGTCCTATTGCTTGCTTCTACATTCCATTCAACACTCATTCCATGGTCTGAAACCATGAATCATCCTCCTAGATGGATTTCATGCATTCTCCTAGGGTTTTCCATGAAAACCTAACCATGGATGGATGGTTTGGGTTTCTCCGAGATCACTCTCTCTCCAATAACTATCCTAAGGTCTGTAGAAACTCATGGAATTAGTATCCATACCTGAAAAGATTACTCTTTCTCTGAAATTCTTCTCCTTTTTGCTAAGCTCTCTTGCTTGCCTCTCTTCTTCCTCTTTTCCTTCTCCTCTCTTTCTCTCAATTCTATTAGGGTTCTGAAAGGAGTGAAAGTGGCTTAGGGACGTCCTTTAAATAGGCTATAAACATCCTAAAATAAGCCCCTTTGAGTTTAGGAAGGAATCCAATCGAAAATCTTGAAATTTCCTAGTTTCTATTTTCGGCAAGATCCGAGGGTCGATGGGAGGGTCGATGATCCCGTCGACCCTAGGGTTCAAAAGCTGTCTGACCCTCCCTTCAAAACTGAGGGTCTGACTTTCTGTTTTGGGAGGTTCGACCCTGCTTAGCTAGGTGTGCGACCCTTCCCTCTTTTTAAGTGTTTTTGGGTCGATTTGATACCTAGGATCTCGATCTCCTTCACGCCCTTGGTCTACTTGACTCGACCATGACGGGTCAACCTAGTTCAAGGTGGTAAGACCGGGTTAGATTGACACGGGTCTTACAATATCCATTATGTGAAAGTGCAATGGAAAAGCCAAGATGTCGAAGAGATTACTTGGGAAGAGGAGAGCGCGATGAGGAAAGAGTACCCTAACCTTTTCGACGATCAAGGTACGTTCAAATTTCGAGGCCAAAATTTTTTTTAAGGATGGGGGAGTTGTGAGACCTACATGCAAATTTTGGGGACGAAATTTCTTTTAAGGGTGGGGGAGTTGTAAGACCCACACTCCATAAACCCGGTCTAAACCTTGATTTCATGTCGTAGCAGGTCTTTCGGTCATCACCGGGCCAGACAGGACGAGCGGATGACAAACAGGTATGAAATCGGATCAAAGACGGTCAAATAAGTGTCATTTTATGTTAACCGGTCTATGGTACCGGTCTTGGTATCGGTCGACCGGTCAACTCTTCGCAGTTGACTACAGAGATCTGGAATTGGATCTCTGTGGGTCCCACTTTCCCAATTCCAAATCCTAAGACTTTCCTAATCCTAAGAGGCTTACTAAATCCTAATACTAGTCTATATAAACACCTCTAAACCTCCTCAAATCCTTTCCATTATCTCTCACAAACCCTAGAGAGGAGAAGGAGGTTGAAGAAGGAGAAGGAGCTAGGAAGAAGAAGGAAGTGTCGCCATTGTCGTTCGACGATGCTCACCTTACGCCAGTCGACGGTAAGTGTTTTAATCATTCTTCTTACTCTATGACTCTAGGATAGTTGTATGGTTGGATCAATACCATGCAAAGCAGGTATTGATCTAAAACCCTAATTGGTCATTAAACCCTAATTTGTTGTCAAACCCTAGATTCGAGTTCTAGGATGATTATCATCGAAACTAGACTTGAATGAGTTGGAGATAACTCGAACTCAAAGCTCAGATTTAGAATGGATAAGGAGAAGCCCTGGAAATGCATGGAGATTGATCGACGGTAGTCGAAAAACCCAAAGTATGGTCTTCCGGAGACATACCGATCGACTATTCCGGTTGCACCCTGTGCGACCGGTATGTTGCCACCGGTACCTTCCGGGGGGCTGGTCTGTGGGGACCGGCTGACCATACCGATCGCCAGATTTCCCCATAGAGCTGCAACAGGTACATGCCACCGGTCAGCTCCGTAAGTATATTTTTGTAACCTCGTTGGTTTTCCGACCAACGTATGCCCTAAAGAAACTATTCTAATTGAACCCTAATATTATGTAGGACTTTGTGATAGCACGTTTGGATCTTGCGACGTGGAGCAAGCTATCAAACGAGCGTCAGGTAAGGGAATCTGACCTAAACCCTAATAATTAATGGACAGTAAATCGTTGTTAATAACCCTGAATATATATGATGTGATGTTTGTGCATATTCACATGCCATCCTTTACTTTCAGTTATTATTATTGTTCATGCATAATAGGATGTGATTGTTAGGCATGTGATTGTTTTCGTTGGTGTGTGGAGTGGGGCATGGGGCCTAGGATCATTCCTCACACTGGTACTTTTTGTAGTATTTTATTTTAACATGCTTGGTACGGGTGGGGTATCGGGAAAAGGTCGTGGTACGGTGGTCTCCGATGTTGATGTTGGCCTGGCCATGGTGATGTGGCATTGTGGTCTCTGATGCCGATACTGGCTTATCCACGATGCTTTAGCTCTATCTCTATTCCGTAGGGAGTTATGTTGGGATAGGGTCTTCCTGCATATTGTTCTATCCTAATGTGCTTGTTGTGGATAGGGTATCAGGGGGAGGTGAGGTATTGTGGTCTCTAGCCCCGCCTGCACGCTCTAGCTCTATCTCTATGCCATAGACGGCTGTGCTGGGATAGAGCCTACATTGATGACATATAGGATTGGTTAGTTGTGAGCCTAGTTTGCAAGCCCTGGCCAGTAGGGTCTTAGGTACTGGTATGGGTGGAGTATCAGGGGAGGTGCGGGTATACCTTAGCTCTATCTCTATTCCATGATGGGTGCATGTGGGTCGGTGGTGGTGTGATCTATTGTGCAGTGCCACACACTCGTGTATAGAGGTGCGGGGGCCACCAAACCTTTCTATAGCACATTGCAAACTTAAACCAGACCACGGCATAAAAATGATTGTTACTCATGCATAATATTGTGAAACTATCTGATTATCTTATTGAGCTAAGTTGTGAGCTCACCCTTTGTGTACACATTATTTTTAGATGTTGATGCAGGTTACACGGTGGACGACTATATGAATGCTCCGTCGTATGGTGGTGCTACTGCTTTGGGTGTGCAGGCAGGAGAGGACGAGCAAGACGCCTCATGCGAGTGCCCTTTCTACGTGTACCTTTGGTTTGACTTTTATTTATTTTTAGTTATTTTTAGTTGGTTTAAGTGGATGTAAGGATATTATATTTTATGTTTGAATTTGAATAATTGGATATTTTATTTAAATTTATCAATAGATTCTCAGTTCATTTATTTAAAGACTTCCGCTGTACTATTTACATTCTGATTGTGGTTTTGTGCAATGGTTTGTATGAGTGGACACGGTCTATTCGAGATCCTGGTGTGAACCGTTGGTTCAAAGACGATTCACTCACACCATTCTTGTTGGTTCAGAATTGGGGTGTGACATGATTTCTTCCATGTCCCTACTTCTCCAGGTGCCCTTAACATAATAGATATCTCGGTTGCGTAGTCGTTGAACCTTTCAGCTGGTGATTTCAGTTGGTGTTACTTCAAATGTCAAGTCATCAGTCAAATCAAGTAGATCCATTGTCAAAACGTGAGTCGGATCCTTGACATACTTCTTCAATAAGGAAATATGAAATACGTCATGCACACTTGACATAGATGGTGGTAGTGCTAACTGGTAAGCCACTTTCTCACGCTTAGCTAGAATCTCATATGGCCCGACATATCTTGGACTTAGTTTCCCTTTCTGTCCGAACCGTTTCAATCCTCGCATAGGTGATACTTTTAAGAATACTCTATCACCCACGACGAACTCAAGGTCTCGGCGTCGGGTATCGGCATATTTCTTCCGACGATTCTGAGCTGTTCTCACTCTTTCTTTGGTAATGTCGACCACTCGACAAGTCTCTTCAAAAAATTCTGATCCTACTATACTACGTTCCCCAACTTCATTCCAAAACAAGGAAGTTTGACACTTTCTGCCATACAGTGCTTCATAGGGTGACATCTGTATAGTAGCCTGATAGCCATTATTATAAGCGAACTCAATCAATGGTAACTTTTCATCCCATGATCCTTTAAAATCAATTACACATGCTCGAAGTATATCTTCTAGAATCAGAATTGTACGCTCTGACTGTCCATCTGTCTGTGGATGAAATGTAGTACTAAACTTCAATGTTGTACCCATAACCTTTTGCAATCCTTCCCAGAACTTTGAAGTAAATCGTGGATCTCTATCTGACACAATGCTTTCAGGTAGACCGTGTAATCGCACAATGTTATCCACATACAGCTTAGCTAACCTCTCCAGTGTATACTTAGATCGTATAGGTATAAAGCGAGTTGTTTTTGTCAGGCGGTCTACAATCACCCAAACTATGTCAACTACTCGAGGAGTCAATGGTAATCTCGTGACGAAGTCCATAGTGATGCAGTCCCATTTCCATGCTGGTTCCGGTAACGGCTGTAACAGTCCTGCCAATCTTTGTCGTTCAGCCTTTACCTTCTGACAATTTAGGCATTGAGACACGAACTTAGCTACGTCTGCTTTCATTCCTCTCCACCAATATAGTTTCTTTAGATCATGATACATTTTTGTACTTCCAGGATGTATCGAATAGATGGTGGTATGGGCTTCTTTCATCAATCGGTGTCTAATGTCCAAGATTTTTGTTTCGGGTACACATATTCTTCCTTTGTACTTTAGTACCTTTTCTTTGTCCAAAGTGAACTCAGGGTTAGTTCTACCTTTTTCAATGTCTTCTTGTACCGTCCTTAGGTAATGGTCTGATTTGATAGCTGTCTTCACTTCATCGACTATATCTGGTATAATCTTCAATGCGGTGAACATATTTGAAAACCGATGAATAAACCCTTGGTTGGCTGATCCATCTGGTGCATCTATCACAAACTTCTCATTACCGTACTTGAATACCTTTCTGGTAGTACACATTGCGGCAGTTGTGCTAACCTCTCCTTGAGATTTTATCATTCTTTCTGCTCAACGCATCGGCTACTACATTAGCTTTCCCTGGATGATACTGGATATCACAAACGTTGTCTTTCAATAGTTCTAGCCATCTTCTTTGTCTCATATTCAGCTCCTTCTGATTAAATAAGTAAGACTTTTATGGTCTGATTTAATCTTAAACTTCTCCCCGTACAGATAATGTCTCCTTATTTTGACAGTATGTACTACTACCGCTAGTTCCAAATCATGAGTGGGGTAGTTCTTTTCATGTGTCTTCAGTTGTCATGAGGCATATGCAATTACTTGTTCTCCTTTCATAAGTACACATCCTAATCCCAGTCCTGATGCATCGGTGTACAAGATAAATGGTTGTCCTAGAATCGGGATGGTCAAGATTGGAGCTGATATCAATCTAGCCTTCAAGGTTTGGAAACTCTTCTCGCATTTATCCGTCCAGACAAACTTCTCGCCCTTCTTAGTCAAACTGGTAAGAGGTACGGCAATTCGGGAATAGTCTTCCACAAATTGTCGATAATACCCAGCTAGACCCAGAAAACTTCTAATTTCTGCAACGCTCTTCGGTGCTTCCCACTTTACAATAGCATCGATCTTGCTGGGATCCACTTTAATTCCTTCAGCGGATACTACATGGCCTAGAAATGCGACTTCCTTTAGCCAAAACTCACACTTTGAAAATTTGGCGTAGTGCTTTTCCTTCCGTAATCACTGCAGAGCGGCGTTTAGATTCTTAATATGAGTTTCCTCGTCTTTGGAGTAGACCAATATATCATCGATGAATATAATAATCGACGTATCCAACATATCGTGGAATACCCAATTCACAAGTTCCATAAAGGTTGCTGGTGCGTTCGTCAATCCGAAAGATATGACCAAAAATTCATAATGTCCATATCTGGTCCTGAATGTTGTCTTGGTAATATCACCATCCTTAATCTTCAGCTGATGGTAGCCTGACCGAAGATCGATCTTGGAGAACACTTTGGCACCTTGCAACTGATCAAAAAAGTCATCGATCCGAGGCAATGGATATTGATTCTTGATTGTCAGTTTATTCAGTTCTCGGTAGTCTATACACAAGCGAATGCTACCGTCCTTTTTCTTCACGAATAGTACTGGCGCTCCCCATGGTGATATACTAGGGTGAATATAACCATTGTCCAGTAGTTCTTGTAGTTGTACTTTCAATTCCTTCAGTTCGGTAGGAGCCATTTGATAAGGTGCTTTCGATACTGGTGCAGCTCCAGGTATAAGATCTATCACAAACTCTGTAGCTCGATCGGGTGGTAATCCTGGTAGTTCCTCAGGAAATACGTCCGGATAGTCTCGCACGACATCAATATCCTCCATTCGTGGTGCTTCCTTGGTAAGGTCGACCACATATACTAAATACCTGACTGCTCCTTTCTCAAGGCACTTCTTAACCTTTAGCGCAGAGAGTATGAGCTTTCGTTTACAGGGAAGTTTGGTTCCCGAAAAACTGAATTCTGCTCCGTCTTTGTCTTTAAATGTTAGCTTCTTTTCGGCACACAATAGATTTACAGAATGCCGAGCTAACCAGTCCATTCCCAAGATGACGTCAAAGTCTGCCATCTCAAGTTGAATCAAGGTTGCATCCAAAGTCTTTTCATTAATTAGAACTGGACATTGTCCATAACCTTTTTTTAACTCCACTTCTAATCCCATCGGTGATCGTGCAAGCAGTTTGTAGTCTAAGGATTTAATGGGTAAATTCAACTTCTTTCCAAATGACACAGATATAACAGAATGAGTAGCGCCTGAGTGAAAGAGTACTCTAGAGGGTATGCCATTAATAGGTATGATACCTGTGATTTGTTTTAACTTAGTCTACATGCTCATACAATGTAATACAACTTTAAAGGTTTAGGTCATACCTGTGACCACATCGGGCGATGTGGCAGCATCCTCAGATGTAACAGTAAACTCATCCTTGATGTAGCTGCTTCCTTGGCATAGGACACTCTCTTGCCATATGTCCCGTTTGATTGTAGTTATAACACCTTGGAGCTTCGGTATTTGGCCTTGGCTGCTGTTGAGCTACTGGGTAGTCTTGGGTGCAGCGGTAAAACCTTGAGTACGGAAGGGTTTGTATGTCTTGTTATTACCTCCGTTATATGAATTACCAGCTGGCCTTTTCATACCTCGGTTCTGGAATGGATAGCTCTCTTTCTGGCTCGACTCTATAACTCGAGCAATTTGCACAGCTTCATTATAAATCTTCTTATCCGGGCCCAGAACATGCTCCCTGATACTTCCTCTAAGTCCCGTGACAAACCTACGGGTCTTAGTGTCTTCCTCTTGCATGCTGAGTGGTGCAAAGAAAAACAGCTCTTCGTTACGCTGCTGATAAGCATCCACTGTCATCTGTCCCTGATATAAACTCAGGAACTCCTTCTCCATAGAATCCTTGAAGCTTCGTGGAAAGTACTTCTCAAAGAAAGCTTCTTTATATATAGCCCAGGTCAATAGGGCGTGCTTGGTTATCAAATAATCCCTTGTAGATTTCCACCAATGATGCGCATCACCTTTTAGCATGCATGTGGCACATAATACCTTCTCCTCCTCTGTAATAGTCATCATCAGAAAATTTCTCTCCATTTCGTCGATCCAGTGTGCTGGCCATAGCGGATTAGACGATTTACCGTTAAACTCCTTGGGTTTCATCTTTAAGAATCTCTCGATGAGACGAGAGTGATCTAGCTGATTAGGAGCATATGCCCCATATATAAGTGGTGGATACTAAAAATTACCCTGAACTGCCTCAGGATGTGGTACTAGGATCTGTGCAGCTGGTGGGTGAGGTGCTGGGTGGTTACCCACCGGTGTTGCACTGGCTTGTCCAGCCGGCATAGGTGTAGCTTGTGCCGCCTGAAACATCATTCCCATCACTACCTGCATATGGGCTTGCGCGTGTTGCATTTGCTGTAGTTGTTGTGCCAGATTAATAACCACAGTAGTCAGTTCCGGTGGTGGGGGTGGCAAGTTAGTAGGATTAGCCGGACCCTAGTTTACTGGTGTTGCAACCTGCGGATTACCCTGTGCATTTATATTTTCTTGACTGGCTTCCTCCACGGGTGGTGGTGGTAGAACTGCGTTACGGCTCCGCCTGGTTACTCTACGCCCAACCATATTTTCCTCTGATAATGGTGATGCCTGAAAATCATAAAATACGTGAGGCAATCATTTATACTTCATGTAGATACACTAACCAATGTTATTTTCAAAATTTTCAGATCATTCTGTGAAAAATACTGTCTTTTCTATGCAGGGTCGATGGTTGTCCGACCCTCAGTATTCGACCCTGGGAAATCACCCATTCTTCTTGAGAGCCGGGGGTCGATGGGGGGGTCGGAGGATGTCCGACCCAGGGTGCGACCCCTGGTTCTCTGTCAGGTTCCCAAGAGCCGAGGATCGATGCGGGGGTCGATGCGGGGGTCGATTGTTTTAATAGAATTTTCCGACCCCCGGACTAAAAATCTGATTTTTAAGTCCGATTCAAAGTCCATTTCTCATTCTTTCTTCTCCGCTTCGGCTCAGCTCGTCCCTCTGAGTTGCTACAGTGACAACTCTGATCCGTTGGTGGTTTGCACTCCTTGTTTCGTCATTTACACCTCCGCTATATGTATTTCTTCTACCTTTTCATGTTTTTAGGTTTCTTAACCTAGGTTTTTTCTCGTTTATCTTGTATTTTCAAATTAAAATTTTTCCAACCGTAAAAATTTGATTTTTATTGGGGGATTTTGTTGTTGGTGACTCGAGGAACGAAAGCCCTCAAAAATATTTGAGTTTCATTGGTTGGTTATCGAGAAACTCAAAATTTTCACTTTTTGCCCTAATTTTGTCGAAATTTTGAAATTCCTAAAATTTCTTGCAGTTCAATATAATTAGTTGAAACTTCCGACTGTTTGAGTCTCACAAGATAGTTTAGGATCTATGTAAGTCCTCCTGCCCACGTGTATGGGTCAAAAGTGAGGCTTTTGCCTAATTTACATCGTTATTATGTTGAAATTTTGGATTTTTACTCTCTACGAATCCTTTATTTGTTTTTCTCTCTTATTTGCAGATTTTATGGATCGTACCAAGGTACCCAGAGTTTGCGACCGTCTTCGCTTCCATTTCAACGAAGCCGAGATACATTATGCCCACTACTCTCGCAAGAAGGTAGAGGGAGGCCGCAAAGTGGACTTGGCTAGCTTAGCCTTGTTCAATGTGGAGAGAGCCTTCGGTGATATGGGATGGCTCCTTATCATCACTTATGACGCATGTACCCGTCCTGACTTGGTACGTCAGTTCTACTGTAATCTCCAGGTGGTGGGAGATTACAATGATGTGGAGAGGGGTGATGAGTTTCGCATCACGAGCTACGTCAAGGGGGTTGACGTTTCGTTTGATTATCGACAGCTGGCCAACTTATTGGGCATTTCCTATGCTGGCCCCATGGTATTCTGTGCTCCTGGAGAGCCCCAGTTATTTTCCCTACAGATGAGGGCTGAGATCGATAGCCAGCTCATCAGACCTGATCGCTGGCAGATGAAAGCGAGTTGTCTACGCTCAGATCCATGGGTATACTGCAAGATCATTTAGCATAACCTGATACCGCAGAGTGGTCATTATGAGAGGGTCTCCCAGTTGACCCAGTATTTATTATACTGTATATTCACTAGGCAGCCCGTCTGCCTTCCCTACATCATCATGCGTACGATGATCAGTGCCACGTTGCCCAGTCACACTAGCAATCTTCCTTACGGACGCATGATCACTACCTTGCTTACCCGCCTTGGGGTTGACTTAGTGGATGAAAAGATTCAGGAGAAATCCTTCTCATCGCCGCTGGATTGGGAGGCTATCTGCAAGATGGGCATGCGGGATGCCCAGGTCAGTGATAAGGGGAGGAACGCGAAGGTGCGCCCTCGCACTCGAGTGGAGATGGCTGATGCTGAGGCTACAGCAGCAGCCACTGGAGCAGGGGTTCATGGGGATGATGATGATTGGCTATACATGGATGTAGATGCCATACCTCCTCCATCACCTACTCATGCTACTCGAGCTGGTCCGTCTTCTTCAGCTGGTCCTTTGCACGCAGCTGGTCCTTCGTATTCTCCATCTGATGACATGATGAGGATATTGTACGAGATACGAGAGGCTTAGCGTATGTATGACCTGAGGATGGGAGAGCTTCTAGAGGCTCAGCGTGTGACTGACCAGCGGGTGGCTGATCTCACAGCTAGTCTCCAGACGACCTAGACTCAGATAGCTTGGTTGACCAGAGTCTACGCTGAGGACTATGATAGAGACCGTGAGGCACCGCCTCCCCCATCACCTCCAACTTCTTGATGTACTTCTTTTATTTTTCTTTTTGTAAATTCAGAGTAACTGTCCGGACTATGGACTGTACTCTGCTTTAATCATATATATATAAACATTTGTTCTTCCTTTTGGTTGTATATAAATTTGTTTCTCATTTAATAGATGCATTATTTTCTTTCAGTTTAGTCTCAAACAACACAGGTGCTTATGGTGTGTTATTATTACATCTTTTAAATTTTTATCCTATCTCAGGTCACGACCTTTTGTGGAAGTATACGGTTTCACAAATAAAGCTTGAGATGCTCTGATACCAAGTTGTCACACCCCAATTCTGCACCATTCAAAACGGTGTGATGAACCGCTAATAAACCAACGGTTCAACCAGGATCTCTAATAGGCGGTATCCATTAAAAATAAAACCATGCACATCCACAACCATAATCAGAATAAATACACAATAGCGGAAGTCTTATAGTAAATGAACTGAGCATTCTAGCTGTAATAATCATAACTAAAATATCAAGTTATTATTGTATCAACTGAGACATAAATAAATAAAATACCAATTACATCCTTTTATAAATTCAAATAAATCCTAATAGAATACGCATGCGTTGCACTTGCATGAGGGGTCATGCGCATCCTCTAAGTCTTCAGCGTCCATTGCAGCAACACGCGGATACACCGGATCATTCATATAATCTACAACTGAAGTATCTACATCATCAACTAAAAAAATATTCGACTTCGAGAGGGTGAGCACACATCATGGCTCAGTGAGCAAACAAAACAATGCAACAAACATATGCATGCACTAAATTCACATCTTTGGTCTAGTTTATAAGTTTGCAATGTGCTATTGAAAGGATAGGTGGCCGCCGCACCTCTATGCACGAGAGTGTGGGTACGCCCAATGAAAGCGGCACTGTCGCCCACAACACCCATAATGGCACAATATACCCCGATGAAAACGGCATCGAAGTACCGGTTGATACCATACCAACAAATAAACCCCTGCTACCTAGGGTTGCAAACTGGGCTCACAACTAACCAATCCTAATGTCAAACAATGTATCCATGGCCTCACCCCAGCATCCCTCAGAACGCCCATAATGATAGGGCTAAGGCCCCCCGGCAGAGTCAGAGACTACATGGTCCGAGACCATCTCCCCTCATACACCATGACGTAATAGTTCTGCTAAAGTAATGGCGATATGACGATGCTAATGCACAAGACTTGAGTTAGAGATAGAGCTAGAGTGCTGAGGCCCGGCCTATGACACCCCCCTGATACTCGCTCGCATCAAGCACATCAACCACTTGCTTAGTGGACATGACTTGAATAAACAATGGCACAATATACCCCGATGAGAACGGCATCGAAGTACCGCTTGATACCATCCCTACCCGCACCATGTACACCAGCCAAACACAAACATTCACATGCCTATTCCTATCATCATCATCATCATCATGTTATAATCAATAAATTTAAATATGCATGAACAGTAATAATAGAAATATTGGATGACATGTTGAATGCACATTACAAGCATACACGCATAGAATCAATCATGGTATTGGACTCAAGAAATAAAACAATTTATTATTAACCAATTAGTTTAGGTCTTGTTCCCTTACCTTTATTTGATCGTAGGTCATCTTTCAAGCTTTAAGAATCAACTATATATCGATATTATATCACTAGAAGACCTAACCAAGTCGATAAAATTTAATTAGAATTAATTTTGACTTTAAAAAGCATGCTGTTAACTGGGGGTCGATGCTAGGGTCGGAGGTTCCATCGACCCTGGGTGCGACCACCCACAGTCTGGACTTCCCGAACACTGGGGGTCGATGATCAGGGTCTGGTAGGGTCGATTGACCATCGACCCCCCATGCGACCCCTTGTGGGTTTAGTCAATTTTTCCTCATATAGTCCATTCTTCGTGTTTAGGGTCCTATGGCTGGCTTCTACAATCCATTCCACACATGTTCTATGGTCTAGAACCGTAGTTCACTCACCTATATGGCTTTCATGATTTCCCCCATGATTTTCCATGAAAACCTAACCATGGGTGGATGATTTGGGTTTCTCCTAGATCATTCCCTCTTCTCTATCTATTCTAAGGTTTGTAGAATTACATGGAGATAGTATCCATACCTGAGAATTAGGCTTGTTTCTCTGAAGCCTTCTCTTTGATCTTCTTCTCCACTTTCCTTCTCTTCTCTTTCTTTTTCTCTTTTCTTCTCTTTCTCTCAATCCAATTAGGGTTCTAAAAGGAGTGAAAGTGGCTTAGGGACGTCCTATTTATAGAGTAGAAACTCCCAAAATAAGTCCCATTGAGATTAGGAAGGAATCCCATTAAAATTTGGAAAGTTTCCAAATCACGGTTTCTGTCGGTAGAGTGGGGGTCGATGAGGGAGTCGGAGATCCCGTTGACCCCTGGTTTTAAAATGTCCAACCCCCAGTTAAAAACTGAGGGTCTGACTTTTTGTGCTAGGGGGGTCCGACCCCACCTCACTGGGTGTGCGACCCTTGCCCCTTTTTGAGTGTTTTTGGGTCAGTTTAATACCTGGGATCACGATCTCCTTCACACACTGGGTCCATTTGGCTCAACCACGATGGGTAGACCTAGTTCAAGGTGGTAAGACCGGGTTAGATTGACACAGGTCTTACAAGAAGGATGGTAGTGTACTGCTGTGCCTAGACTATCTTGAGTTGAAAAACTCACTATCAAGAACCGGTATCCACTACTGCGTATAAATGATTTGTTTGACCAACTTTATGGTACTACCATGTTCTTAAAGATTGATCTAAAATCGAGGTACCATTAGTTGAAGATCAAGGAGAGTGATATACCTAAGACCGCCTCTTGGACTAGGTACAGACATCATGAATTTTTATTCATGTCATTTGGATTGACCAATGCTCCTGCCTTTTTCATGGAACTAATGAATCGAGATTTTCATGATATGCTGGATACTTTGGTCATAGTATTCATCAATGGTATCTTGATCTATTCTAAAAATAAAGAGGAGCAGAAGATACATTTACATCAAGCACTACAAAGGCTATGAGAAAAAGACTTTATATGCCAAGTTCAAGAAGTGTGATTTTTGGTTGAAAGAAATGGCCTCCTAGGTCACGTAGTATCAACAGTATGAATTAAGGTGGACCCCAGTAAAATTGAAACCATTATAAACTGGGAAGCGCCTAAATCAGTTTTAGAGATTCAAAGTTTCTTGGGTTTAGCGGTTTATTACCGGATGTTTGTGGAAGACTACTCCAGGATTGTGGTAGCTTTGACTAAATTGACAAGAAAGGGGAAAATTTCATTTGGTTAGACCAATGTAAAAGAAGTTTCTAGACTTTGAAAAATAGATTGGTCTCAGCTCCCATATTACCATTCCAAGACCAGATGAACCATTCACTCTATATACAAATGCCTCTAGCTAGGATTGGGATGTGTACTCATGTAAGGAGATCAAATCATAGCTTATGCCTCGAGGCGATTGAAAAAGCATGAGGAAAACTGCCCCACTCATGACTTAGAGTTAGCAACAATGGTTTTTGCTCTTAAGGCATGGAGACATTACTTATATGGAGAGAAGTTTTAGATCAAGTCCAATCACAAGAACCTTAGCTATTTGTTTACTCAAAAGGACTTGAATATGAAATAGCGAAGATGGGTGGAGTTATTGAAAGATTATAATTACAGAATCTTGTATAACCCAGGTCATGCCAACATGATAGCTAACGCTTTAAGTATGAAGAATCTAACCAGACCAGAGGAAGGGATCGGATCAGACCCAGTACAACCAGTACAAACCAGCACTCGAAAGAAGACATTGAAGAAGCTCGATGTGTTAAAAGACTCCTTAGGACATAAGGTGATCTGTGAACTTACAAGCCTCTTTGTAGCCTTACAAATAAAGGCAAAACTGGTTATAGAAGTGGTAAGGGAACTATCGACAGATGCCTACCTCAGAACTTTGAAGGAAAACCTTCAAAGGGGGAAATCAGACCTTTATTTTGTCCTTGCTAATGATGGTGCACTCAGATTTCGAGGAAGACTATATATACTTGCAACGGCTAATGATATCAAAGAAAGAATCCATAAGGAAGCACATAATGCACCTTATTCAGCTCATCCAAGCAGTATCAAGATGTACCATGGAGTAAAAAAGATAGTATGGTAGAGAGGGATAAAGGAGGACGTGGCCAACTTCATGTATAAGTGTTTAACTTGCCAACAAGTGAAAGCAGTCCAATAGAAACCATAAGGATTACTTCAACCTTTTCCAGTACCCGAATGGAAATGGGGCTGTATCACCATGGACTTTGTTACCGGCCTTCCCTTAACACCCAGAGCTATGGATGCTATGTGGGTAATCATGGATAGGCTTGCCAAGACAGCTGTCACACCCCATTCCTGACGTATTGGAATTATAGAATGGACGAGATCTCCATATCCTATTAGGGCATTGGAAATCACTTTCCAGGATCATGAAACATGGTACGCCAACCATTAAACCATCCCATCACAAGGAATAATAATAAATCCACACCACCAGATTAAAAGAGATTATAAATTCAGAGTTTAATGGGAAACAAATTAAACATATCCATCGAAGCAGAATAATCAAATGACAATTATTAGTCTCTAACCATTGTAAGTAATAATTAAGTAAATAAATTCTTAAAAACTAATTATTCTCCTGGGCAACATGCCCCCATAATAAATAACATAATTTAAATCCAAATAAAGTTTATAAATTATTCATTGTGTGTATCCATAGACATAATTGTCATACTCGCACAGTCCATCATGAAGGTCCTCGTCACAAGCGTCCGCATCATCAAAATTCACATCGGTTAAACTTGCATCTAAAAGGATTTGTGTACACAAGGGTAAGATCAACCACTGAACTTAGTAAGGAAATTAAACGTGTAACATACAAATGCATGGAATTAACAACTACGGTCTAGTATATAACTGTAAGTGCCAGCTCAAGACAACTTACACATGGAGTCTTCGACTGCACGGGTCACTCCCAAAGAATGAATACTGCCTCACTCAATGTACAATAATATCCCATAAATATGGGTCTGTCATTTGGTCTACACATGACTGTAACTCATCCTAAGCCCGTATTACACTAGCCACTTGAGGAGGTGGTAATCCCACTAGTCCACTCACCCATTCATCCGTATTAAGCCAGCCATGGGGAGCATCGCATGTAAGACCCATGTCAATCTAACCCGGTCTTACCACCTTGAACCAGGTTCACCCATCATGGTCGAGTCAAATGGACCAAGGGCGTGAAGGAGATCGAGATCCCAGGTATCAAATCGACCCAAAAACACTTAAAATAGGGGAAGGGTCGCACACCTAGCTAAGCAGGGTCGGACCTCCCAAAATAGAAAGTCAGACCTTCAGTTTTGGAGGGAGGGTCGGACAGCTTAAGACCCTAGGGTCGACGGGATCATCGACCCTCCCATCGACCCTCGGTTCCTGCCGAATATAGAAATTAGGAAATTTCTATATTTTTTTATTGGGATTCTTTCCAAATCTTAATGGGACTTATTTAGGATGTTCCTAGTCTATTTAAAGGACATCCCTAAGCCACTTTCACTCCTTTCACAACCCTAATTGAATTGAGAGAAAGAGAGGAGAAGGAAAAGAGGAAGAAGAGAGGCAAGGAAGAGAACTTAGCAAAAAGGAGAAGAGTTGCAGAGAAAGATTAATCTTCTCAGGTATGGATACTAATTCCATGAGTTTCTATAGACCTTAGGATAGTTATTGGAGAGAGAGTGATCTCGGAGAAACCCAAACCATCCATCCATGGTTAGGTTTTCATGGAAAACCATAGGTGGATGCATGAAAATATTTAGATGGATTATACATGGTTTCAGACCATGGAATGGATGTAGAATGGAATGTAGGAGCAAGCCATAGGACCCCAAACACGAAGAAAGGATTAAAAAGTGGAAATTGGACCAAAGTGCACCAAGGGTCGCACCGAGGGTCGATGACCATCCGACCCTAGGTGTTTCTGACCATCGACCCTCAGCATTCGGGAAGTCCAGAAAGAGGGGAGGGTCGATAGACCCATCGACCCAAGTATCGACCCTAGCATCGACCCTCAGTTAACAGAATGGTTTTTAAATTCAGAATTAATTCTAATTAATTCTATCGACTTTGTTAGGTTTTCTAGCAATATAATAACATTATAACGGTGATTCTAAAGCTTGGAAAAGTATCTATTAGCAAGCTAAGGTGAGGAACCTTAACCCCAAACTAAATTGGTTAATAATAAACTGTTTTCTATTTCTTGAGTCCTAAGCCATGCTTGATTCTATGCGAATATGTTTGTAATGTGCATACAACATGTCATCCAATATTTCTATTACTTGTTCATGTATATTTATTTTATTGTTTATAACATGATGATGATGATGATGATGATAGGAATAAGCATGTGCTTGTATGTGTGTGGTTGATGTGCTTGATGCGAGCGAGTATCAGGGGAGCTGTGATGAGGACGTCAATAAACGTTAACCTTTGGCGGGTCTCAGCACTTTAGCTCTATCTTTAACTCAAGTCTTGTGCATTGGCATCGTCGTATCGCCATTACTTTAGCAGAACTATTATGTCGTAGAGTATCAAGGGTGGTGGTCTCGGTCCTTGTAGTCTCTGACTCTACCGGGGGGCCTTAGCTCTATCTCTATGGACATTCTGAGGGATGCTGGGGTGATGCCTTGGATACACTGTTTGGCATTAGGATTGGTTAGTTGCAAGCCCAGTTTGCAGCCCTCGCCAACAGGGGCTTACGTGTTGGTATGGCACTATATAGCAATAAACGTAACCTTTGTTATATAATGTTCATGGTTGGGTGCATGTGAGTTGACGATAAACGTGATCTTCGGGTAACGTCACTCACTCGTGTATAGAGGCAGAGTCAATAAACGTGACCTTTGGCTACCTAAACCTTTCTATTGCATACTGCAAACTTTAAACTGGACCAAAGATATAAATTGATTTTTGCATGCATATGTATTGTTGCATTGTTTTGGCTACTCACTGAGCCGTGATGTGTGCTCACCCCTCGACGTCGAATATTTTTAGTTGATGATGCAGGTTATACCATTGAAGACTATATGAACGCGTCTGCATACGGGAACGTGGTAGCTATGGAAGTTGGAGCTGAAGATGATACGCACGACTCCTCTTGCGAGTGCAACTCGTGTGTATTTGATTAGATATTTTATAGGTTTCTTTATTTGGATTTATTAAAGACTTGTATTGATATTTACTTATGTCTCGGTTGATACAGAATAATTTGCTATTAAATTATTAATATCATCTTAGTTTCTCAGTTCATTTTATTATAAGACTTCCGCTATTGTGTATTTACTCTGATTATGATTATGGATGTGTGTAAGTTTAGATAACGCGGGGATAGCCTATTAGAGATCCTGGTTGAACCGTTGGTTATTTAGCGGTTCATCACATCATTCTGAATAGACCAGAATTACGGTGTGACAACTTGGTATTAGAGCATCTCAGGCCTTGTCCGCTGAACTAGCATACATTCAACACAATTGTGAACTGACATAGGATAAATTAAAAGCTTTAATATAAACACACTGTTAGCACAAGTGATGATTGAGACCAAATTTAAAGAGAATAATATATCTATTAAAGGGGAAACAAGTTACATATAATGAGAGAGAGAAACAAAATGTATACACATAATGAAAGTAGAGTACAGTCCACAACCCGGACAGTTACTCTGTAGTACAAAGAAAAATAAAAGTACACTCAGGAAGCATGGAGGCAAAGGAGGAGGCGGTGCCTCACGGTCTCTGTCGTAGTCCTCGGCATAGACCCTAGTCAACCATGCCACCTGAGTCTGAGTCGCCTGCAGACTAGCTGTGAGATCAGCCACCCACTGATCAGTCCAGTGTTGGGCGTCTAGGAGCTCCCCTATCCTCAGATCAGATGCGCACTGAGCCTCTCTAATCTCATGAAACATACTCAGCACGTCATCAGCTGGTAGGCGTGAAGGACCAGCCTCATGAGAAGGACCAGTCTCTGGCGCAGGAGCCGCCGCAGCAGAAGTACCAACTCCAGCCGCATGTGTGGGTGATGGCGGTGGTATCGAGTCGACGTCCATATACATACGATCGTCGTCGACGATCGGATCCACACGAGCTCTAGCAGCAGCAGCAGCCTCAGCATCAGCCATCTCGACCCGAGTGTGAGGGTGCACCATCGCGTTCCTCTCCTCATCGCTAACCTCAGCATTTCACAGCCCCATCTTGCAGATAGCCTCCCAATCTAGAGGCGACGAGAAGGTCTTCTCCTGGATCTTCTCATCTACCAGATCCACCCCCAGACGGGTCAGTAGCACAGTAATCATGCGTCCATAGGGTAGATTTCCCCTATGACCGGACAATGTAGCACTAATCATCGTCCGCATGATGATGTAAGGTAGGCAGACCGGCTGACTAGTGCAGATGTTGTAGATCAAGAACTGGGTCAGCTGAGATACCCTCTCATAGTGCCCACTCTGCGGGAATAGATTATGCTGGATAATCTTGCAGAAGACCCGTGGAGCTGGACGCAAGTAGCAAGCTCTCATCTGCCATTTATCAGGACGGAGCAACTGGTTGTCGATCTCTGCTCTCATCTCCATCTCAACAAACTGTGGCTCTCCCAGCGCACAGTACACCATGGGGCCATCATAGGGGATGCCCAACAGATCGGCCAGCTGTCGATAATCAAAGGAGATGTGCACCCCCTTGATGTAACTGGTGATGCGCAACTCCTGACCTTGCTCAACATCATTGTAATTCCCCACCACCTGGAGATTACAATAGAACAGGCGTACCAAGTCTGGACAGGTGCACACGTCGTATGTGATGACAGGGAGCCAACCCATATCACCAAATGCTCCCTCTACATTGAACAAGGCTAGCTCAGCCAAGTTCACCAGGAGACCCCCTTCAACCTTCTTACGGGCATAGTCAGCATACTGTGCCTCGGCTTCATTCGAACGGAAGCGAAGCGGATCATGCACTCTGGGTATTTTGGTACGAGCCATGGTATCTGCAGAATAAGAAAGAAAAAGGAAACAAGGAGTTAGCAGGGTAAAAATCCAGAATTTGAGGTAATAACGACGTAAGTTGACCATAAAGCCCATTCCTCACCATACAAGTGGGCATAAGGACTTACGTAGGTTAAAACATATCCTACAATCCACATACAGTATGAAATTTTAACTGACGATGTCCAATTTTAAGAAATTCAAGAAAAATCAAAATTTCGACAAATTAGGGCAAAAAGGAGAAAATTTTAAGTTTCTCGATAACCAACCGATGAAACTCAAAAATTTTTTAGGGCTTTCGTTCCTCGAGACACCAATAACAAAAGCCCCCAATAAAAATCAAATTTTTATGATTGGAAAAGGTTTAATTTGGAAAATACAAGTTAAATGTGCAAAAACCTAAAAAGGAAAACCTAAAAACAGGTGAAGATGAGTGGACATACCTGTAGTGATGACGTGGACGTCGAATCCCGGAGTTAAACCGACCAAAAATAGTGGAGTAGCACTGTAGCAACTCAGAGAGTAGAGACGAATCGAAACGGAGGAGGAATAGTGAGAAATGACCCAGAATCGGATCTTAAAAATCTGATTTTTGGTCCGAGGGTCGGACAATTCGACTGGCACCATCGACCCTCGGATCGACCCTCCAATCGACCCTCGGCTCTCGGGAATCTGACAGAAAAAATCGAGGGTCGGAACTGAGGGTCGGATACCCATCGACCCTCGCATCGACCCTCAGCTCTTGGGAAGAACAGGTCATTCCCAGGGTTGGATACCAAGGGTCGGACATACCATCGACCCTCACCATCGACCCTGCATAGAAAAGATAGTATTTTTCACAGAATAAATTGAGGATTTTAAATTTTATATCGGTTAGCGTGCCTACATTAAGTATAAATGATTTCTCACTGATTTTGATGATTTTCAGGCACCACCCATCTCAGAAGGAAAATATGTCTGGAAGAAGAGTAACCAGACAGAGCCGAAATGCAGTTCCACCACCACCACCTGTGGAGGAGACTAGCCAAGGGAATGTTGATGTTCCAGGCAATCCAGATCAGGCAAATCCTACCAATTTGCCACCACCACCACCAGAGCTAGCAACTGTGGTTATGAACCTAACTCAGAAGTTACAGCAGATGCAACACGCACAGGCTCAGATGCAGGTTGCCATGGGAATTATGTTCCAAGCCACTCAGGCTGCACCCATGCACACCGGACAAGCTAGTGCCACACCAGTAGGTAACCACCCAGCCCCTTAGACACCTCAACAACCGGCTGCACCGATTCCAGGGCAGGTACCGGAAGCAGCTCAAGGAAATTATCAGTATCCACCCTATATGTTTGGGGCAAACCCCCAAAATCAGCTGGATCATTCCCGGCTAGTGGAGAGATTTTTGAAGATGAAACCCCGAGAATTCAATGGCAAGCTGTCTGATCCATTGTGGCCAGCACACTGGATAGACGAGATGGAGAGAAACTTCCTCATGATGACCGTTACAGAGGAAGAGAAAGTACTATGCGCCACCTTCATGCTCAAGGGCGACGCACACCATTGGTGGAAATCTACGAAGACATATTTACTGACCAAGCACGCCCTACTGACATGGGCTATATATAAAGAAGCATTCTTCGAGAAATATTTTCCACGAAGCTTCAGAGATTCGATGGAGAAGGAGTTCCTGAGTCTTTACCAGGGACAGATGTCAGTGGATGCGTACCAACAGCGTTATGAAGAGCTGTTTTTCTTCGCACCACTGAGTATGCAAGAAGAAGGAACCAAAACCCATAGGTTCGTCACGGGACTGAGAGGAAGCATCAGAGAACATGTTCTGGGCTTAGAGAAGACAATATATAATGAAGCAGTCCAGATTGCTCGAGTGATTGAATCGAGCCAGAAGGAGAATTATCTGAACCAGAACAGAGGCATCAAGAGATCAGCCAAAAACTCCTACGACGGAGGAAATGCCAGGACGTATAAGCCTTTCTGTCCTCAGAACTTTACTACTGCACCCAAGACCACTTCAGTAGTGCAACCTCAGTCAAAGTCAAATTCTGAAGTTCTGAAGTGTTTTAACTGCAACCAACCCGGACATATGGCAAGGGAGTGCCCAAAGCCTAAGAAGCAGTTACATCAGGGACGGGTATATGCTGTTACATCTGAGGATGCAGCCGCATCACCTGATGTGGTCACAGGTATGACTGAAACTTTTAAAGTTATAATTACATTGAATGAGCATGTAGACTAAGTAAAGATAAATCACAGGTATTGTACCTATAAATGGCGTACCCGCCAGAGTACTCTTTGATTCCGGAGCTACTCATTCATTTATATCTGTGTCATTTGGAAAGAAGACAAAATTACCCATCAAAACATTGGACTACAAATTACTTGTACGGTCACCGATGGGGTTAGAAGTGGAACTAGAAAAGGGTTATGGACCATGTCTAGTTCTCATTGGAGAGCAGACCTTAGATGCAACCTTGATACAACTTGAGATGGCAGACTTTGATGTCATCTTGGGAATGGACTGGTTAGCTAGGCATTATGCAAATTTGTTATGCGCCGAAAAGAAGCTAACATTCAAAGATAAAGAAGGGGCAGAATTCAGTTTCTCGGGAACCAAACTTCCCCAGAGACGAAGCTCATACTTTCAGCGTTAAAGGCTAAGAAGTGTCTTGAGAAGGGAGCAGTCGGGTATCTAGTATCAGTGGTCGACCTAGCCAAGGAAGTACCACGAATGGAAAACATTGACGTCGTTCAGGATTACCCTGACGTATTTTCAGAGGAACTACCCGGATTACCACCAGACCGTGCCACAGAGTTTGTAATAAACCTGATACCTGGAGCCGCACCCGTATCAAAAGCACCTTATAGAATGGCTCCTACTGAACTGAAGGAATTAAAAGTACAACTACAAGAACTGCTAGACAAGGGTTATATTCGACCCAGTATATCTCCATGGGGGGCACCGGTACTGTTCGTGAAAAAGAAGGATGGTAGCGTTCGATTATGTATTGACTATCGGGAGTTGAACAAGCTGACAATCAAGAATCGATATCCACTACCCAGGATCGATGACTTGTTCGATCAGTTACAATGAGCAAAAGTATTTTCTAAGATCGATCTTCGATCGGGCTATCATCAGTTGAAGATTAAAGAAGGTGATATTCCAAAGAGAGCATTCAGGACCAGATATGGACATTACGAATTTTTGGTTCATGTCTTTCGGATTAACTAATGCACCGGCAACGTTCATGGAACTTATGAACCGAGTTTTCCATGATATGTTGGATACGTCGGTGATAGTATTTATTGATGATATATTGGTATACTCCAAGGACAAGGAAATCCATATCAAGAACCTAAACGCAGCCCTACACCGGTTAAGGAAAGATAAGCTATATGCCAAATTTTCAAAGTGCGAGTTTTGGCTAAGTGAAGTCGCATTCCTAGGCCATGTAGTATCCGCTGAAGGAATCAAAGTGGATCCCAGCAAGATCGAGGCTATTGTAAAGTGGGAAGTACCAAAGAGCGTCTCAGAAATTAGAAGTTTTCTGGGTCTAGCTGGTTATTACCGGAGATTCGTAGAAGACTATTCTCGGATTGTCGTACCTCTCACCAATTTGACCAAGAAAGGTGAAAAGTTTATGTGGACTGACAAATGTGAGATGAGCTTCCAGACATTAAAGGCCAGATTGATATCCGCTCCAATTTTGACCATTGCCGTTCTAGGACAGACATTTACTTTATACACCGATGCATCGCGACTGGGACTAGGATATGTGTTTATGCAAGGAGAGCAAGTAATTGCTTATGCATCAAGACAGTTAAAGGTACATGAGAAAAATTATCCCACTCATGATTTGGAGCTAGTGGCAGTGGTACATGCTGTCAAGATATGGAGACGTTACTTATACGGAGAGAAATTCCAGATTAAGTCCAACCATAAAAGTCTTACTTATTTATTTAATCAGAAGGAGTTGAATATGCGACAAAGAAGATGGCTGGAACTATTGAAAGACTATGATTGTGATATCCAGTATCATCCAGGAAAAGCGAACGTAGTAGCCGATGCATTAAGCAGAAAAGCAATGATTAAATCTCAAGGAGAAGTTAGCACGACTGCAGCAATGTGTACCGATGGAATAGTGTTCAATCACGGCAACGAGCAGTATGTGATAGATACAATGGATGAATCAGCCAACCAAGGGTTTATTCATCGGTTTTCAAATATGTTCGCGGCGTTGAAAATTATACCGGATATAGTGGACGAAGTGAAGACAGCTATCAAAGCAGATCCTTATCTAAGAAAAGTACAAGAAGACATTGAGAAAGGTAGGACCAACCCTGAGTTCACCTTGGATGACGAGAAAGTACTAAAATACAAAGGAAGGATATGTGTACCTGAAACAGAAAGTATGGACATTAGACACCGACTGATGAAAGAAGCCCATACCACCATTTATTCGATACATCCTGGAAGTACAAAAATGTATCATGATCTGAAGAAACTATATTAGTGGAGGGGAATGAAAGCAGATGTGGCTAAGTTCGTGTCTCAATGTCTAAATTGTCAGAAAGTAAAGGCTGAACGACAATGACCCACAGGACTGTTACAGCCATTACCGGAACCAGCATGGAAATGGGACTGCATCACTATGGACTTCGTCACTGGACTACCATGGACTCCTCGAGTAGTTGATGCAGTTTGGGTGATTGTGGACCGTCTGACTAAGACAGCTCGCTTCATACCTATACGACCCCAATATACACTCGAAAGGCTAGCAAAGCTGTATGTGGATAATATTGTTCGGTTACATGGTGTTCCAGAAAGCATTGTGTCCGATAGAGATCCACGATTTACTTCCAAATTTTGGGATGGATTGCAAAAGGCGATGGGTACAACATTGAAGTTTAGTACTGCATTCCACCCACAGACAGATGGACAGTCAGAGCGTACAATTTAGATTCTAGAGGATATGCTACGAGCATGTGTAATTGATTTCAAAGGATCATGGGATGAAAAGTTACCATTGATCGAGTTCACCTACAACAACAGCTATCAGGCTACCATACAGATGTCACCTTATGAAGCACTGTATGGCAGGAAGTGTCGAACTCCCTTGTTTTGGAATGAAGTGGGAGAACGTAGCATTGTTGGACCGGAATTTGTTAAAGAGACTTATCGAGTGGTCGACATTATCAAGGAAAGGGTGAGAACAGCTCAGAACCATCAGAAGCAATATGCAAACACTCGACAAAGAGATCTAGAGTTCGCGGTAGGTTATAAAGTATTTTTGAAAGTATCGCCTATTCGAGGATTGAAGAGGTTCGGACAGAAAGGGAAGCTAAGTCCAAGATATGTCGGACCATATGAAATTCTAGCTAAACGTGGAAAAGTAGCTTATCAGTTAGCACTACCACCATCTATGCCAAGTGTACATGACGTATTTCACATTTCCCTATTGAAGAAGTATGTCAAAGACCCAACGCATGTCTTGACAGTGGATTTTCCAGAATTGACTGATGATTTAACATTTAAAGTAACACCAATAGAATCACCAGCCGAAAGGTTCAACGTCTACGCAACCGAGATATCTATTATGTTAAGGTCACTTGGAAAAGTAGAGACGTGGAAGAAATTACATGGGAAGAAGAAAATGCTATGAGAAAGCAATACCCTTACTTATTCGATTCAGAAGGTATGTACAATTTTGAGGACAAAATTTTTATAAGTTGGGGGGAGTTGTAAGACCCGTGTCAATCTAACCCGGTCTTACCACCTTGAACCAGGTTCACCCATCATGGTCGAGTCAAATGGACCAAGGGCGTGAAGGAGATCGCGATCCCAGGTATCAAATCGACCCAAAAACACTTAAAATAGGGGAAGGGTCGCACACCCAGCTAACCAGGGTCGGACCTCCCAAAACAAAAAGTCAGACCCTTAGTTTTGGAGGGAGGGTCGGACAGCTTAAGACCCTAGGGTCGACGGGATCATCGACCCTCGGTTCCTGCCGAATATAGAAATTAGGAAATTTCTATATTTTTCGATTGGGATTCTTTCCAAATCTTAATGGGATTTATTTAGGATGTTCCTAGTCTATTTAAAGGACGTCCCTATGCCACTTTCACTCCTTTCACAACCCTAATTGAATTGAGAGAAAGAGAGGAGAAGGAAAAGAGGAAGAAGAGAGGCAAGGAAGAGAACCTAGGAAAAAGGAGAAGAGTTGCAGAGAAAGATTAATCTTATCAGGTATGGATACTAATTCCATGAGTTTCTACAGACCTTAGGATAGTTATTGGAGAGAGAGTGATCTCGGAGAAACCCAAACCATCCATCCATGGTTAGGTTTTCATGGAAAACCATAGTTGGATGCATGAAAACTATTTAGATGGATTATACATGGTTTCAGATCATGGAATGGATGTAGAATGGAATGTAAAAGCAAGCCATAGGACCCCAAACACGAAGAAAGGATTAAAAAGTGGAAATTGAACCAAAGTGCACCAAGGGTCGCACCGAGGGTCGATGACCATCCGACCCTAGGTGTTTCTGACCATCGACCCTCAGCATTCGGGAAGTCCAGAAAGAGGGGAGGGTCGATAGACCCATCGACCCTAGTATCGACCCTAGCATCGACCCTCAGTTAACATAATGGTTTTTAAATTCAGAATTAATTCTATCAACTTTGTTAGGTTTGCTAGTAATATAATAACATTATAACGGTGATTCTAAAGCTTGGAAAAGTATCTATTAGCAAGCTAAGGTGAGGAACCTTAACCCCAAACTAAATTGGTTAATAATAAACTGTTTTCTATTTCTTGAGTCATATGCCATACTTGATTCTATGCGAATATGTTTGTAATGTGCATACAGCATGCCATCCAATATTTCTATTACTTGTTCATGCATATTTGTTTTATTGTTTATAACATGATGATGATGATGATGATAGGAATAAGCATATGCTTGTATGTGTGTGGTTGATGTGCTTGATGCGAGCGAGTATCAGGGGAGGTGTGATGATGACATCAATAAACGTTAACCTTTGGCGGGTCTCAGCACTTTAGCTCTATCTCTAACTCAAGTATTGCGCATTGGCATCGTCGTATCGCCATTACTTTAGTAGAACTATTATGTCGTAGAGTATCAGGGGAGGTGGTCTCGGTCCTTGTAGTCTCTGACTCTACCGGGGGGCCTTAGCTCTATCTCTATGGACATTCTGAGGGATGCTGGGGTGATGCCTTGGATACACTGTTTGGCATTAGGATTGGTTAGTTGCGAGCCCAGTTTGCAGCCCTCGCCAACAGGGGCTTACGTGTTGGTATGGAACTATATAGCAATAAACGTAACCTTTGTTATATAATGTTCATGGTTGGGTGCACGTAAGTTGACGATAAACGTGATCTTCGGGTAATGTCACACACTCATGTATAGAGGCGGAGTCAATAAATGCGACCTTTGGCTACCTAAACCTTTCTATTGCATACTGTAAACTTTAAATCGGACCATAGATATAAATTGATTTTTGCATGCATATGTATTGTTGCATTGTTTTGGCTACTCACTGAGCCGTGATGTGTGCTCACCCCTCGACGTCGAATATTTTTAGTTGATGATGCAGGTTATACCATTGAAGACTATATGAACACGTCTGCGTATGGGAACGTGGCAGCTATGGAAGTTGGAGCTGAAGATGATACGCACGACTCCTCTTGCGAGTGCAACTCGTGTGTATTTGATTAGATATTTTATAGGTTTCTTTATTTGGATTTATTAAAGACTTGTATTGATATTTACTTATGTCTCGGTTGATACAGAATAATTTGCTATTAAATAATTAATATCATCTTAGTTTCTCAGTTCATTTTATTATAAGACTTCCGCTATTGTGTATTTACTCTGATTATGATTATGGATGTGTGTAAGTTTAGATAACGCGGGGATAGCCTATTAGAGATCCTGGTTGAACCGTTGGTTATTTAGCGGTTCATCACATCATTCTGAATAAACCAGAATTGGGGTGTGACATCGTAACTATGTTCATACCACCTTTTTTTGAACCCATGCGACTACATAACCCCCTAATGGCTAGGGTTATAGTTATAAGGGTGATTTGAATTCAACTAACCATGTCCACTTAATTAATTATATTACTGGACCGAACATCGCCAAGCTCCCAGTCCAGTCCCCACATAGGACATCGTGACTTGGCTAAATTACATGTAGTCAATGCAAAGCAACACCAATAAGAAGTGGTGCAAGCATCCCATTCTACCCACCTTCCTCCTTACTAACTTAACCGGACATCATGAATCAAAACATGGATTAGTTGCTTTTGTGGAAAGGTAGCGAGTGTCCCATTCCATTCATCCTCCAATCCTTACTTGCATTGCTGACTCCAAACACAAAGATGCATATGCATGAACAAGCAAACATTTTATTGGATGACATGTTATCACACAAGACATGTTATCATTCGCACATCATCACACAGCATAGTCAAAGTGACTAATTCTAAAAAACGAGGGTCTAAGCCCCTTACCTGAGATGGTAAACAGCAATTATAATAGAGTTCACCTGTACCTTATAGCATTACAATAAAATAGGTATAAATACATTTTATCTGTTATATGTCTCTATTGCTTGTTCATTACACATCCTAATAAGTTATTCTCCACTCCAAGGGTCTGATATCTAATTAATAAGCATTCTTTACTTGTTGTTTAAAGGTTCAAAGCATTGCACATGATGAACAGCAAGCAACTGAATAGGTTATAGGGTTAATAATCAACATAATGAAGAGCACATGTGAAACCTACACCTAAAAATATGGGCTAACTTGAATTTTTCTCACATAATAGGTTCTCCTATTGACACTAGCCTAGCATCTGTATCATCAATAGAGTGTATGGAACTCTAGGTAAGAGTCAAAACCCTTTTTTTCTTAGTATAGAAACTCTGTATGGAATGAATAAGTCAAACCAACCAAGACATGGCCATTCTAAACCAGTTCAGAATAGACGGTCAACCAAGGAGGTTGACAAAATGGAGTTGATTGACCGCCCCTATTCAATCGACTGCTAACACCCAAAATTGGGCCTGTCTGAGTCTAACTTAGTTGGGCTTGGTTCCAACTGGTTCCTAAACACCCATAAAATCCCAAATTATGTGGGACCTACTTTTAAATGTGTTGGAGTGTCAATTGACCACCTCTAAGCCTCTTCCATCACACTTATACTAGAAATATGACTCTTAAGAGAAGAGTTGCAGTGAAACTCTAACTCCTACATAAACTCCTTAATATAAACTCTCTATGAACCCTAATTGAGAACATTAGAACCTCTAACATGTTTTGGGAGAGCGAGAGTGGATTGGAGCAAATTAAAGGAAGAAGAAGAGGAAGAACTACCATTGAATGTTCTCCCTCAAGCTTCTCACCACTACAGCTTTTGCATAAGTATTAAGGTAATCCTAAAACTATTCTCACCTTACTTAGATTAAATCCATGACGATCTCATGAGGTAAAACACAACCTCTGATGATGCTGGGACAAGATTCTAAAAGAATCCATTAATGGAAAATAGGTAAAAATGTTGGATAATGTTGATAATGAATAAATTGATATAAGCTTTAAAGTAGGACTTTATAATGATGTATAACATTCAATTATGATTGGAAAGTGACCATTAACATAGTACAGATGCTTAAAATCCCTCTAGGATAGCCCTTGACCCCGTGCCAGGGAGAAGGGAAAGAATTGAGTTCAGTTTGAGCTCATTGGTAGGAGGCGATAGATGAGGGCGGTCGACTAAACTGAGTTGATCGACCGCCTCTGCAGTCATCGACCACCTGGTCTCTAGGGAGGTGTATTCTTGGTATTTTCAACCCTAATTGACCAATTGGACTATGTTAATCATCCCACAGCTCAAGAATGACATAATGAACATGTTAGAATGATTGTTTTGATTAGAATGTGCTCCCAAGTTTGTAAGCTTATGTGGTTGCAAAGCCGATATTTAATGTCATGAGCCGTACTTGCATATAACCAATGGAAAAAGGATTATATCCTATCTAATGATTCAAAGCCATCATAAAACACCTATAGAATCAATCCTATAAAGGTGCAAGCCTCTGGAACTTATCTAGGCCAAAATACCTAGGCGGTTGATAAAACTAAGATGATCGACCACCTCCATCGACTGCATCATTACAGCAAGCCTATTTTGATGGAATTTTCAACAATGGACTGTGAGACTTAACCAAGTAACCCTAGGACATGTTTCTAAAACTAATGAGGATACCCTAGACCTAAAGGATGTTAAAATAAATAATCATAAGTAACATTCACACCTTAATGGTAATAGGTAAGCCGACGTAGGAAAACAAAGAAAGGGACTCTGTCTGCAGCAGTGTAAAGATTAGCTCACTAGATACAGGTGAGGGATTAGTAATTTTATTATTTTCTTGTTTATGTATGTATGTGCTTGCTACTTGTTGGATTATTATGTGATAACATGCCATCCAATAACTGTGATAATTGTTCATGCATTTACATATTATAACTCCATATTGGATTGGTTGATTATGGAATGTTTGATAACATGATTCGTTGCCATTCTCTTGTATCCTAAAGGATCCGAATAGCTAGAATGGATTTATCTTGGTCCATTAAGCTTAGATACGGGTACCTGCATTAATAATATTTCTTGGTTTAGGTTTTCATATCCTGTGATAGGCAATGCTTACCAATAGAGATTTAGGTATTGGCATAGGCTTATTGTGGACCAACTTTGGGTATGCCCCTTTCGCAGCTGGAATAAGGAAATAGACAGGATTGGAAACCAGCATCTAGTGTTTCAGGAGAGACCTAGGGATGAGTCTGTTCTATGTGCTTACCCATCAGTGATTGGGTGGTGTGTATCCAATGAAGTGGTTGAGGCGCAGAATAAGATTATAGGACGAAGCCTATAATGGGAGAATGTTGGTATGATGCCAAGACAGTGTGTTCATAGGTTGTATCTTCATTCTTTGGGTAATGCTTCATATGAGGTGAAGAGCCAAGTGTGTTGCATTCATCTCACCCATGCTTGAGTATTCATCATCAGTATTTAGGTGCGATGCTACTTGTGCATGCTTATTCACAGCCCATTAACCTTAATAAATTATTCATGCATTGTATGCTTGTGCGTGTTAATTTCTCATTGAACATGTGGTTTTACTCACCGTTGCACGTACACTTTTTTTAGAATGTCTTACAGATAACTTAGCTGATAATGATATGTTTGAAGATGAAGAACCAGAAGAAGATTCAAATGACTCTTCATGTGAATGTGATGATTGTCTTTATGGTTTAAAGACAATGTTTCAGAAGAATAGAAGACTTCTCTATTTGAGAGAGAAGATTTTATTAAAAGTATTTTACTTAGGATAAATTTCAATTTGTTTATTTGTTTGTTATAGGCACTGTTTGACCTGTGAGTTTATTTAAGTATTTAGTACTTGGTATTATGTTATTTCATGTCTTGGTTTGAAGATCAATAAACTTTAATTAAATTTATTTAATACAATTAGACTTGCTTTAATGGTTCTTAGTATTTGATTCCGCTATTATTTTATTTGCACTCTGAAATTCCTATAATCTATGTTGTGATTAACGAAAGAATTGTGATATGTTATGACTGCGAATGGATCTTAGTATGGTAGTACTTGTGTAGCGAGGAAACCATGGTCATATCAAAATGCCAAGGTTTTGGGGTGTGACGAAAGGTGGTATCAGAGCAATTCACTTTACATACATTCACAACTGCTAATAGAGTAAATCAAACCAAAACTAGTTAGGATTAAATAAAAGCTTACAAAAAAACAAATAATAAGCACTTATTGGTTGAAATAATAGCATAAATTGTAAAAATATCATAATGTATTAATGTGCAAACAACTCGATTTCATTACAAAATGATGTTTCTTACAAAATAGAGTACAGTTCACAACCCGACAAACAAAAAGAAAAGAAAATACATAAAAAGAGGAAGATAAACTATGAACTAAACTAAAAAGAAATGAAAAAGGTCTTTCCCCTACTAGATATAAACTACTGACTCCCCCCAGGTGGAAAAACAAAGCCTGCACTCTCATAGCCTCTCACATCTAATGGACCTCATCTCTAAGTCCATGAATGATGTCATACAAGTCCCGGATCGACGGCTCAAGAATAATGGGTGTAGGACAATCTCCACCGATGCTGGTGGAATATGTCTACCCTCAGTGACGGGTGTACCTTGTTGCTGAGTATCCTCCACATCGTCTACATCATCGTCATTGTCATCATCTACATCATCATCTGAACTAGTAGATTCCATCGGAACATCCTCTGCCTGTGCACCCCGTACAGCCATTGCCTCAGCGTTAGCAATAGCCTCCTCCTTTGCAAGTTTGCCAAAGCGATAAAAGAGATAATTGGTGGAAGAATAGCATCTAACTTGTCATCACTCAGCACCGCATCCTGTAACCCATGCTTGCAACCCAATGCATGCCAGCCAAAATTTGAATGCACTAACTTCTCCACTCCCTTGTCAGCAAAGATGTCAATGCCTAACTCACTGAACAACCATGTCACACCCCAATTCCGCACTATTCAGAATGGTGTGATGAACTGCTAAAAAACCAACGGTTCAACCAGGATCTCGAGTAGGCTATCCCCGCATTATCTAAACTTCCACACATCCGTAATCATAATCAGAGTAAATACATAATAGCGGAAATCTTATAAATAAACGAACTGTGAATCTATGTGATATTAAAATTTATATAACAATTTATTCTGTTTCAACTGAGACATAAATATTTAAATACCAAATACATGTCCTAATAAATCCAAATAAAGAAACCTATAAAATATCTAATCAAATACACACGAATTGCACTCGCAAGAGGAGTCGTGTGTATCCACTTCAGCTCTAGCTTCCATTGCTGCCACGTTCCCGTACATAGATGCATTCATATAATCTTCAACGGTATAACCTGCATCATCAACTAAAAATATTCGACGTCGAGGGGTGAGTACACATCACGGCTCAGTGAGTAGCCAAAACAATGCAACAGTACATATGCATGCAATCAATTTATATCTTTGGTCCGGTTTAAAGTTTGCAGTATGCAATAGAAAGGTTTAGCTAGTCAAAGGTCGCATTTATTGACCCCGCCTCTATACACAAGTGTGTGACGTCACCCGAAGATCACGTTTATCGTCGACTCACATGCACCTAACAATGAATATTATATAACAAAGGTTAACGTTTATTGCTATATATTGTCATACCAACACGTAAGCCCCTGTTGGCGAGGGCTGCAAACTGGGCTCGCAACTAACCAATCCTAATGCCAAAAGTGTATCCAAGGCCTCACCCCAGCATCCCTCAGAATGTCCATAGAGATAGAGCTAAGGCCCCCCGGTAGAGTCAGAGACTACAAGGACCGAGACCACCTCCCCTGATACTCTACGACTTAATAGTTCTGCTAAAGTAATGGCGATACGACGATGCTAATGCACAAGACTTGAGTTAGAGATAGAGCTAAAGTGCTGAGACCCACCAAAGGTTAACGTTTATTGACGTTTTCATCACACCTCCCCTGATACTCGCTCGCATCAAGTACACTAACCACACACATACAATTACATCCCTATTCCTATCATCATCATCATCATCATGTTATAAACAATAAAATAAATATGCATGAACAAATAATAGAAATATTGGATGACATGTTGTATGCACATTACAAACATCTTTGCATAGAATCAAGCATAGCATAGGACTCAAGAAAATAGAAAACAGTTTTGTTATTAACCAATTAGTTTGGAGTTCTGGTTCCTCACCTTAGCTTGCTAAAAGATACTTTTCCAAGCTTTAGAATCACCTTTACGATGTTATTATATTGCTAGAAGACCTAACAAAGTCGATAGAATTTAATTAGAATTAATTCCAGATTTAAAAACCACTCTGTTAACTGAGGGTCGGAGGTAGGGTCGGAGTCCTGATCGACCCTGGGTGCGACCCTCCCTTAACTCTGAACTTCCCGAACACTGAGGGTCGATGGTCAGAATCACCTAGGGTCAGATGGTCATCGACCATCGGTGCGACCCTCTGTGCACTTTGGTCCAATTCCCTCTTTTTAATCCATTCTTCATGTTTGTGTCCTATGGTTTGCTTCTACATTCCATTCAACATTCATTCCATGGTCTAGAACCATGAATCATCCACCTAAATAGCTTTCATGCTTTCTTCTATGGTTTTCCATGAAAACCTAACCATAGATTGATGGTTTGGGTTTCTCCAAGATCACACTCTCACCAATAACTAACCTAAGGTCTATAGAAACTCATGGAATTAGTATCCATACCTGAGAAGAATAATCCTTCTCTGCAACTCTTCTCTTTGGGCTTAATTTTCTTCCTTGTTTCTCTTCTTCCTCTTCTCCTTCTCTTCTCTTTCTCTCAATTAAATTAGGGTTGTAAAAGGAGTGAAAGAGGCCTAGGGACGTCCTTTAAATATAGTAGGAACATCCTAAAATAAGTCCCTCTGAGATTAGGAAAGAATCCCAATTGAAAATTAAGAAATTTCCTGATTCTATTTCCGACGGTAACCGAGGGTCGATGGGAGGGTCGATGATCCCGTCGACCCTAGGGTTCTAAGCTGTCCGACCCTCCCTTCAAAATTGAGGGTCTGACTTTCTGTTTTGGGAGGTCTGACCCTGCTTAGCTGGGTATGCGACCCTTCCCCTATTTTAAGTATTTTTTGGTCGATTTGATACCTGGGATCTCGATCTCCTTCACGCCCTTGGTCCATTTGACTCGACCATGACGGGTAAACCTGGTTCAAGGTGGTAAGACCGGGTTAGATCGACACGGGTCTTACAACTCCCCCCAACTTATAAAAATTTCGTCCTCGAAATTATACGTACCTTCTGAAACAAATAAGTGAGGGTATTGCTTTCGCATAGCATTCTCTTCTTCCCATGTAATCTCTTCCATGTCTATACTTTTCCATGTGACCTTAACATAGTAGATGTCTCTGTTGCGTAGACGTTGAACCTTTCGACTAGTGATTTCTGTTGGTGTTACTTCAAATGTCAAATCATCAGTCAATTCTAGCAAATCCACTGTCAAAACATGCGTTGGGTCTTTGACATACTTCTTCAATAGGGAAATGTGAAATACGTCATGCACACTTGACATAGATGGTGGTAGTGCTAACTGATAAGCCACTTTTCCACGCTTAGCTAGAATTTCATATGGCCCGACATATCTTGGACTTAGTTTCCCTTTCTGTCCGAACCTCTTCAATCCTCGCATAGGCGATACCTTCAAAAATACTTTATAACCTACGGCGAACTCCAGATCTCTTCGTCGAGTGTCTGCATATTGCTTCTGACGGTTCTGAGCTGTTCTCACTCTTTCCTTGATGATGTCGACCACTCGGCAAGTCTCTTCAACAAATTCTGGTCCAACAAAACTACATTCTCCAACTTCATTCCAAAACAAGGGAGTTCGACACTTCCTGCCATACAGTGCTTCATAAGGTGACATCTGTATAGTAGCCTGATAGCTATTGTTATAAGAGAACTCGATCAATGGTAACTTTTCGTCCCATGATCCTTTAAAATCAATTACACATGCTCGTAGCATATCTTCTAGAATCTGGATTGTACGCTCAGACTGTCCATCTGTCTGTGGGTGGAATGCAGTACTGAACTTCAACGTTGTACCCATAGCCTTTTGCAATCCCTCCCAAAACATGGAAGTAAATCGTGGATCTCTATCAGACACAATGCTTTCTGGAACACCATGTAACCGAACAATATTATCCACATATAGCTTTGCTAACCTTTCCAGTGTATACTGAGGTCGTATAGGTATGAAGCGGCTGTTTTAGTCAGACGGTCCACAATCACCCAAACTGCGTCAACTACTCGAGGAGTTAGTGGTAGTCCCGTGACGAAGTCCATAGTGATGCAGTCCCATTTCCATGCTGGTTCCGATAATGGCTGTAATAGTCCTACGGGTCTTTGTCGTTCAGCCTTTACCTTCTGACAATTTAGGCATTGGGACACGAACTTAGCTACATCTGCTTTCATTCCCCTCCACCAATATAGTTTCTTTAGGTCATGATATATTTTTGTACTTCCAGGATGTATCGAATAGATGGTGGTGTGGGCTTCCTTCATCAGTCGGTGTCTAATGTCTGCACTTTCTGTTTCAGGTACACATATTCTTCCTTTGTATTTCAGTACCTTCTCGTCATCCAAGGTGAACTCAGGGTTGGTCCTACCTTTCTCAATATCTTCTTGTACTGTTCTCAGATAAGGATCTGCTTTGATAGCTGTCTTCACTTCATCCACTATATCCGGTATAATCTTCAATGCCATGAACATATTCGAAAACCGATGAATAAACCCTTGGTTGGCTGATCCATCCATTGTATCTATCACATACTGCTCGTTGTCGTGATTGAATACCCTTCCGGTAGTACACATTGCTGCAGTCGTGCTAACTTCTCCTTGCGATTTTATTATTGCCTTTCTGCTTAATGCATCCGCTACTACGTTCGCTTTTCCCGGATGATACTGGATATCACAATCATAGTCTTTCAATAGTTCCAGCCATCTTCTTTGTCTCATATTCAACTCCTTCTGATTAAATAAATAAGTAAGAGTTTTATGGTCCGACTTAATCGGAATTTCTCCCCGTATAGGTAATGTCTCCATATCTTGACCGCATGTACTACTGCCGCTAGCTCCAGATCGTGAGTGGGATAATTTTTCTCATGTAACTTTAACTATCTTGAAGCATAAGCAATCACTTGCTCTCCTTGCATAAGCACACATCCCAATCCCAGTCCCGACGCATCAGTGTATAAAGTAAAGGTCTGTCTTGAAACGGGAATAGTCAAGATCGGAGCGGATATCAATCTGGTCATCAGCGTTTGGAAACTCTTCTCACATTTATAGGTCCACACAAACTTTTCACCTTTCTTAGTCAAACTGGTGAGAGGTACGGCAATCCGAGAATAGTCTTCTACGAATCTTCGATAATAACCAGCTAGACCCAGAAAACTTCTAATTTCTGAAATGCTCTTTGGTGCTTCCCACTTCACAATAGCCTCGATCTTGCTGGGGTCCACTTTGATTCCTTCAGCGGATACTACATGGCCTAGGAAGGTGACTTCACTTAGCCAGAACTCGCACTTTGAAAATTTGGCATATAACTTTTCTTTCCTTAAACGCTGTAGGGCTGCGTTTAGGTTCTTGATATGGGTTTCCTTGTCCTTGGATATACCAATATATCATTAATAAATACTATAACCGACGTATCCAACATATCGTGGAAAACTCGGTTCATAAGTTCCATGAACGTTGCCGGTGCATTTGTAAGACCCATGTCAATCTAACCCGGTCTTACCACCATGAACCAGGTTTACCCATCATGGTCGAGTCAAATGGACCAAGGGCGTGAAGGAGATCGAGATCCCAGGTATCAAATTGACCCAAAAATACTTAAATTAGGGGAAGGGTCGCATACCCAGCTAAGCAGGGTCGGACCTCCCAAAACAGAAAGTCAGACCCTCAGTTTTGAAGGGAGGATCGGACAGCTTAAGACCCTAGGGTCGACGGGATCATCGACCCTCCCATCGACCCTCGGTTTCTGTCGAATATAGAAATTAGGAAATTTCTATATTTTTCGATTGGGATTCTTTCCAAATCTCAGAGGGACTTATTTAGGATGTTCCTACTCTATTTAAAGGATGTCCCTAAGCCACTTTCACTCCTTTCACAACCCTAATCGAATTGAGAGAAAGAGAGGAGAAGGAAAAGAGGAAGAAGAAAGGGAAGGAAGAGAACTTAGCACAAAGGAGAAGAATTTCAGAGAAAAAGTTATCTTCTCAGGTATGGATACTAATTCCATGAATTTCTACAGACCTTAGGTTAGTAATTGTTGGGAGTGTGATCTCGGAGAAACCCAAACCATCAACCTATGGTTAGGTTTCCATGGAAAACCATAGAAGAATGCGTGAAAGCTATCTAGGTGGGTTATTCATGGTTTCAGACCATGGAATGAATGTAGAATGGAATGTAGGAGCAAGCCATAGGATCCCAAACACGAGGAATGGATTAAAAGAAGGAATTGGACCAAATTGCACCAAGGGTCGCACCGAGGGTCGATGACCATCCGACCCTAGGTGTTCCTGACCATCGACCCTCAGCATTCGGGAAGTCCAGAAAGAGGGAAGGGTCGATAGACCCATCGACCCTAGCATCGACCCTATCTCCGACCCTCAGTTAACAAAGTAGTTTTAAATCTGGAATTAATTCTAATTAAATTCTATCGACTTTGTTAGGTCTTCTAGCAATATAATAACATTGTAAAGGTGATTTTAAAGCTTGGAAAAGTATCTTATAGAAAGCTAAGGTGAGGAACCTTAACCCCAAACTAAATTGGTTAATAATAAACTATTTTCTATTTCTTGAGTCCTATGCTATGTTTGATTCTATGTGAATATGTTTGTAATGTGCATACAGCATGCCATCCAATATTTCTATTACTTGTTCATGCATATTTACTTTATTGTTTATAACATGATGATGATGATGATGATAGGAATAGGCATGTGCTTGTATGTGTGTGGTTGATGTGCTTGATGCGAGCGAGTATCACGGGAGGTGTGATGAGAACGTCAATAAACGTTAATCTTTGGCGGGTCTCAGCACTTTAGCTCTATCTCTAACTCAAGTCTTGTGCATTAGCATCGTCGTATCGCCATTACTTTAGTAGAACTATAATGTCATAGAATATCAGGGGAGGTGGTCTCGGTCCTTGTAGTCTCTGACTCTACCGGGGGGCCTTAGCTCTATCTCTATGGACATTCTGAGGGATGCTGGGGTGAGGCCTTCGATACACTGTTTGGCATTAGGATTGGTTAGTTGCGACCCAGTTTGCAGTCCTCGCCAACAGGGGCTTACGTGTTGGTATGGCACTATATAGCAATAAACGTAACCATTGTTATATAATGTTCATGATTGGGTGCATGTGAGTTGACGATAAACGTGATCTTCAGGTAACGTCACACACTCATGTATAGAGGCGGAGTCAATAAACGCGACCTTTGGCTACCTAAACCTTTCTATTGCATACTGCAAACTTATAAACCGGACCAAAGATATAAATTGATTTTTTTTGAATGCATATGTATTGTTGCATTGTTTTGGCTACTCACTGAGCTGTGATGTGTGCTCACCCCTCGACGTTGAATATTTTTAGTTGATGATGCAGGTTATACTGTTGAAGACTATATGAATGCGTCTGCGTACGGGAACGTGGCAGCGATGGAAGTTGAAGCTGAAGTGGATACACACGACTCCTCTTGCGAGTGCAACTCGTGTGTATTTGATTAGATACTTTATAGGTTTCTTTATTGGATTTATTCAGACATGTATTTGATATTTATTATTTATGTCTCAGTTGAATACAGAATAATTTGCTATTAAATTATTAATATCATTTAGTTTCTCAGTTCATGTTATTATAAGATTTCCGCTATTGTGTATTTACTCTGATTATGATTACGGATGCGTGTAAGTTTGGATAACGCAGGGATAGCCTATTTGAGTTCCTGGTTGAACCGTTGGTTTATTCATGGTTCATCACACCATTCTGAATAGTGCAGAATTAGGGTGTGACAACTTGGTATCAGAGCATCTCAGGCCTTGCCCGCCGAACTGGCACACATTCAAGACCATTGTGAACTGAGATTGGATAAATTAAAAGCTTTAATACAAACACACTGTGAGCACAAGTGGTGATTGAGACCAAATTTAAAAAGAAAATAATGTATCTATTAAAGGGAAAACAAGTTACATACAATGAGTGAGAGAAACAAAACGTATATCCATAACTAAAGCAGAGTACAGTCCCCAACCTGGACAGTTACTCTGTAGTACAAGGAAAAATAAAAGTACACTCAGGAAGCTGGAGGCGAAGGAGGAGGCGGTGCCTCACGGTCTTTGTCGTAGTCCTCAGCATAGACTCTAGTCAACCAGGCTATCTGAGTCTGGGTCGTCTGTAGACTAGCTGTGAGACCGGCTATCCTCTGATCAGTCGTACGCTGCACCTCTAGGAGCTCTCCCATCCGTGGGTCTGATGCGTGCTGGGCAGCCAACAGCTCATCCATCCTCAGATCAGATCTGCGCTGAGCATCCCTGACCTCCTGCAGCATCCCCATCATGGCTGAAGGTGGAAGTGAAGGATCAGCCGAGTGGGAAGGACCAGCCTCAGGTGCAGGAGCCGCCGCAGAAGAAGTACCAACTCCAGCCGCATGTGTAGGTGAAAGCGGTGGTATCGAGTCGACGTCCATATACATACGATCGTCATCATCGACCGGATCCACACGAGCTCTAGCAGCAGCAGCAGCAGCCTCAACATTAGCCATCTCAACCTGAGTGTGAGGGTGCACCATCGCGTTCCTCTCCTCATCACTAACCTCAGCATCTCGCAGCCCCATCTTGCAGATTGCCTCCCAATCTAGAGGCGACGAGAAGGTCTTCTCCTGGATCTTCTCATCTATGAGATCCACCCCCAGACGGGTCAGTAGAACTGTAATCATGTGTCCATAGGGTAGATTACCCCTATGACCGGACAATGTAGCACTAATCATTGTCCGCATGATGATGTAAGGAAGGCAGACAGGCTGGCGAGTGCATATACTGTATATCAGGAACTGGGTCAGCTGAGACACCCTCTCATAGTGCCCACTCTGCGGGATCAGATTATGCTGGATAATTTTACCGAAGACCCGTGGAGCTGGACGCAGATAACAAGCTCTCATCTGCCACTGATCAGGACGGAGCAACTGGTTGTCAATCTCTGCCCTCATCTCCATCTCAACAAACTATGGCTCTCCCGAGGCACAATACACCATGGGGCCATCATAGGGAATGCCCAACAGATCGGCCAGCTACCGATAATCAAAGGAAATGTGCACCCCCTTGACGTAACTGGTGATGCGCAACTCCTGACCATGCTCAACGTCATTGTAATTCCCCACCACCTGGAGATTACAATAGAACTAGCGCACCAAATCTGGACATGTGCACGCGTCGTATGTGATGATAGTGAGCCACCCCATATCACCAAATGCTCCCTCTACATTGAACAAGGCTAGCTCAGCCAAGTTCACCATGCGACCCCCTTCCACTTTCTTACGGGCATAGTCAGCATACTGTGCCTCAGCTTCATTTGAACGGAAGCGAAGTGGATCACGCACTCTGGGTACCTTGGTACGAGCCATAGTATCTGCAAATAAGAAAGAGAAAGGAAACAAGGAGTTAATAGGATAAAAATCCAAAATTTGATGTAATAACGATGTAAGTTGACCATAAAGCCCCATTTCTCACATTTCAAGTGGGCATAAGGACTTACGTAGGTTTAAACATATCCTACAACCCACATGCGGTAGGAAATTTTAACTGACGATGTCCAATTTAAAGATTCAAGAAAAATCAAAAATGTCGACAAATTAGGGCAAAAAGAGAAAATTTCAAGTTTCTCGATAACCAACCGATGAAACTCAAAAAATTTTGAGGGCTTTCGTTCCTCGAGACACCAATAACAAAAGCCCCCAATAAAAATCGAATTTATACGATTGGAAAAAGTTTAATTTTGAAAATACAAGTTAAATGTGCAAAACCTAGAAAAGAAAACCTAAAAACAGGTGAAGATGAGTGGATATACCTGTATGGATGACGTGGACGCCGAAACCCGGAGTCAAACCGACCAAAAACGGTAGAGTAGCACTGTAGCAACTCAGAGAGTAGAGACGAGTCGAAACGGAGGAGGAATAGTGAGAAATGACCCAGAATCGGATCTTAAAAATCTGATTTTTGGTCCGAGGGTCGGACAATTCGACTGGACTCATCGACCCTCGAATCGACCCTCCCATCGACCCTCGGCTCTCGGGAACCTGACAGAAAACTAAGGGTCGGAACTGAGGGTCGGACACCCATCGACCCTCGTATCGACCCTCAGCTCTCGGGGAGAACAGGTCATTCCCAGGGTCGGATACCAAGGTCGGACATACCATCGACCCTCACCATCGACCCTGCATAGAAAAGACAGCATTTTTTTTATAAAATGAGCTAGAATTGGAATCGATTATTGGTTAGCATGCCTACATGAAATATAAATGACTTCTAACCTATTTGATGATTTTCAGGCACCACCAATCACTGAAAAGAAATATGTTTGGACGTAGAGTGACCCGACAGACCCGAAATACAGTCCCACCACCACCACCAATGGAGGAGACTAGTCAAGAGAATAACTACGCACCGGGAAATCCAGAACCGGCAAACCCTACAAATTTGCCACCTCCACCACCAGAGCTAGCAACAGTGGTGATGAATCTGGCACAGCAGCTGCAGCAGATGCAACACGCACAGGCTCAGATGCAGGTTGCCATGGGAATTATGTTCCAAGCCACTCAGGCTGCACCCATGCACACCAGACAAGCTAGTGCAGCACCAGTAGGTAACCACCCAGCCCCTCAGACACCTCAACAACCGGCTGCACTGATTCCAATGCAAGTACCGGAAGTAGCTCAAGGGAATTACCAGTATCCACCCTATATGTTTGGGGCAAACCCCCAAAACCAACTGGATCACTCCCGGTTAGTGGAGAGATTTTAGAAGATGAAACCCAAAGAATTCAATGGCAAGCCGTCTGATCCATTGTGGCCAGCACACTGGATAGACGAGATGGAGAGAAACTTCTTCATGATGACTATTACAGAGGAAGAAAAGTACTATGTGCCACCTTCATGCTCAAGGGCGACGCACACCATTGGTGGAAATCCACGAAGACATATTTACTGACCAAGCATGCCCTACTGACATGGGCTATATATAAAGAAGCATTCTTCGAGAAATATTTTCCACAAAGCTTCAGAGATTCGATGGAGAAGGAGTTCCTGAGTCTTTATCAGGGACATATGTCAGTGGATGCGTACCAACAGCGTTATGAAGAGCTATTTTTCTTCGCACCACTGAGTATGCAAGAAGAAGAAACCAAAACCCGTAGGTTTGTCACGGGACTAAGAGGAAGCATCAGAGAAAATGTTCTGGGCTTAGAGAAGAAAATTTACAATGAAGCTGTCCAGATTGCTCGAATGATTGAATCGAGCCAGAAGGAGAGTTATTTTACTCAGAACAAAGGCATCAAAAGGCCAGCCGGAAACTCCTACAACGGAGGCAATAACAGGACGTATAAGCCTTTCCGTCCTCAGAATTTTAATGCTGCAACCAAGACTACCCCAACAACTCAACCTCAGCCAAAGCCAAATTTTGAAGCCCCGAAGTGTTTTAACTGCAACCAGCCGGGACATATGGCAAGGGAGTGCCCTATGCCCAAGAAACAATTCCATCAGGGACGTGTATATGCTGTTACGTCCGAGGATGCGGCCGCATCACCCGATGTGGTCACAGGTATGACTGAAACTTTTAAAGTTGTAATTACATTGAATGAGCATGTAGACTAAGTAAAGATAAATCACAGGTATTGTACCTATAAATGGAGTACCCGCCAGAGTACTTCGATTCCGGAGCTACTCATTCCTTTATATCTGTGTCATTTGGAAAGAAGACAAAATTACCCATCAAAACATTAGACTACAAATAACTTGTACGGTCACCAATGAGGTTAGAAGTGGAACTAGAGAAGGGTTATGCACCATGTCCAGTTCTCATTGGAGAGCAGATCTTAGATGCAACCTCAATACAACTTGAGATGGCAGACTTTGATATCATCTTGGGAATGGACTGGTTAGCTCGGCATTCTGCAAATTTATTATGCGCCGAAAAGAAGCTAACATTCAAAGACAAAGAAGGGGCAAAATTCAGTTTCTCGGGAACCAAACTTCCCCGGAAACGCAAGCTCATACTCTCAGCATTATAGGCTAAGAAGTGCCTTGACAAGGGAGCAGTCGGGTATCTAGTGTCAGTGGTCGACCTAACCAAGGAAGCACCACGAATGGAAAACATTGATGTCGTGCGGGATTATCCTGATGTATTTTCGGAGGAACTACCCGGATTACCACCCGACCGTGCCACGGAGTTTGTAATAGACCTGATACCTGGAGCCGCACCCGTATCAAAAGCACCTTACAGGATGGCTCCTACGGAACTGAAGGAACTGAAGGAACTGAAGGTGCAACTACAAGAATTGCTGGACAAGGGTTATATTCGACCCCGTATATCTCCATGGGGTGCACCGGTGTTGTTCGTAAAGAAGAAGGATGGTAGCGTTCGATTATGTATCGACTATCGAGAGTTGAATAAACTGACAATCAAGAATCGATATCCACTATCTCGGATCGATGACTTGTTCGATCAGTTACAAGGAGCAAAAGTATTTTCTAAGATCGATCTTCGATCAGGCTATCATCAGCTGAAGATTAAAGAAGGTGATATTCCAAGGACAGCATTCAGGACCAGATATGGACATTATGAATTTTTGGTTATGTCTTTCGGATTAACTAATGCACCGGCAACGTTCATGGAACTTATGAACCGATTTTTCCACGATATGTTGGATACGTCGGTTATAGTATTTATTGATGACATATTGGTATGCTCCAAGGACAAAGAAACCCATATCAAGAACCTAAACGCAGCCCTACAGCGTTTAAGGAAAGAGAAGCTATATGCCAAATTTTCCAAGTGCGAGTTTTGGCTAAGTGAAGTCGCATTCCTAGGCTATGTAGTATCCGCTGAAGGAATCAAAGTGGATCCCAGCAAGATCGAGGCTATTGTGAAGTGGGAAGCACCAAAGAGCGTTTCGGAAATCAGAAGCTTTCTAGGTCTAGCTGGTTATTATCGGAGATTTGTAGAAGACTACTCTCGGATTATCGTACCTCTCACCAGTTTGACTAAGAAAGGTGAAAAGTTTGTATAGACCGATAAATGTGAAAAGAGTTTCCAAACACTAAAGACCAGATTGATATTCGCTCCAATTTTGACTATTCTCGTGCCAGGACAGACATTTACTCTATACACTGATGCGTCGGGACTGGGATTAGGATGTGTGCTTATGCAAGGAGAGCAAGTGATTGCTTATGCTTCAAGACAGTTAAAGGTACATGAGGAAAATTATCCCACTCATGATCTGGAGCTAGCGGCAGTAGTACATGCGGTCAAGATATGGAGACATTACCTATACGGGGAGAAATTTCAGATTAAGTCGGACCATAAAAGTCTTACTTATCTATTTAATCAGAAGGAGTTGAATATGAGACAAAGAAGATGGCTGGAACTATTGAAAGACTATGATTGTGATATCCAGTATCATCTGGGAAAAGCGAACGTAGTAGCGGATGCATTAAGCCAAAAAGCAATGATAAAATCTCAAGGAGAAGTTAGCACGACTGCAGCAATGTGTACCAACGAAATGGTATTCAATCATGGCAACGAGCAGTATGTGATAGATACAACGGATGAATTAGCCAACCAAGGGTTTATTCATCGGTTTTTGAATATGTTCGTGGAATTGAAGATTATACCGGATATAGGGGATGAAGTGAAGATAGCTATCAAAACAGATCCTTATCTGAGAACAGTACAAGAAGATATTGAGAAAGGTAGGACTAACCCTGAGTTCACCTTGGATGACGAGAAAGTACTGAAATACAAAGGAAGAATATGTGTACATGAAACAGAAAGTATGGACATTAGACACCGACTGATGAAAGAAGCCCATACCACCATCTATTCGATACATCCTGGAAGTACAAAAATGTATCATGATCTGAAGAAACTATATTGGTGGAGGGGAATGAAAGCAGATGTAGCTAAGTTCTTTATTGGATTTATTCAGACATGTATATGATATTTATTATTTATGTCTCATTTGAATACAGAATAATTTGCTATTAAATTATTAATATCATTTAGTTTCTCAGTTCATGTTATTATAAGATTTCCGCTATTGTGTATTTACTCTGATTATGATTACGGATGCGTGTAAGTTTGGAGAACGCGGGGATAGCCTATTTGAGATCCTGGTTGAACCGTTGGTTTATTCGTGGTTCATCACACCATTCTGAATAGTGCGGAATTGGGGTGTGACAGCATTAGTCAATCCGAAAGACAAAACCAAAAATTCATAATGTCCATATCTAGTCCTGAATGCTGTCTTCGGAATATCACCTTCTTTAATCTTCAGCTGATGATAGCTTGATCGAAGATCAATCTTAGAAAATACTTTTGCTCCTTGTAACTGATCGAACAAGTCATCGATCCAAAGTAGTGGATATCGATTCTTGATTGTCAGTTTATTCAACTCCCGATAGTCGATGCATAATCGAACGCTACCATCCTTCTTCTTTACGAACAACACCAGTGCCCCCCATGGAGAGATATACTGGGTCGAATATAACCCTTGTCCAGCAGTTCTTGTAGTTGCACTTTTAATTCCTTCAGTTCCGTAGGAGCCATTCTATAAGGTGCTTTTTGACACTGGTGCAGCTCCAGGTATAAGGTCTATCACAAACTCTGTGGCTCGGTCGGGTGGTAATCCGGGTAGTTCCTCTGAAAATACGTCAGGGTAGTCTCGCACGACGTCAATGTCTTCCATTCGTGGTGCTTCCTTGGTTAGGTCGACCACTGATACTAGATACCCGATTGCCGTCTTCTCAAAGCACTTCTTAGCCTTTAGTGCTGAAAGTATGAGCTTGAGTCTCCGGGGAAGTTTGGTTCCCGAGAAACTGAATTCTGCTCCTTCTTTGTCTTTGAACGTTAGCTTCTTTTCGGCGCATAACAGATTTACAGAATGCCGAGCTAACCAGTCAATTCCCAAGATGACATCAAAGTCTGCCATCTCCAGTTGTATCAAGGTTGCATCTAAGGCCTTCTCTCCAATGAGAACTGGACATGGTCCATAATCTTTCTCTAATTCCACTTCTAACCCCATCGGTGATCGTACAAGTAATTTGTAGTCTAATGTTTTGATGGGTAAATTTATCTTCTTTCCGAATGACACAGATATAAAGGAATGAGTAGCTCCGGAATCAAAGAGTACTCTCGCGAGCATGCCATTTATAGGTACAATACCTGTGATTTATTTTTACTTAGTCTACATGCTCATACAATATAAATACAACTTAAAAAGTTTCAGTCATACTTGTGACCACATCGGGTGATGCGGCCGCATCTTCAGACGTAACAGCATATACCCGTCCCTTATGGAATTGCTTCTTGGGCTTAGGGCACTCCCTTGCCATATGTCCCGATTGGTTGCAGTTAAAACACTTCGGGCCTTCAGAATTTGGCTTTGGCTGAGGTTGAGCTGCTGAAGTAGTCTTGGTTGCAGCAGTAAAATTCTAAGGACGGAAAGGCTTATATGTCCTGTTATTGCCTCCGTTGTAAGAATTTTTGGCTGGCCTTTTGATGCCTCTGTTCTGAGTAAAATAACTCTCCTTCTGGCTCGATTCAATAACTCGAGCTATCTGGACAGCTTCATTATAAATTTTCTTTTCTAAGCTCAGAACATGTTCTCTGATGTTTCCTCTCAGTCCCATGACGAACCTATGGGTTTTGGTGTCTTCTTCTTGCATGCTAATTGGTGCAAAGAAAAATAGCTCTTCGTAGCGCTGTTGATATGCGTCCACAGTCATCTGTCCCTGATATAAACTCAGGAACTCTTTTTCCATAGAATCTCTGAAGCTCCGTGGAAAATATTTCTCAAAGAAGGATTCTTTATATATAGCCCAAGTTAGTAGGGCGTGCTTGGTCAGTAGATATGCCTTCGTGGATTTCCACCAATGATGTGCGTCGCCCTTGAGCATGAAGGTGGCACATAATACTTTCTCTTCCTCTGTGATAGTCATCATGAGGAAATTTCTCTCCATCTCGTCTATCCAGTGTCCTGGCCACAACGGATCAGACGGTTTGCCGTTGAATTCCTTGGGTTTCATCTTCAAGAATCTCTCCACTAGTCGAGAGTGGTCCAACTGATTTTGGAGGTTTGCCCCAAACATCTGGGGTGGATACTGGTAATTACCCTTAGCTGCTTCCGGAACCTGCACTGGAATCTCTGCAGCAGGTTGTTGAGGTGTCTGAGGAGCTGGGTGGTTACCCACTGGTGCTGCACTAGCTTGTCCTGTGTGCATGGGTGCAGCCTGAGTGGCTTGAAACATAATGCCCATGGCAACTTGCATCTAAGCCTGTGCGTATTGCATCTGCTGCAGCTGTTGTGCCAGATTCATCACCACAGTTCCTAGCTCTGGTGGTGGAGGTGGCAAATTTGTAGGATTTGCCGGTTCTGGATTACCCGATGCGTAATCGTTTTCCTGACTGGTCTCCTCCACGGGTGGTGGTGGTGGAACTGCATTCCGGGTCTGTCGGGTTACTCTACGTCCAGACATAATTCCTTTCTGTGATTGGTGGTGCCTGAAAATTATCAAAATAGGTGAGAAGTCATTTATATTTCATGTAGGCACGCTAATCGCTAATCAATTCCAATTCTAGCTCATTTTATAAAAAAAATATTGTCTTTTCTATGCAGGGTCGATGGTGAGGGTCGATGGAATGTCCGACCCTTGGTATCCGACCCTGGGAATGACCTGTTCTTCCCGAGAGCTGAGGGTCGATGTGAGGGCCGATGGGTGTCCGACCCTCAGTTCCGACCCTTAATTTTCTGTCAGATTCCCAAGAGCCGAGGGTCGATGTGAGGGTCGATGGGTGTCCGACCCTCAGTTCCCACCCTTAGTTTTCTGTCAGGTTCCCGAGAGCCGAGGGTCGACGGGAGGGTCGATTCGAGGGTCGATGGTTCTAGTCGAATTGTACGACCCTCACACTAAAAATCAGATTTTTAAGATCCGATTTTGAGTCATTTCCTATTATTTCTCCTCCGTTTCGACTCGTCTCTCCTCTCTGAGTTGCTACAGTGCTACTCCATTATTTTTTATCGCTTTGACTCTGGGTTTTGACGTCCACGTCATCCATACAGGTATGTCCACTCATTTTTACCTGTTTTTTGGTTTTCTTTTCTAGGTTTTCGTCCATTTAACTTGTATTTTTCAAATTAAACTTTTTCCAACCGTAAAAATTCGATTTTTATTGGGGGCTTTTGTTATTGGTGTCTCGAGGAACGAAAGCCCTCAAAAATTTCTGAGTTTCATCGGTTGGTTATCGAGAAACTTGAATTTTTCCCTTTTTGCCCTAATTTGTCAAAAATTTTTATTTTTCTTGAATTTCTTCAAATTGGACATCGTCAGTTAAAATTTCCTACTGCATGTGGGTTGTAGGGTATGTTTAAACCTACGTAAGTTCTCATGCCCACTTGTATGGTGAGAAATGGGGCTTTATGGTCAACTTACGTCGTTATTAAATCAAATTTTGGATTTTTATCCTATTAACCCCTTGTCTCCCTTTCTCTTTCTTATCTGCAGATACCATGGCTCGTACCAAGATACCCAAAGTGCGTGATCCACTTCGCTTCCGTTCAAATGAAGCCGAGGCACATTATGCTGACTATGCCCATAAGAAAGTGGAAGGTGGTCGTATGGTGAACTTGGCTGAGCTAGCCTTGTTCAACGTAGAGAGGGTATTTGGTGATATGGGGTGGCTCCCTGTCATCACCTACGATGCGTGCACATGTCCGGATTTGGTGCGCCAGTTCTATTGTAATCTCCAGGTGGTGGGGAATTACAATGACGTTGAGCATGGTCAGGAGTTGCGCATCACCAGTTACGTTAAAGGGGTGCACATTTCTTTTGATTATTGGCAACTGGCCGATCTGTTGGGCATACCTTATGACGGCCCCATGGTGTACTGTGCACCTGGAGAGCCACAGTTTGTTTCTATGGAGATGAGGGCAGAGATCGACAACCAGCTGTTACGACCTGATCGCTGGCAGATGAGAGCCTGTTACCTATGTCCAGCTCCACGGGTCTTCTGCAAGATTATCCAGCATAATCTGATCCCGCAGAGTGGGCACTATGAGAGGATTTCTTAGCTGACCCAATTTTTGATATACAGTATCTGCACCAGACAGCCGGTCTGCCTTCCTTACATCATCATGTGGACCATGATTAGTGCTACATTGTCCGGTCATAGGGGTAATCTACTCTATGGACGCATGATTACAGTTCTACAGACCCGTCGGGGGTTAACCTGGTAGATGAGAAGATCCAGGAGAAGACCTTCTCGTCGCCTCTAGATTGGGAGGCTATCTGCAAGATGGGTATGCGGGATGCCCAAGTCAATGATGAGGAGAGGAACGAGATGGTGCGTCCTCACACTCGTAACGAGATGGCTGATGTTGAGGCTGCTGCTGCCGCTGCTAGAGCTCATGTGGATCCCGTCGATGATGATGACCGCATGTATATGGATGTTGACACGATACCACCGCCTTCACCTACGCATGCGGCTGGTGTTGGTATTTCTTCTGCGGCGGACCCTGTACTGGAGACCGGTCCTTCTCATGCGGCTGGTCCTTCACGCCCACCTGTTGATGACGTGCTGAGTATGTTTCACAAGATTAGAGAGGCTCTGCGTGCATCGGATCTGAGGATAGGGGAGCTTCTAGACGCCCAGCGCTGGACTGATCAGCGGGTGGCTGATCTCACAGCTAGTCTGCAGGTGACTCAGACTCAGGTGGCATGGTTGACTAGAGTCTATGCCGAGGACTACGATAGAGACCGTGAGGCCCCGCCTCCTCCTTCGCCTCCAGCTTCCTGAGTGTACTTTATTTTCCTTGTACTACAGAGTAACTGTCCGGGTTGTGGACTGTACTCTGCTTTAGTTGTGTATATACAATTTGTTTCGCTCTCATTGTATGTAAACTTGTTTCCCCTTTAATAGATGCATTATTCTCTTTTTAAATTTGGTCTCAATCATCACTGATGCTTATAATGTGTTAATATTACTATTTTTATTTTTATCCTATCTCAGTTCACAATTGTCTTGAATGTATGTTAGTTCAGCGGGCAAGGCCTGAGATGCTCTGATACCAAGTTGTCACACCCCAATTCAACACTGTTCAGAATGGTGTGATGAACCGCTAATAAACCAATGGTTCAACCAAGATCTCGAGTAGGCTATCCCCGCGTTATCTAAACTTCTACACATCCGTAATCATAATCAGAGTAAATACACAATAACAGAAATCTTATAAAAAACAACTGAGAATCTATGTCATATTAAAATTTAAATAACAATTTATTCTGTTTCAACTGAGACATAAATATTTAAATACCAAATACATGTCTTAATAAATCCAAATAAAGAAACCTATAAAATATCTAATCAAATACACACGAGTTGCACTCGCAAGAGGAGTCGTTTGTATCCACTTCAGCTCCAGCTTCCATTGCTGCCATGTTCCCGTACACAGACGCATTCATATAATCTTCAACGGTATAACCTGCATCATCAACTAAAAATATTCGACGTCAAGGGGTGAGCACACATCACGGCTCAGTGAGTAGCCAAAACAATGCAACAGTATATATGCATGCAATCAATTTATATCTTTGGTCCAGTTTAAAGTTTGCGGTATGCAATAGAAAGGTTTAGGTAGTCAAAGGTCGCTTTTATTGACCCCGCCTCTATACACAAGTGTGTGACGTCACCCGAAGATCACATTTATCGTCGACTCACATACACCCAACCATGAACATTATATAACAAAGGTTAACGTTTATTGCTATATATTGTCATACCAACACGTAAGCCCCTATTGGCAAGGGCTGCAAACTGGGCTCGCAACTAACCAATCCTAATGCCAAAAGTGTATCCAAGGCCTCACCCCAGCATCCCTCAGAATGTCCATAGAGATAGAGCTAAGGCCCCCCGGTAGAGTCAGAGACTACAAGGACCGAGACCACCTCCCCTGATACTCTACGACATAATAGTTCTGCTAAAGTAATGGTGATACGACGATGCTAATGCACAAGACATGAGTTAGAGATAGAGCTAAAGTGCTGAGACCCGCCAAAGGTTAATGTTTATTGACGTTCTCATCACACCTCCCCTGATACTCGCTCGCATCAAGTACACTAACCACACACATACAATCACATGCCTATTCCTATCATCATCATCATCATCATGTTATAAACAATAAAATAAATATGCATGAACAAATAATAGAAATATTGGATGACATGTTGTTTGCACATTACAAACATCTTCGCATAGATTCAAGCATAGCATAGGACTCAAGAAAATAGAAAACAATTTTGTTATTAACAAATTAGTTTGGAGTTCTGGTTCCTCACCTTAGCTTGCTAAAAGATACTTTTCCAAGCTTTAGAATCACCTTTACAATGTCATTATATTGCTAGAAGACCTAACAAAGTCGATAGAATTTAATCAGAATTAATTCCAGATTTAAAAACCACTCTATTAACTGAGGGTCGGAGGTAGGGTCGGATCATGATCGACCCTGGGTGCGACCCTCCCTTAACTCTGAACTTCCTGAACACTAAGGGTCGATGGTCAGAATCACCTAGGGTCGGATGGTCATCGACCCTCGGTGCGACCCTCTGTGCACTTTGGTCCAATTCCCTCTTTTTAATCTATTCTTCGTGTTTGGGTCCTATGGTTTGCTTCTACATTCCATTCAACATTCATTCCATGGTCTAGAACCATGAATCATCCACCTAAATTGCTTTCATGCATTCTTCTATGGTTTTCCATGAAAACCTAACCGTAGATTGATGGTTTAGGTTTCTCCGAGATCACACTCTCACCAATAACTAACCTAAGGTCTATAGAAACTCATGGAATTAGTATCCATACCTGAGAAGAATAATCCTTCTTTGCAACTCTTCTCTTTGGGCTTAATTCTCTTCCTTGTTTCTCTTCTTCCTCTTCTCCTTCTCTTCTCTTTCTCTCAATTCAATTAGGGTTGTAAAAGGAGTGAAAGAGGCCTAGGGACGTCCTTTAAATAGAGTAGGAACATCCTAAAATAAGTCCCTCTGAGATTAGGAAAGAATCCCAATTGAAAATTAGGAAATTTCCTGATTTTATTTCCTACGGTAACCGAGGGTCGATGGGAGGGTCGATGATCCCGTCGACCCTAGGGTTCTAAGCTGTCCGACCCTCCCTTCAAAACTGAGGGTTTGACTTTTTGTTTTGGGAGGTCCGACCCTGGTTAGCTGGGTATGCGACCCTTCCCCTATTTTATGTTTTTGGGTCAATTTGATACCTGGGATCTCGATCTCCTTCATGCCCTTGGTCCATTTGACTCGACCATGACGGGTAAACCTGGTTCAAGGTGGTAAGACCGGGTTAGATCGACACGGGTCTTACAAACATTGTATGCAACCAACCATATGGTAAGTTCCTTTCACCGCCATATGCAGTAACATTCAGCGCCTCATTAGAATATAGGGCAAGCATATTTGGTAATGAGTACAGACGCAATAAGCCACATACTCGTGAAAGCTCACAATCACCTCTCTATGTCCACTCCTACAGATGATGTTAGGCTGAATAATCTAACAAAAAACCCTTGGAATCGGTGATACCCGGACTCAACATATTTTCCTCTCGATATGCGTAACTAACTCCAGATCTCCTGTCTAAAAGTCTCTGAGATAAGATCAGATGAAGAAGAACCTGACCCGGCATATACACAGGCGCCTGCCGCTGAAACATGCAATAACTCCGCCAACTGACAGACATCTAAGGAGATATCCCTGTCATATACCCTACTGGATATCCTCAAACCCAAATCAAGATGTTCATCCTCGAGATCAATCTCCACTCAAAGACTGCAGTAAAACAACCTGACTAGATTAGGCCTGGTGACTATCCTGTACCTCAGGACTGGTGCCCAGCCTAATATAGTAAATGCCTCACCAATGGCAAAGCATCGTAGTGGCTTGAAGTTTACAAATCACCCAGACTTAATGGAAGCACTCTCGAATCTAGGCTAAGCATCCTACTCAGCACGAGAATGAAACTTGAGAGCATCGAAGGCTGGTGGTCTAACCATTTTATTGCAAAAACATACAAGAAAGAGAAATTGTATAAAGAAACAAGTTCAACAAAGTGTTAGACTAATGCAAAGTATTTATAATGGAATGAAACATGGTTAAATTAATTATAAACCTAGAAAGAGAAGCTTCATTGGAAAATTCGAATAAAATGCATCAAATAGCCAACATGGAAAATATGGAATACGCACCGATACATGAAAAAGAGATTCTAAATGGCTAGAAATGTTTTAAACGTGTCATAGAAGGACTGCTTTGACATTTGAAGCATTGGAAATTGATAGATTGTTAGTTTGATGCAATTTTATGAAATATGTGAAAAATCGATATGGGAAAAACTTGAAGTTCGCAAATATGATAAGAAAACCATATTTGATCAGTTAAAGAACATCCTAGAAACTTCTAAATGAGATTTGTAATGAGTTATAGCAAGTTACATGAAGCAAGTAAGAGTCAAATTGAAAACCTAGGTATTAACCAAATCAAAATGGGAAAATTTCGATAAGTTTATCATTTGCATACCTTTGGAATTACTCAAGCCTCAGAATGGATTGGGAATGAGTGAATTTGACCAAGAAAATGATTAGGAATGGTCTCTAGCCCTTCTCTCTTCCTTTACCTAGTTCAGATTGAAAATGAGAGGGAAAATGACAACACTCGGCCCCTTTAAATCATGTTTTCAAGTCAGTCGATCGATAAAATTGATCTGATCCACCACCAGATCTAATCGACCACCTCGATCAACCACTTGCTGACAACAAGCTTAGTTTGGATTATTTTTAAAAAAAATCATCATGAATCCCATTCTTGCCTACTCTAATATGATTATGTAGTGATTTTAATTGATAATTGATCATTAAAGCTTGATTTTGGAATAAGTTAGAATATTACTAATGCTAAATATCAATATGCTATTCTAAAATAGACAGCATCCTTCTCAGTGGCCCCTGATACCCATGGCAATCGTCAGAATCTGAACGATGATCAAGGTCCTAGGGAAAATACACCCTTGCCTCCTACTGCTACTGAAAATGTTCTACCTCCTCCATGTAAGACCCGTATCAAACTAACCGGTCTTACCACCTTGTATCAGGTCTTCCTAACATGGTCGGGCCAAGTGGACCAAGTGCATGAAGAAACCACAAGACGAGGTATGAAATTTAATCCAAAAACAAACAATTATGAGCGTGTGGTCGCATACCTAAACAGGTGTGATCAACCACACCTCAAAATAGTGCAACCACAGGAATTTCGGTCATGTGGTCGCATGTTTCAGAAGGTGTGGTCGACGGGTTTTGCGACCCCACCTCCGACCACACAGATTCCAGACAGAACCGAATTTAGGAAACCTTCCTAATCCGAAGGGGGTTCTTTCCTAAACTCGGTAGGGTTTATTATGGAGGGTTTTTCTCTATAAATAGGACGTCCCTTAGCCTCTTTCACCCTTTTAGAACTCAAACTGAAAGTGGGAGAAAGAGAAGAGAAGGAAGAGAAGGAGAATTGAAGAAGAAGACTAAGGAGGAAGAAAATTCAGAGAAAACTCTGAATCTTCAACAAGCTTAAGGTATGAAAACATTCCCATGTTAAATTGAGAGCCTAGAATAGTTCATAAAAGAGATAGGATTTAGGTGAAACCTAAATCATCAATCCATGGATAAATTCCAAGAGAATCCATGGGAGGAAATTATGTGGACAATGGATTCTATATAAAATACTAGTTCTAAGCCATAGAATAATCATAGGAAGGACCATAATGATAAGCCAAAGAATCTGAGCATGAAGGAATTGGAGTTGAGAGTGAAAGGTCGACCATCACACGTGTGGTCGTACGTGTGGTCGCATGATGTACGACCACACGAAACATACATATCTGACCACATTCCCTCGAGATGTTCCAGGGAGGGTGTGGTCGCATGTGTGGTCGCAGGATATGCAACCACACCCTGCGACCACACATCCTGTGGGAGGCCACAGGTGCTGCCACACCTGCGACCCCTCAGTTTATGTTAGTCTAAATTCATGGGAATTAATTTTAATTTAAAATCTATAAATTTGTTAGGTTTCCAAGTGCTCTAAAAGTGAATTACAAAGCTTGAACGAGGATCTATTATTGAGCAAAGGTAAGGGAACAAGACCAAAATTAATTGGCTAATAATAAACTATTTTTATTTATTAAGTCCAATACCATGAATGATTCTATGCTTGTATGATTGTAATGTGCATTTCACATGTCATCCAATATTCCTATTATTACTGCTCATGCATATTTAATTTCGTTTCTTTATAACATGATGTGATGATGATGCTAGGAATAGGCATGTGAATGTATGTGTGTGGTTAGTGTACTTGATGCGAGTGGGGCATCAGGGGGAGGACGTGATACTATGGTTCATCCTGGTTACAGACTCTAGCTCTATCCCTACTCAAGTCTTGTCCATTGACATCGTTGTATCGCCATTACCTAGCAGAACTATTATGTCGTTGGGCATCAGGGGAGGTGGTCTCGGACCCTATAGTCTCTGACTCTGCCGGGGGGCCTTAGCTCTATCTCTATAGACGTATTGAGGGATGCTGGGGTGAGGCCTTGGATACACTGTTTGACATTAGGACTAGTTAGTTGCGAGCCCAGTTTGCAAGCCCTCACCAATAGGGGCTTACGTGTTGGTATGGGTAGGGCATCAGGGGAAGTGTCATGTGGTGTTTGATCCGAGCACTTTAGCTCTATCTCTATTCCATGATGGGTGCATGTGGGATGGCAATGGTGTTTGATCCATTGGGCGGCTTTACACACACTCGTGTATAGAGGCAGCCACCAATCCTTTCTATTGCACATTGCAAACTTATGAACCGGACCAAAGATATGAATTGAATGCATGCATATGTTTGTTGCATTGTTTTGTTTTCTCATTGAGCCATGATGTGTGCTCACCCTATCGACATCAAATATTTTTAATTGATGATGCAGGTCCTACAGTAGAAGATTATATGAATGCTCCAATGTACGGGCATGTTGCAGCGATGGTTGCAGAAGCTATGATGGAGTCGCATGATTCGTCGTGCGAGTATAACTCATGCGTCTTTGATTAGATTATTTGTTGGATTATTTAGAAGATGTAATTTATTATTTTATTTTATTTTATGTCTTAATCTTTTGGAAATAATTGGATACTTTATTTATGATATCACTGTTAGATACTCAGTTCATTAATATTAAAGACTTTTACTATTGTTTATTTACTCTAATTATGGTTGTGGATGTATATGGTTTTAGCAAGGGATACGGTCTATTCAATATCATGGTTGAACCATTGGATCATAAACGGTTCATCACACCATTCTAGTTGGTTCAGAATTGGGGCGTGACAACTTGGTATCAGAGCTCTCGGTCTCTGTTTATTAAACCTGTATACTTCCACAAAAGTTCGTGAACTGAGTTAGGATAAAATTTAAAATCTTTAATAAGAACACACTATAAGCACCTGTGTTGTATGAGACAAAAATTAAGAAAGAGAATAATGTACTATTAAGATGAGAAACAAGTTTCCATGTACACATCAAATAAAAAACATTATATATATATATATATATATATATATATATATATATATATATATATATATATATATATATATATATATCCAAATTAGAGTACGGTCCACAATCTGGACAGTTACTCTGTAGTACAAGGAAAAAGGAAAATATGCATCATGGAGCTGGAGGTGCTAGAGGAGGAGGTGCCTCACGATCTCGATCATAATCCTCAGCATACACCCTCGTAAGCCAGGCTACCAAGTCTGGGTCACCTGGAGACTAGCTGCCAGATCGGCCACCCATTGATCAGTCGCACATTGGGCCTCCCGAATCTCACGCAGCAGCCCCATCAAGTCATCAGATGGTGGGTGCAAAGGACCAACTGAGTGTGAAGGAATCCGAGAAGGGCCAGCTCCAGTGGAATGCAGTGGTGATGGAGGAGGTATGGCGTCTACATCCATGAACATATGATCATCATCCTCAGCATCACCCCCATGGACCCGTACTGCTGCTGCTGCTGCCGCCTCAGCGTCTCCTATCTCTACCCGAGTACGGGGATGCACCATAGCGTTCCTCTCCTCGTCACTGAGTTGCGCATCTCGCATCCCCATCTTGCAGATGGCCTCCAAGTCAAGGTCAGACGAGAAGGTATCCTCATGAATCCTCTCATCAACTAAATTGACATGCAGGTGAATGAGCAGGGTAGTGATGAAACGCCCATAGGGCAGGTTGCCCATCTGACCAGGCATCGCAGCACGGCGCATCGTCCTGATAATAATCTACAGGAGGCAGACGGGCTGCCTAGTGCAGATACAGTACAAGAGACACTAGGTCAACTAGGAAATCTTCTCATAGTGGCCACTCTGAGGAATCAGGTTGTGCTAAATAATCTTGCAGTACACCCGAGCTTCCGACCATAGGTTGATTGCCTTCATCTCCTAGTGATCATCCCTAAGAAGCTGGTGGTCAATCTCTGCACGCATCATCAAAGATAGGAACTGGGGTTCCTTAGGTGCATAGTATACTAAGGGGCCATCGTTTGATATACCTAAGAGATTAGCCTACTCCTGGCAGTTAAAGGAGATCTCCACCCCCTTTAACATAACTAGTGATCCTGAGCTCCCTACCCCTATCTGTATCATTTGGATCACCCACTACCTGAAGATTCCAATAAAACTGCTTCACCAGTGCAGGACTAGCGTAACCCTCATAAAATATCATGGGGAGAAAACCCATATCACCAAAGGCACCCTCCACATTAAACAAGGCTAAATTAGCCAGGTTAACACAACGACCCCCTTCTACCTTTTTACGCTCATAACGAGCATGCTGAGCCTCTGCTTCATTAGACTGGAAGAGAATAGGATCATGAACTCTGGGAACCTTGGTGTGAGCCATGTTATCTGCAAAGACACAGACAAATAAGCAAGATATTCGTTATAGAGAAAAACTCAAAATTTTGGCATTATAACGGCATGATTTGGCCAAAAGCCTCACTTTTCACCCAAACCGTTGAGCAAGAGGACTTACTTATGTTCCAAACCATCCTACAAGGTTCATACAATTAGAAATTTAAACTAGGAAGATCGAATTTGAAGAAATTTCAACAATTTGGAAAAATCCCAAAAATTAGGTCAAAAATGGAAAATTTTAAGTTTCTCAAAAACAAACCAATGAAACTTAAATTTTCTTAAGGGCTTTCGTCCATTGGGTAGCCAATAGCAAAAGCCCCCAATAAAAATCAAATTTTTACGATTAGAAAAATTTTAATTCGAAGAAAACGCTATAAATGGAGAAAAACCTAGTTTTGAAAACTTAAAAATGAGGACCAGTAGAGAACATACCTGAAGGAACGGAGCGGAGGTCGTGAATGGAAGAAAGAATCACCAAACACGAGTGGTCAACACTGTAGCAACTCAGTGGAAGCGAGTTGAGTTGAAAGCAAAAGAGAAAGTGGGAAATGACTCCAAAAATCAGGTTTAAAAACCTGATTTGGGGTCATGTGATCGCAAAATTCGACCAAATATGCAACCACACGACCAACCCCACGATCGACACAGGCTCTCGGTTAGCTGACAGACTTCATGTGGTCGGACCCTGTGGTCGCACATATTGTGACCACACGATCGACCACAGGCTCTCGGTGAGCTGACAGGGTTTTGTGAGGTCACATACCCTGTGGTCGGACATGTTGCGACCCCACCATTGACCACACGATGGAAAATATAGTATTTTGACTATATGACTTGGAAAATTGGAATTTTACATTGCTTAATTGGATTTTGACATGGGAATGATGTATATTATGATAGCCTCACATGTTCTGTGATTTTTAGACACTACCACCATCAGAAACAGGAAATGGCTGGGCGAAGAGTAACCAGGCGAGGACGTAACCCAATTCCACCACCACCACTTGTGGAGGAAAATAGCCATGAAAATCCTGGAAGACAAGAGAATCAGAATGTGGTACCACCAGGAGCTAACGACCAGGCTAGTCCTACAAACTTGCCAACCCCACTACAGATTTGGCTACCGCGGTGATGAAACTAGCACAGCAGCTGCAGCAAATACAACAGGTGCAAGCCAATATGCAAGCTGCTATGGGAATGGTGTTTCCAGCTACACAGACTACACCTACACCAGTCAGACAGGCTAGCATCATACTAGGGGGTAGCAACACGGTACCTCAAACACCTCAAACGCCAGCTGTACAAGCTCTAGTACAAAACCCTAAGGTAGCCCAAGGCAGTTACCAGTATCAACCACCTATATATGGGGCCTATGCTCAGTATCAGTTGGACCATTCTCAACGAATCGAGCATTTTTTGAAAATGAAGCCTAAGGAATATAATGACAAGCCAGTGGATCCTTTGTGGCCAGCTCACTGGATCGATGAAATGGAAAGGAATTTCATGATGATGACTGTTAATGAGGAGGAAAAAGTATTGTGTGCAACATTTATGTTGAAAGGTGATGCACACCACTGGTGGAAGTCTACTCGGAGTTATTTGTTAACCAAGCACACCCAATTGACCTGGGCTATCTATAAAGAGGCATTCTTCGAGAAATATTTTCCCAGAAGTTTCAGAGATGCTATGGAAAGAGAGTTCCTGAGTTTGTATCAGGGACAGATAACTGTAGATGCATGTCAACAGCATATGAAGAGCTGTTTTTCTTTGCTCCCTCTAGCATGTAAGAGGAAAATACTAAAACCTGAAGGTTCGTCATGGGACTTAGGGGAAGCATTCGGGAGCATGTTTTGGGGCTAGAAAAGAAAGTTTATAACGAAGCCGTACAGATTGCTCGAGTGCTAGAATCGAGCCAGAGGGAGAGCTACTTTGTTCAGAATGGAAATTCATATAACGGAGGGAACACAAAGACATTTAAACCCTTCCGTACTCAAGGCTTTAATGCTGCAGCCAAGACTACTCCAATCGTCCAACCTCAATAGAAGCAAAATATTGAAGGAGTAAAATGCTATAATTGTAATCAAATGGGACATTATTCAAGGGAATGTCCTAAGCTTAGGAAGCAGCTACAGAAAGGAAAGGTTTATGCAGTTATATCTGAGGATGCTGCCGCATCGCCTGATTTGGTCATAGGTATGACCTAAACCTTTCATTTTGTATTACCCTGTGTGAGCATGTAGACTAAATTAAAACAAATCACAAGTATCGTACCTATTAATGGAATACCTACCAGAGCACTCTTTGATTCTGGAGCTATTCATTCTTTTATATCTGTGTCATTTGGAAAGAAGCTAATTCTACCCCTCAGATATTTAGACTACAAATTGCTTGTATGATCACCTATGGGATTAGAAGTTGAACTAGAAAAAGGTAATGGACCATGTCCAGTTATTATCGATAAGAAGATTTTGGATGCAACCTTAATTCAATTTAAGATGGCAGACTTTGACGTTATCTTGGGAATAGATTGGTTAGCTCGACATTCTGTAAACCTATTATGTGCAGAAAAGAAACTGACCATTAGAGACAAGGAAGGAGCAGAGTTTAGTTTTACGGGAACCAAACATTCCCATAGACGAAAACTCATCCTCTCTGCATTAAAGGCTAGAAAATGCTTCGAGAAATGAGGAGTTGGGTATCTAGTATCCGTGGTTGATCTCACTAAGGAAGTACCACGAATGGAAGATATTGATGTTGTGTGTGACTTTCCAGATGTATTTCCTGAGGAACTACCAGGACTACCACCCGACCGAGCGATAGAGTTTGTTATAGATCTTATACCCAGAGCCGCACCAGTATCTAAAGCACCCTATTGAATGGGTCCTACTGAACTAAAGGAACTGAAGGTACAATTACAGGAATTATTGGACAAGGGTTATATCAGACCCAGCACATCACCATGGAGAGCGCCAGTATTGTTTGTGAAGAAGAAGGACAGTAGTGTTCATCTGTGTATAGACTATCGTGAATTAAATAAGCTTACAATCAAGAATCGGTACCCATTGCCTCGGATCGATGACTTTTTCGATCAGTTGCAAGGTGCCAAGGTATTCTCCAAGATTGATCTTCGGTCAGGATATCATTAGCTGAAGATTAAGGAAGGTGATATTCCAAAGATAGCATTCAGAACAAGATATGGACATTATGAATTTTTAGTCATGTCTTTTGGATTGACTAACGTACCCGCAACTTTTATGGAACTCATGAATCGAGTATTCCATGATATGTTGGATACGTCAGTCATTGTGTTTATTGATGATATATTGGTCTACTCCAAGGACAAGGAAACTCATGTCATGAATCTAAGAGCCGCTCTGCAGTGACTAAGAAAGGAGAAGCTTTACGCCAAATTTACAAAGTGTGAGTTTTGGCTAAATGAGGTCGCTTTCCTAGGCCATGTTGTATCCGCTGAGGGAATTAAACCTAGCAAGATTGAAGCCATTGTGAAGTGGGAAGCACCTAAGAGTGTTGCAGAAATCAGAAGTTTCCTAGGTCTGGCTGGGTATTACCGATGATTCGTGAAAGATTACTCTAAAATCGCCGTACCTCTCACCAGTTTGACTAAGAAAGGAGAAAAGTTTGTTTGGACCGATAAATGTGAAGAAGGTTTTCAAACATTGAAAGCTAGATTGATATCTGCTCCCATCTTGACTATTCCTATTCCAGGACAATCATTTACCTTGTACACTGATGCATCTGGATTGGGTTTAGGATGTGTACATATACAAGGAGAACAAGTAGTTGTGTATGCCTCAAGACAACTAAAAACACATGAGAAGAACTATCCTACTCATGACTTGGAATTAGCAGCGGTAATACATGCTGTCAAGATATGGAGACATTATTTATATGGAGCGAAATTTCAGATTAAATCAGATCACAAGAGTCTCACTTATCTTTTTAATCAAAAGGAGTTGAACATGAGACAAAGAAGATGACTGGAATTATTGAAGGATTATGATTGCGATATTCAGTATCATCTAGGGAAAGCTAATGTAGTTGTTGATGTGCTAAGCAGAAAAGCAATGATAAAATCCCAAGGAGAGGTTAACACGACTGCGGCAATGTGTGTTACAGGGAAAGTATTCCATCATGGTAATGAGCAGTTCGTGATAGATACACCAGGCAGATCAACCAACCAAGGGTTTATTCATCGGTTTTCAAATATGTTCGTAACATTGAAGATTGTACCTGATATATTAAATGAAGTAAAATCCACTATTAAATCAGACCCTTATCTGAAAACAGTGCAAGAAGACATCGAAAAAGGTAGGACTAATCCTGAGTTCACCTTGGACGTTGAAAAGGTACTGAAGTATAAAGGAAGAGTATATGTTCCTGAAACGGAAAACTTGGACATTAGATACAGACTAATGAAGGAAGCTCACACCACCACTTATTCGGTACATCCTAAAAGTACAAAGATGTATCATGATTTGAAGAAATTATATTGGTGGAGAGGAATGAAAGCAGATGTAGCTAAATTTGTGCCTCAATGCCTAAATTGTCAGAGGGTAAAGGTTGAATGGTAAATACCTATAGGATTGTTGTAGCCACTGCCAGAACCAACATGGAAATGGGACTGCATCACCATGGACTTCGTCATCGGGTTACCATTGACTCCCCGAGTAGTTGACGCGGTCTGGGTGATTTTAGATCGTATGACTAAGACAGCTCGCTTCATAGCTATACGACCTTAGTATACCCTAGAGAGGTTAGCCAAGCTATATATGGATAATATTATCAGATTACATGGTGTACCTGAAAGCATTGTGTCCGATAGAGACCCACGCTTTACTTCAAAGTTTTGGAAAGGATTACAGAAGGCTATGGGTACAACGTTGAAATTCAGTACTGCATTCCATCCTCAGACAGATGGACAGTCGAAGCATACCATTCAGATTTTAGAAGACATGCTTCGAGCCTGTGTTATTGATTTCAAGGGATCATGGGATGAGAAACTACCATTGATCGAGTTCACCTATAACAACAGCTATCAGGCTACTATACAGATGTCATCATATGAAGCACTGTATGGTAGGAAGTGTCAAACTCCTTTGTTTTGGAATGAAGTTGGTGAAAGGAGTATCGTTGGACCAAAATTTGTTGAAGAGACTTGTCGAGTAGTCGATATTATCAAGGAAAGAGTTAGAACAGCTCAGAATCGTCAGAAACAATATGCAGATACTCGACGTCGAGACCTTGAATTCATTGTAGGTGATAAGGTATTCTTGAAAGTATCACCTATGCGAGGTTAAAAATGATTCGAACAGAAAGGGAAGCTAAGTCCAAGATATGTTGGGCCATATGAGATTCTCGCTAAACGTGGGGAAGTGACGTATCAGTTAGCACTACCCCCATCTACGTCAAGTGTGCATAATTTATTTCATATCTCATTACTGAAGAAGTACGTCAGAGATCCAATATACGTTATAACAACGGATCCACCGGGTCTAACTGATGATTTGACATTCAAAGTAGTACCAACTGAAATCACTAGCCGAAAGGTTCAACGTCTACGCAACCGTGATATTTATTATGTTAAGGTTACTTGGAGGAGCTAAGATATAGAAGAGATCACCTAGGAAGAAGAGAATGCTATGCGAAAGCAATATCCTCACATTTTCGACTCGGAAGCTATGTGTAAATTTTGAGGATGAAATTTCTAATAAGAGGGGGGAGTTGTAAGACCCATATCAAACTAACCAGTCTTACCACCTTGTATCAGGTCTTCCTATCATGGTCGGGCCAAGTAGGCCAAGTGCATGAAGAAACTACAAGACCAGGTATGAAATTTAACCCAAAAATAGTCAATTATGAGCGTGTAGTCGCATACCTAAATAGGTGTGATCGACCACACCTCAAAATAATACAACCACAGGAATTTTGGTTGTGTGGTCGCACGTTTCAGGAGGTGTGGTCGATGGGTTTTGCAACCCCACCTCCGACCACAAGGATTCCAGACATAACCAAATTTAGAAAACATTCCTAATCCAAACGGGGTTCTTTCCTAAACTCAGTAGGGCTTATTATGGAGGGTTTTTCTCTATAAATAGGACGTCCCGTAGCCTCTTTCACCCTTTTAGAACTCAAACTGAAAGTTGGAGAAAGAAAAAAGAAGAAAGAGAAGGAGAATTGAAGAGGAAGACTAAGGAGGAAGAAAATTCAGAGAAAACTCTGAATCTTCAACAAGCTTAAGGTATGAAAACATTCTCCATGTTAAATTGAGAGCCTAGTATAGTTCATAAAAGGGTTAGGATTTAGGTGAAACCCAAATCATCAATCCATGGATAAATTCCAAGAGATTCCATTGGAGGAAATTATGTGGACAATGGATTATGTATAAAATACTAGTTCTAAGCTATAAAACAATCATAGGAAGGACCATAATGATAATCCAAGGAATCTGAGCATGAAGGAATTGGAGTTGAGAGTGAAAGGTCGACCATGTGTGGTCGCATGTGTGGTAGCATGATGTGCGACCACACGAGACACACATATCAGACCACATGCCCATGGGAAGTTCCAGGGAGGGTGTGGTCGCATGTGTGGTCACAGGATATGTGACCACACCCTGCGACCACACACCTTGTGGTCGCAGAAACTGAGACCACAGGTGCTGCCACACCTGCGACCCCTCAGTTTTTGTTAGTCTAAATTTATGGGAATTAATTCTAATTTAAAATTTATAAATTTGTTAGGTTTCCAAGTGGTTTAAGAGTGAATTACAAAGCTTGAACAAGGATCTATTATCGACCAAAAGTGAGCGAACAAGACCTAAATTAGTTGGCTAATAATAAACTATTTTTATTTATTGAGTCCAATACCATAAATGATTCTTTGCTTGTATGATTGTAATGTGCATTTCACATGTCATCTAATATTCCTATTATTACTGCTCATGCATATTTAATTCTGTTTATTTATAACATGATGGGATGATGATGCTAGGAATAGGCATGTGAATGTATGTGTGTGGTTAGTGTACTTGATGTGAGTAGGGCATCAAGGGGAGGATGTGACACTGTGGTTCACCCTGATCACTAGACTCTAGCTCGATCTCTACTCAAGTCTTGTCCACTGACATCATCGTATCGCCATTACCTTAGCAAAACTATTACGTCGTAGGGCAACAGGGGACGTGGTCTCGGACCGTGTAGTCTCTGACTCTGTCGGGGGCGTTAGCTCTATCTCTATGGACGTATTGAGGGATGCTGGGGTGAGGCCTTGGATACACTGTTTGACATTAGGACTAGTTAGTTGCGAGCCCAGTTTGCAAGCCCTCGCCAATAGGGGCTTACGTGTTGGTATGGGTAGGGCATCAGGGGAAGTGTCATGCGGTGTTTGATCCGAGCACTTTAGCTCTATCTCTATTCCATGATGGGTGCATGTGGGATGGCAATGGTGTTTGATCCATTGGGCGGCTTTACACACACTCGTGTATAGAGGTGCGGCAGCCACCAATCCTTTCTATTGCACATTGCAAACTTATGAACCGGACCAAAGATATGAATTGAATGCATGCATATGTTTGTTGCATTGTTTTGTTTGCTCCATGATGTGTGCTCACCCTATCGACGTCGAATATTTTTAGTTGATGATGCAGGTCCTACAGTAAAAGATTATATGAATGCTCCAATGTATGGGCATGTTGCGGCGATGGTTGCAGAAGCCATGATGGAGTTGCATGATTCGTCGTGCGAGTATAACTCATTCATTTTTTATTAGATTATTTGTTGGATTATTTAGAAGATGTAATTGATTAATTTATTTTATTTTATGTCTTAGTCTTTTGGAGATAATTGGATACTTTATTTATTATATCACTGTTAGATACTCAGTTCATGAATATTAAAGACTTCCGCTATTATTTATTTACTCTAATTATAGTTGTGGATGTATATGGTTTAAGCAAAGGGATACGAGCTATTCGAGATCCTGGTTGAACCATTGGATCATAGACGATTTATCACACCATTATAGTTGGTTCAGAATTGGGGTGTGACACTCCACCTCCCCCTGTAAGGACTAATGGTGACCTAGTAGCTATCATTGGAAACCTTGGAAGATCCATGGAACAACAACAGCAGTAGCAGCAGCTACAATAGCAAATAATGAATGAACTCATCATGGTTTTATGACAAACTCCTGCGCAAAACGGTGTTCCCCTTGCATCAACAGCCACTACTGTGCCATTACTTCTTAGATTTAATGCAAATGTGCCAACCAATATAACTGCCCATCCTACAGGGTTTCCACAGTTGATTCATCATGTTAATTTAGGAGTACCTACTGCCCCATTTCCAAATAATGCCACTCAGGCCGAATGCTCTAGATTGCTGGAAAGGTTTCAGGAGATGAAGCTACTGAAATTCACAGGAGTGGGTGATAACCCACTACAACCTGTAGTCTAGATGTAGTCTATGGAAAAGTGTTTCAAGATGATGGTACTAACCAACGAATAGCGTATCCTTTGTGCAAGTCATGATGGAAGGTAAACCCTACACTTGGTGGGAATCGAACCAGACGATTCTTGCAACCTTGAACCCCATTGTGACAGGCTATTTTTAAGGAAGCATTCTTCAACAACTACTTCTCGAGAAGCTTTTGTGACAAGAAGGAGATAGAATATCTGAGTCACTATCAAGGCAAAAAATCCATTCAGGATTACCAGACTGAGTTTAAGTCAATCTTCTCTTTTGCTCCGACTTGTATGCTTACTGAAGATGCCAAGGCAAGGAAATTCTTCAAAGGTCTTTGAGGTACAATCAGAGCTACTGTCGAGACCCGTAGACATACCAGCTATGCAGAGTGTGTTCAAACCACTAAGATCATAGAATATTTCTTCAAGACAGCTATCAGGCCAAGAATGGTTTCGGTAAGAAATTTACTACCACTCTAGATAAAAAGATCACCAAAAAGCCATTCCAGAGCATGTTCGAGATCAAGATTGTTGCAGCTATAATTACTGCTACAAAGTACTCTACAAATACCACTCCTACTGGACCAATCAAATGTTTCAACTGTCAATAGATTGGTCATATCAAGTCTAACTGCCCAAAACTTGCCAATGTGTTGCAAGACAAGGTATTTGGGATGTCCGTTGAGGAAGCAAAAAAAGCCCCTAGTGTAGTGACAGGTATTTTATATACCAGTATCGTGATTATTTTAATACTATTGCATGCTTGTTGATGCGTTAATGCATGGACATACACGATAGGCACTCTTACGATATCTGATTACCCGACTTGAGTTCTATTTGACTCTAGAGCCACTCACTCATTCATGTCTCCTGAGTTTGCTAAGAAACTATCCATGGTGTGAAGCAGTTAGTATATAAATTAGTTGTTCAAACTCCATTAGGATTGGAAGTATTACTAACAGAGTACTATTGACCATGTCAAGTTCAGCTAAAGATTTAGAATCTGAATGTTAATTTGATCCAACTTAACATGTTAGATTTTGATGCTATTTTAGGCATGGACTGGCTCTCCACCCACCAAGCCTGCGTGCTTTGTGCTGAAAGGAAGATTCTTTTCCAACCAGTGATAGAAAAGGTTTTGAATTTGTTGAAGATAAACCTAGAAAGGGTAATAAGTTATTCATATTTGCATTACAAGCTTGTAAACTATTGCAACAAGGTTTCATTGGTTACCTAGCATATATAATTGATACTACCATAGAGTTACCAACCCTTGACCAGATTGATGTAGTGAATGAGTTCTTGGATGTATTTCTTGAAGATTTTCCTGGTTTACCTCTTGATCGTGAAACTGAGTTTGTGATTGATCTAGTCCTAGGAACTACTCCTATGTCTAAAGCCCCTTATAGGATGGCACCCTCTGAGTTAAAGGAACTGAAGGTATAACTCCAAAACTCTTACACAATGGATTTATAAGACCTAGTATATCCCCTTAGGGTGTGCCAGTCTTGTTTGTCTAGAAGAAAGATGAAAGCATCTGATTATGCATCGATTATCATGAGCTAAACAAGCTTACTACCAAGAATCGATATCCTCTACCCAGGATCGATGATCTATTTCATTAGCTCCAAGGTGCTTAAGTATTCTTGAAGATAGATCTTCTGTCAAGATATCATCAACTGAAGATCAAGAATGTAATATTCCAAAGACTGCCTTTAGAACTCGATACGGACACTATGAGTTCTTAGTCATGTCTTTTGGATTAACTAATGCCCCAACATCATTTATGGAGCACATGAATAGATTATTCTACGATTTTATAGATCACTCTGTGATTATGTTCATCGATGACATTCTTGTCTACACAAAGAGTGTAGTAGATCATGTTGTGCATCTTCGCCAAGCCTTGCAAAGACTTAAACAAGAAAAGTTGTTTACTATGTTCAAGAAGTGCAAATTCTAGTTGAGAGAATTCACCTTTTTGGGTCATGTCGTATCTGTCAAAGGAATATCAGGGGATCCAAGCAAGGTTAAAGTTGTACTCAATTGGGAAGCTCCAAAGATAGTCACAGAAGATAGAAGCTTTCTTGGATTGGCAAGATACTATCGCAGATTTATTGCTGACTTCTCCAAAATACCCATTCCTTTAACGCAACTCACAAAGAAGGAAACTAAATTTGTGTGGTCAGATAAATGTAAAGTAGCATTCCAGTTACTGAAAGAGAAATTGTTTTATGCTTTAGTGTTGACCATCCCTTCTAGATCAAAAGGTCTTGTAGTGTATACTGATGCATCCAAATTAGGACTTGATTGCATCCTCATGCTAGAAGGTAAAGTAATCACCTATGCCTCCAGAAAACTAAAGGAGCATGAGAAGGACTCCTCGACTCATGATCTTAAGTTAGTCGTTATGGTATTCGTGCTCAAGACATGGAGACACTACTTGTAAGAAGAAAAGATTCAGATAATGTCTGACCACAAGAGTCTTACCTATTTATTCAATCAGAAGGAGCTCAACTTGAGACAAAGAAGATGGTTAGAGTTACTGAAGGATTATGATTGTGATATCCAATATCAACCAGGATAGGCTAACGTAGTGGCCGATGCCCTCGGTAGAAAGCCATAAAAAAGCTAAGGCTAGCAACTACATTTTATTTGAATCTCAAATTATTCCTCTACCCATAGTTGAAGACTCCACTGCTAGTTCTCTACTAGAAGAGTTGATTGAAGCCACTGCTACCACTCTACGTGCCCTTTAAATACAACCGATGTTGTTGCAAGAGATTGAAACTGCAACGACAATGGATCATCACGTTGGTGCACTGAAGAGCAAATTCGAGAATGGAAAGTAAGACCTTGATTTCATTTTGAATAATGGAGTTATCTATTACCGTGGTAAAGTATACGTGCCAGAATCTATAGAAGACTTGAAGGAAAAGATTTTGAATGAAGCCCATTTATCTCCATACATAATGCATCCTGGAAGTATTAAGATGTACTATGATTTGAGGAAGGAATTCTGATGGAGTGGTTTGAAAGCCGATGTAGCTCAATTTGTATATAAGTGTTTGACGTGTCAGCAAGTCAAAGCAGAATGTCAAAGATCATCTAGTAAACTATAACCATTATCAATACCAGAATGAAAGTGGGACCACATTACCATGAACTTCATCACAAGGTTACCACTAATGGCATGCTCTGTAGATGTAGTTTGGGTTATTGTGGATAGTTTTACAAAAATTGCAAGATTCATTGTAGTTCGACCTCAGTATTCCATGGACAAACTAGCTAGATTGTATATCGATTAAGTCATTTGCCTACATGGTATTCCGGCTAGTATTGTATCTGATAATGACCCAAGATTTACATCCAAGTTTTGGAAAGGATTACAGAACACAATGGGTATGCAACTGAAGTTTAGTACTGCCTTTCACCATCAAACAAATGGATAATCTCAGAAAATGATCCAAATATTTGAAGATATGCTTAGAGCTTGTGCTTTGGATTTCAAAGGAAATTGAGATCAAAATCTCCCATTAATGGAGTTGGCTTATAACAATAGCTATCAGTCCACAATCAAGATGGTACCTTACGAAGCATTGTACAGAAGAAAATACAGAATTCCCTTGTATTGGAATGAAGTTGATGAAAGAAGAATCCTTGGAACAAACATTGTCCAACAGACTTGCGAGAATATTGATTTAATAAGGGAAAGGATTAAAGTTGCTCAGTTGAGATAGAAGAGCTATGCAGACCTTCATCGCAAAGATCTTGAATTCGATGTAGGCGACAAAGCCTTCCTAAAAGTGTCACCTTTCAAAGGAATTTAATGACTTGGCAAGAAGGGAAAAGTCCAAGATATATAGGACTGTATGAGATACTTAGCCAAAGTGGAGTTGTAGCATACTGACAAGCTCTACCTCCCACACTTGTTGGTGTCCATGACGTGTTTCATGTGTCAATGTTGAAAAAGTACATCATCGAGCTGATACATGTGCTGAATACAGAACTTCCAACAATGGATATAAACCTGAGTTATGAAGTTAAACCACTAGAAATCCTAGATAGGAAGGTACATCAACTAAGAAGTTGTCCATTGCCTACATCAAAGTACAATAGAAGAACCATACTAGGGATGAAGTGTCGTAAGAGAAGGAATATGAGATTGGTTAGAAATACCCACACTTGTTCAAAGAACAAGGTAAGCCAATTTTGAGGACGAAATTCTTTTTAGTACTGGGGAATTGTGGAAAATGCTCCTAAAAATACGGGTTAATTTGAATTTTTCTCACATAGTAGGTTCTCCTACCGACACTAGCCTAGCATTCGTATCATCATTGGAGTGTATGGAATTCTAGGTAAGAGTCAAAACCCTCTTTCTCTTAGTATAGAAACTTTGCATGGAAAGAATCACTTGAATCAACTAAGGCCTGGCCATTCTTAACCAGTTCAGAATAGGCGGTCGACCAAGGAGGTCGACAAAATGGAGTTAATCGACCACTAATACCCAGAATTGGGCCAGTCCAAGTCTAACTTAGTTGGGTTTGGTTCCAACTGGTTCATAACCACCCATAATCATCCCAAATCATGTGGGACCTACTTTTGAATGTGTTGGAGTATCAATTGACCACCTTCAAGTCTCCTCCATCACACTTATACTAGAAATAAGACTCATAAGGAAAGAGCTGTTGTGCAACATTAACTTCTGTATAAATTCCTTAATATAAACTTTCAATGAACCCTAATTGAGAGAATTAAAACCTCTTACATATTTTAGGAAAGAGAGAGAGTGGATGGGAGCAAGCTGAAGGAAGAAGAAGAGGAAGAACTACCATTAAAGGTCTTTCCCCAAGCTTTTCACGACAGCTTTTGCATAAGCATTAAGGTAATCCTAAAACTATTCTCACCTTACTTAGATTGAACCCTTGATGATCTCATGAGGTAAAACCCAACCTCTGGTCATGCTGGGACAAGATTACAGAAGAAGCCATTAATGGAGAATAGGTAGAACTGTTCCATAATGCTGATAATGAATAAACTGATACAAGCACTAAAGTCTGACTTTATAATGATGTATAACATTCAATTATGATTGGAAAATAACCATTAACATAATACAGATGCTTAGAATCCCTCTAGGATAGCCCTTTACCTTGTGCCAGGGAGAAGAGAAGGAATTGAGTTCAGTTCAAGCTCATTATTATGAGGGCGGTTAACTAAACTGAGTTGATTGATTTCCTCTACTGTCATCGATCACCTGGTCTCCAAAGAGGTGTATTCTTGATATTTTCAACCCCAATTGACCAATTAGACTATGTTAATCATCCCACACCTCAAGAATGACATAGTGAACATGTTAGAATGATTGGTTTGATTACAATGTGCTCCCAAGTGTGTAAGCACGTGTGGTTGCAAAGTCGACATTCATTGTCATGAACCATACTTGCATATAACCTATGGGATAGGATTTTATCCTATCCAATGATTCAAACCTTTCATAAAACACTTGTAAAAGCAACCCTACAGAGGTGTAAGCATCTAGAACTTATCTAGGCCAAAATACCTAAGCGGTTGATAAAACTGAAATGATCGACCACCATAGCTGATCGACTACCTCCATTGGCCACCTCTTTATAGCATGCCTATTTTGGTTGAATTTTTTACCATGGACTATGAGACTTAACCAAGTGACCCTAAGACATGTTCCTAAAACTAATGAGGATACCCTAGGCCTAATGGAAGTGAGAATAAACAATCATAAGTAACATTCATACATTAATTGTAATAGGCAAGCCAAAGTAGAAAAACATGGAAAGGTACTCTGTCTGCAACAGAGTAAAGATTAGCTCACCAGATACATGTGGGGGATTAGAACGTCATCAGTGTTTAGGAATGATGCTACTTATGCATGCTTGTTCACAGACCATTAACCTTAATAAATTATTCATGCATTGTATGCTTATACATGTTAATTTTTTACTAAGCACATGGTTTTGCTCACCCTTATATGTACACTTTTTTTAGAATGTTTTGTAGATAACTTAGCTGATAATGATATGTTTGAAGATGAAGAACCTGAAGAAGATTCGCATCACTCTTCATATGAATGTAATGATTGTCTTCATGGTTTGAAGACAATGTTTTAGAAGAATAGAAGACTTATCTTTCTAAGAGAGAAGATATTATTAATAATATTTTACTTAAAACAAATTTTAGTTTGTTTATTAGTTTGTTCCGGGCACTATTTGACCCATGAGTTTATTTAAGTATTTAGTACTTGGTATTTTGTTATTTTATGTCTTGGTTTGAAGACCGATAAACCTTTATTAAATTTATTAAAATATAATTAGACTTGGTTTAATGGTTCTTAGTATTTGATTCCACTATTATTTGATTTACACTCTGAAATTCCCGTAATCTATGTTGTGATTAAAGAAAGAGTTGTGACATGTAATGATTGTGAATAGATCTTGATATGGTAGTACTTGTATAGTAAGGAAACCATGGTCATACCAAAATGCCAAGGTTTTTGGATGTAACAACACATATTTATAAACAAGATCTCTAGAATCAAACCCCTTAAATAGGGTTCTAAAAATCCTAGAAAGCTACTGACAAAAAATTGTCAACATAGTGCGGCTGATGGAGTCGATCGCACGGTTTTAACCACAGGCATATGGCACGTGCCTTCGGCCACATGTCAAAACATGGCCAAAACATCATGATTTTTATATGGTCGGATTCTTGAATTTTTTTTAAGCTAGAATAAGGATTTTGGGCTTAAAATTCTCATTCTACATCATTCTTATGCTACCGATTCAATTTCCCAGTTAGTCGATATTGCTGGATCTGGTTTAATACCTTGGATCCAATTCCAGCAACACCAACAAGGGATTTTCATTGGTTTTAAATTATTAATAATCCATTCAAATCTGTCTGGAAGGTTTAGGATACTTGGATTTGACCAATAGTTCTTTAAAATTCATTTCATGATATACATTTGGTCTTGATCCCTTCTCTAGTTTAGTCCGAATTATCCGTATAAATCCATGGATTGCCATCTTTATTGATAAGAAAGCTTAATCAATGGAAGAACATGATAATCAAATACTTCCTTGGTTTTTAATTATCATTTTCATATGAAAGAAATTGAGAGAGATTGAGAGTTGATACCAGAACGATTTCCCATCGATGGTGCTATCAAGCTAGTCTCCGATGGTTGATGAAATCCTTTTTCTTCCTTTTCTCCTTCCTTCTCTAAAACTGACAAGCTTTCCTTCCCTTTCTCTTTTTTGATTTTTGTCTAAGAGGTAAAAGGGAGATCTGAATAGAGTAGAAACTCTATTCACGCTAGATTGGATTCGGTTCCTCACAAGGTAAGTGAAGGATTCCCTCCTTCCTACAAATTTCAAAATATGATGAACCTGAAAATTCTCTCAATGAGTCCAATTCATAAACCAAACCAAACAATTGGTCCAGACTAGGTTGGTCTCCAACCCAGATTCAATTTATGAGGTGCGACACGAGGTGGTGCAGTAGGTGATCGACCGCACCATCTTGGTGTCATGTCGGACCCTTCAAATAGGCCCTAATTAAATGTTTTAAGTACAAAAGTTGAGTTCGGTTACCTCCATTGGGCTCCGTTGGTCTAGTTCATGTTGGTTTGAACCGTTTGTCATGGTAAGACCTGTTACAAAGCCAAAATTTCAAATTAGGATCAAAATTTTAGGTGTGGGTCTTACAACAGCCAGATTCATAACAATTCAACCACAATATACCTTGGATAGATTGGCTCGATTGTACGTAAGCCAAATAGTCCGTCTACACGGTGTGCCTCAAAGCATAGTATCAGACAGAGACCCCTGATTTACCTTTAAGTTCTGCGAAGGTCTACAGCATGCAATAGGCACCGAGCTGAAGTTCAGTATAGCCTTTCATCCTCAAACAGATGGTCAGTCAGAGAGAACAATTCAAATCCTACAACACATGCTTCATGCATGTGTAATCGACTTTAGAGTAGTGTGGGATGAGAAGTTACCTTTGATGGAGTTGGCCTACAACAATAGCTACCAAGCAAGTATCGTTATGGCTCTATATGAGGCCCTTTACGGAAAAAGATGTCGGACTCCACTATATTGGGAAGAAGTTTGTGAAAGGAGAATAATTGGACCAGACTTCATCCAAGAGACCTATCAAGAAGTCAACATAATCAACATAATTAGAGAAAGCATCAAGGCAGCCCAAACTCATCAGAAAAGCTATTCGGATGTTAAAAAAAAGGACATAGAATTTGCTGTTGGCGACAAGGTATTTTTGAAGATTTCACCTCTGAGGGACTGAAGTGCTTAAGCATGAAAGGGAAGGTAAGCCCTAGGTATATGGGACCATACGAGATCATAAAGAGATGTGGAGCAATGGCATACCAACTCGCGATGCCACCATCCCTATCAGGTGTACACGACGTATTATGCATTTCCATGCTAAAGAAGTATGTTCTAGACCCTTCTTACATACGAAAAGCCGATTCTCCTCTTTAAATGAAGACCTAACGTTCGAACTCGAACCTCAAATGATTCTGGATAGAAAGGTTCAGCACTTGAGGAATCGAGATGTTCATTACGTCAAGGAAATATGGAAAAACCAGCATGTGGAAGATCTATCTTGGGACGAAGAAGAATCTATGAAGAAGAAGTACCCTCATCTGTTTGAGGTTACGAGTAAGTAGAAATTCCAGGGATGAAATTCTTTTAAGGGGGGAGTTGTAATACCCACACCCAGAAAACCCAACCTAACTCAGTTTTTCTTCTATGCTAGGGTTTTCCACCACTGATAAATGAAAATCAGTACCAACATGAAGACCAGCACCCCAGGTACCAAGTGATACCCTAATTAAATTAAACACTGTGCTGAGTACAAACTAGGGTGGTACCGGTCGCGGTTACCAGTCAAAAACCTATAAATTGGATTCACAACTGGCCAAGTCAAAAAGGCCTACCTACAGAATCTCAATTTGAAAATTGATCTATTGGGAAGGAAGGGAATGTTCCTTAGACCCACTGACAAAACCAATGGGTCCCATCTCCCAATTAACTGATTTAACTTGGTTTAGGAGTTAATCCCTTTCTAGCATTGCCACTTGGCAACTCCGTACAGTCTCCCACTCTAACCAAAAGTCCTATCCCAAGAGGGAAACTTTAGTAACCAAACCCTATCAAACTCCTCTCCTCTGAGTACGTATCATTCACTGAAAAATCCTGATGCATTCTTAGAGAAGGAGAGTTGAATTAGAAAGAGAAGCTTGGAGGGACGTGTGCTTGGAAAACCATCGACGCCATTCATTTCTTTGTATCAGCATGCGAACTGTTGTTGATAAAACTCCTTAAAACCTATCATTACATCCTAATATAAGTAATACTAAATTGTTCACCAAATTAGACTATTATTCCATGATGAAGCTCTGCTCTCCATTAGTGGCAGAGCAGAGTATCATCTTCCGGATCTCGAGGAGGCTTTTTTTTTATGAGCAGTTCAGGGTCAACCCTAAATCCATCCTTGGTTTAATCTTAGGATAGCAACACCTAGAGTCGACCATACTTGGTTAATAAATTATAGAATAAGCTAATGGGGAAACTCCAATTAAAAGGACTGCCTACGAACTTCCACCAAAGAAGTCCATAAGCATGACTGGAGGGGATCCCGGAGGAGAAATTTGTGCCTCCGGCTAGGCCAATAAACCTTGACCAACCCTTTGGGGAGTAGCCGGATGAATACCAAACTCGAGACTGAGTGACCGACATTGCGACCAGTTAGTTATAGTAAGGTCTCGGTAAGTTACCAGACGTGATACCGGACTCGAGACTGAGCGACTAGGGTCACGATCGGCTAATGTTAGAAAGGCTCAGATTCCAGATGGATGCAATGCCAGACTTGACCCTGTGCATCCAGATTCATGACTGGCCAGTATCAAAAAACCTTAAAACACTATGTAATGATGTGAACAACTAACTAGCACTTCCACACACTACCTAGGTGTCGCATACAAAGAAGATATCGACACTTGTCGTTCAAAAAATTATATTTACAAAACATCAAGTGAGGAACGGAACCCAAATTAATTTTTTTGGAGTATTTCTAATCTTGCATATGTTTGTGCCGCATTATTGTTGTGAATAACATATCATCCAATAACTCTATTTTTGCTTGCATTTGCATTTATTATATATGTTGGTTGTGAATGTATGTTGTTGATGCTTGGTGGGCATTAGTGAAACGATCGGGGACCACTTTATCTAACTTGCCAGGCATTCCCTTGCCATGCATTGCCCCTGTGTCCTACTGGGATGACAGCGTCTAAGGGGGGTAGATGGACAAATTGGGATTCCTGCTAGGATATTGTGAGAATGCATATGATGACATGTAGGACTGGTTAGTGGCACTACCCATGTTTGCAACCCTAGCTAGTAGGGGTCAAGTATTGGTATGGGCAGGGGATGAGGGGGAGGTGGTGGCAATGTTCATTGGTGCATCATTGGCCAAACCTTTGCTCTGTCACTGTCTATATAGGAGATGCATGGCTTCATCATTGGTGTCGGTGTAGGCTGGCGAGTATCCATTCTCTCCGGTGCATGGAAGTTTTGGTCAGCTTCAGTGAGTATGACCAGGCTTTACCTTAGAACTAGCATACATCATACCAGACTCTGGCATTTTGTCTGTGTAATTAAACTATCATGCATCTGCTTGCTTGCTTATCTATTTCTCACTAAGCTCATGTTGGAGAGCTTACCCTTGCGTACGCCCTTTTTTTAGATGATGTTGCAGGTACCACGGTGGCTGATTTTGTGAATGCTCTAGTCGTTATCAATCTAGGAGAATTAGGTGTGCAACCCTTAGAAGAGGAGGCACATGAAGCATACTGTGAATGCAATGCGTGTGTCTTTGAGTAGTGGAGCTATTACAAGTAACCGTAGATAGAGAATATTAAACTATTTTCTTTTATTAAATTTATATTTTGGTACAATGCTAATAACCCATACTATAGGGTCATCTCACAATTGGTTTTATTTGTTGGTTTGAAAAATTTATGGATGGTTAACAATTAAAAGACTTAAACAAATGTTGTTTATTATCTTATGACTATCAATAAATGCTTAGTGTTATGTAGTTACTTCTGCTATTATGTTACTCTGAATTTTAATTGTGGCATTGTGCTGGTGTGTGGTTGGCATCCGTATGCACCGTTATGAGATTCTAGGGTAGATCACATTTAAACTATGGTGTTGGTCCAGTCATACTCTGAATATCATATTGAAAATTTGGGGTGTGACACGATCTATCATTATTAGAGTGGATGATGAATTGTTGAAGTAAGCTTGACCTTGGAAGTATAGACAACTAAATATATGGTAAATTAAACTGAACCAACTGACATGAATAAGCCCTACTAGAAGTATTGTCAGAAGTATTAATTCCAAAGCCACTTCTTCCAATGGACTCAGAGATCTATCTTACAAACCCATTAGAGCAGTATAAATTGTTGGGATGAGAATTTTACTCATCCCAACTATTGTGATCGATTGTGCGTGACTGCATTGAAGCTTGGGGGCCTCTTCTCCTCAAATCCCTTAATCTTTCCCTCCTACCAACCAACAACCACCATTGGAGGTTGGTTGTGCATTTAAAAAGGACCCAAAGACTAAATCATACCGTAAGTAAGTATAAACACTAGGAAAAAAACTTCCTTTTTGTAGCTTGGATGAGGGCAACCCTCATGCTAGAGGATTGGTAGGGAGCTACAACCATGGGGGGAGCATCTAGGGTTGGGGAAGTCCCATGGGGTAGAGTTTTGAGCTAGGGCATCTCATCTTTCCCTTTTAATGGGGTGGGTTAATCAATTGGGCTGTCTTGGGGCCCTTAAGGTAGTTTCCCCCAACCTCATGGCCATACTTGTGGCACAAGAGAAAGAACACCAAGAGAAAAAAAGGAAAAAACTCTCTTAACCCATATGAGAATCATCAGCGGAATTTTGGCCAGAAGTTGTTACTTTTGGAGGTACTTTTGATCACCCCCAGAGTCTTCGCAGAGAACTCTTTATGGTATACCAGAAGGAGGATTCAGGAAGCACTAATTCTGGACTCATTACTTCTGGTTAGTAAAACTCAATGCATATTGAGATCGGAAGCATTTTACTTCCGAGGCAAGTAAGGATAGGATCGAAAGGGCACCAGAAGTCTTGGGTCCAAATTTCCTATACTTTCAATCATTTCCTTGCAGCTTACAGGATACTCCCTATGCTTTACCAGAAGAAGTTTGCCAGAAGTATTACTTCCAGATCACTTCTTTTGGTTGGGTCCCTAGTACTGTTTTGGATACAGGTGGTGTTTCAGATCCAATGGTTGGGCCCTTAGGCTGATTTGGGGCATGAATTAGGCTGATTTGGGGCATGCATAAGTGCTTATTTTTTTCAGGTTATTATTGAACATGTATGAACTGAGCCAAACTCTAACTCATTTCAATCTAATAGGTAAATTATCGGGGGTCTTTGGGAAAGGTTTCTACTACTAAATGGGGGAATAAGAGCCAAATTTATTTTTATATTTCTTCATATCATGCGTTAATATTTAAATTTATAATGAACTGCTGCATTTCACGTATCATGGTATATGAACTGTATTTTTGAGCATGCATCTTTGCATATATATCATTGATGTTGAATGTTGTGTTATGAAAGTGAATGTAAATTGAATGGAATGTGGGGACCGAAGAACTGGTACTGTGGCTACCATTCGGGTTTGTTGATAGGTATGCTTGCAAAAATATGATGCCCAAAGGAAGGGGTCATGAGTATTAGCTGAGGTATTGTCCGGTTAATATTCTAGTGAAGGATACTATGCCCATGGGAAGGGATCGGGAGTCCTAGCAAGAGTACAACCCACATACATGTAAATATACTTGTCATATAGGTTACCTTGTTTATTAGCATATGTAGATCCTAATGACCGTGACCCTAACTAGTAGAGGTATATGTATTGGCATAGGCTCATTCCCCTCAGTTACAAACTTGCTGGTAGGAGGGAAGGGGTAGTGGGTACTGGGACCCAGCCTGTCACACCCCAAATTCTGATCCAACCAGAATGGTGTGAGTGAACCGTCATTGAACCAACGGTTCACACCAGGATCTCGAATAGGCCGTGTTCACCCATACAAACCAATTACACATAACCACAATCAGAATATAAATATACAGCGGAAGACTTTAAATAGAATGAACCGAGTATCTATTGATAATTTAAATAAATATCCCATTATTCAAATTCAATCATAAAATAATAATCTTTTACATCTCTTAATAACAAACAAAAATAACTGAAACCAATAAATAAAATCCATCACAGGTACACACAGAAAGGGCACTCGCATGAAGCGTCATGCTCGCCCCGTCCCGCTCAGACGCGTCTAACGTCGCAGCACCACCATACGCCGGAGCGTTTACGTAATCATCCACAGTATAACCCGCATCCGGATCTAAAACAATGTATATACAAAGGGTGAGCACACAACACGGCTCGGAAGGCAATCAGACAGTTTCACAAGATTATGCATGAGTAACAATCATTTTATGCTGTGGTCTGGTTTTAAGTTTGCAATGTGCTATAGAAAGGTTTGGTGGCCCCCGCACCTCTATACACGAGTGTGTGGCATCGCACAGTAATCACACAACCACCAACCCACATACACCCATCATGGAATAGAGATAGAGCTAAGGTATACCCGCACCTCCCCTGATACTCTACCCATACCAAGTACCTAAGCCCCTACCGGCCGGGGCTCGCAAACTGGGCTCGCAACTAACCAATCCTATATGTCAACAATGTATGCTCTATCCCAGCACAGCCGTCTACGGCATAGAGATAGAGCTAGAGCGTGCAGGCCGGGTCGGAGACCTCCTAGACCTCACCTCCCCCTGATACCCTATCCGCAACTAACCCACTAGGATAGAAACAATACGCAGGTAGACCCTATCCCAACACGACACCCTACGGCATAGAGATAGAGCTAAAGCATCGTGGACAAGGCAGCGTCGACTCGGAATCCTCAGTACCACCCAACCATTGTCGGGACAAACATCAATATCGGAGACCAACGTACCACGATCTTCCCCTGATACCCTATCCGTACCAAGCATGTCAAGATAGAATACTACAAAAGGTGCCAGTGTGAAGAGCGATCCCAGGCCCATGCCCCACTCCACACACCAACAAAAACAATCACATGCCTAACAATCACATCCTATGAATGCATGAACAATAATAATAACTGAAAGTAAAGGATGGCATGTGAATATGCACAAACATCACATCATAGATACTTAATGATTAACAACGATTTACTGTCAATTAATTATTAGGTTTAGGTCAGATTCCCTTACCTGACGCTCGTTCGATCACTTGCTCCACGTCACAAGATCCAAACGATATGTCACAAAGTCCTACATAATATTAGGGTTCCATTAGAATATATTATTTAGGGTTTCATGTTGGTCGGAAACCAACATGGTTACAAAATACCCTCACAGAGCTGACCGGTGGCATGTACCGGTCGCAGCTCTGTGGGAAAGATTGGCGACCGGTATGGTCGGCCGGTCCCCCACAGATAACCTCCCGAGAGGTAGCGGTCGCAACATACCGGTCGCACTATGTGCAACCGGTATAGTCGACCGGTATGTCTCCGGAAGACCATACATGGGTTCTTCGACTGCCGTCGACCATCCTCCATGGATTTTCAGGGTTTCTCCTATCCATTCTAAGTCTAGGCTTTGAGTTAGAGTTATCCCTAACTCATTCAAGTCTCGTTTCGATGAATATCATCTCGAAACTCAAATCTAGGGTTTGACGGCAACTTAGGGTTTATTGGCCAATTTAGGGTTTTAGATCAATACCTACTTTGCATGGTATTGATCCACCCACATAACTAACATAGGGTAAGAAGATGGCATCAAACACTTACCGTTGACAGGCGTAGCGAGAGCTTCGTCAAACGGTAATGGCGGCACCTCCTTCTTCTTCCTAGCTCCTTCTCCTCTCCAAGCTCTTTCTCTTCTCTAGGGTTTGGGAAAGACAATGGAAAGGATTTGAGGGGTTTAAGGGTGTATTTATAGGCTAGAAATAGGGTTTAGTAACCCTACTAGGATTAGGGAACTTCTAGGATTCGAAATCAGGAAAGTGGGACCCGCAGAGACCAATTTCCAAATTCCCGCACATAGCTGTGCAGGCCATACCGGTCGACCGGTACCATCATCCGGTACCATCGACCGGTATACCTAAAATCAGGTATAATTGGTCGACTTCGGTCCGATTTCGTACTGTTTGTTATCCGCTTGCCCCGTCCGGCCCGGTGATGATCGGAAGACCTGTCACGACACAAAACCAAGGTTTAGACCGGGTTTCCAGAGTGCGGGTCTTACAACTCCACCACCCTTAAAAGAAATTTCGTCCCGAAATTTGCATGTAGGTACTACAACTCCCCCACCCTTAAAAGAAATTTCGGCCTCGAAATTTGAACGTACCTTGATCGTCAAAAAGGTTAGGGTACTCCTTCCTCATCGCGCTCTCTTCTTCCCAAGTAATTTCCTCCACATTTTGGCTCCTCCAATGCACCTTTACATAGTGGATATCCTTGGTTCGAAGTTGCTGAACTTTTCGACTTGAGAGCATTACAGGCACCACTTCGAAAGTTAAGTCTTCAGTCAAGTCCGGAGGATCAGCGCTCAAGATATGCGATGGATCTCTGACATACTTCTTCAGTAATGACACATGGAACACATTATGAACGCTAGACATAGATGGTGGTAGAGCCAATTGATATGCTACATTACCACGTCGATTCAATATCTCATATGGTCCCACATACCTGGGCATAGCTTTCCCTTCTTACCAAACCGTTTCGGACCTCGCACCGGTGACACCTTCAAGAACACTTTGTCACCCACCGCAAACTCCGGATCTCGACGTCGATTATCGCATAGTGCTTCGTCGAACTTGAGCTGTCTTTACTCTCTCTTTGATCCGATCAATCACTCGGCAAGTTTCTTCAACAAACTCCGGTCCTACAATTCTTCTTTCCCCCACTTCATTCCATAACGGAGGTGTACGACATTTTCTCCCATAGAGAGCTTCATATGGGGCCATCCGAATTGTAGCCCGATAACCGTTGTTGTAAGCAAACTCGATAAGTGATAGCTTCTCATCCCAAGCTCCTTTGAAATCTAATGCACAAGCTCGAAGCATATCTTCCAAAATTTGAATGGTTCGCTCGACCGTCCGTCCGGTCCGAGGATGGAAAGCTATCTTGAACTTCAACTTTGTTCCCATAGCTTTTCGTAATCCTTCCCGGAATTTCGATGTAAAACGGGGATCTCTCGTCGGATACTATACTCTGGAACGCCATGAAGTCCGACTATATTATCAACATATAACTTGGCCAGCTTCTCCATGGTATACCGAGGTCCGACCGCAATAAATCGAAGCTGTCTTGGTGAGCCGATCTACTATAACCCAAACTGCATCCACACGACCTTGGTGTCAAAGGTAGGCCCGATGACGAAATCCATAGTGATACAATCCCACTTCCATGCAGGTTCCGGTAATGGCTGTAGTAAACCCGCGGGTCTTTGTCTCTCCGCTTTAACTTGTTGACAATTCGGACATTGAAACACGAAACGAGCTATATCGGCTTTCATACCCCTCCACCAATAGAGTCTTCTTAGGTCATGGTACATCTTGGTACTTCCCGGATGTACCGAATATGGAGTGTAATGAGCTTCAGTCATAACTCGGCCCTCTCGATATCGCAGTCTTCGCTCTCGTGTATACATACCCGTCCGCGATACTTGAGTACTTTGTGTCGATTCCAAGGTAAAGTCGGGATTACACGTACCCTTCTCTAAGTCTTCTGCCCCCGTTTCGAGATATGGATCCTGTAGGATTGCTACCTTGACTTCATCAATTAGGCTCGGTGAGATCTTCAATGCGGCGAACATCATAGTGAACTTATGAATCAAGCCTTGCTCAACTGGATCTTCTGCAGTTTCAATAATATGGTCTTCATCAATTTCCATCGAACTCGAGGCTGCAGCACACAATGCGGCATTTGTACTCGGTCCTGCCTCAGGTTTCGATGCCCACTTTCTCGCTTAAGGCGTCAGCCACCACATTTGCTTTACCCGGGTGGTACTGGATGTCGCAATCATAATCTTTTAACAGTTCCAGCCATCTTCTCTGTCTCATATTCAGATCCTTCTGAGTGAAGAGATACGTTAAGCTCTTGTGATCTGATTTGATCTGAAACTTCTCACCGTACAAATAGTGTCTCCAAGTCTTGATTGCATGAATAACCGCTGCTAGCTCCAAGTCATGCGTAGGATAGTTCTTCTCATGCTCTTTTAAACTGTCTTGATGCGTAAGCGATCACCGTTCTCCTTGCATCGAACACACCCAATACCCAACCCCGAAGCATCCGTATATAGAGTAAACGGTACGCTTGGTTCGGGGATGGTCGGGATAGGTGCGAGACAAGTCTTGACTTCAAAGTCCGGAAGCACTTCTCACACTCATCTGTCCATATAAATTTCTCTCCCTTCTTGGTCAATCCGGGTGAGTGGAACCGCGATCCCGGGAGTAATCTTCCACGAATCTTCTATAATAACCAGCCAACCCAAGGAAACTACGAATCTCTGCCACAGATTTTGGTGCTTCCCATCCTACGATAGCAGCTATCTTGCTTGGATCAACCTTGATACCGTCTCCAGACACGACATGGCCCAAGAAAGCTACTTCCTTCAGCCAAAACTCGCACTTCTTGAATTTTGCATAAAGCCTCACATCCCTCAACCGTTGTAGGGCTGCTCTCAAATGCGCTGTATGAGTCTCCATGTCCTTAGAGTAAATCAATATGTCGTCGATGAATACGATGACCGAAGTGTCCAACATGTCATGGAACACTCGGTTCATCAGTTCCATAAACGACGCTAGAGCATTGGTCAATCCGAAAGACATAACCAGAAACTCATAATGCCCATACCTCGTCCCGAAGCGGTCTTCAGAATATCTCCGGCCTTGATCTTCAATTGGTGATACCCCGATCGGAGATCGATCTTCGAGAAAACCTTTGCACCCTGCAGCTGATCGAACAGATCATCGATCCTAGGTAAAGGATACCGGTTCTTGATCGTCAACTTGTTCAGCTCACGATAGTCAATACATAGCTGTACACTTCCATCTTTCTTTTTGACGAACAACACAGGTGCTCCCCAAGGCGAAATACTAGGTCGTATGAAGCCCTTATCCAGCAATTCTTGTAATTGGGTCTTCAACTCCTTTAACTCGGTTGGGGCCATCCTGTATGGCGCTTTAGACACCGGAGCCGAACCTGGTATAAGGTCTATCACAAATTCGTAGCCCCGTCTCGGTGGTAAGCCCGGATGATCCTCTGGAAATACATCTGGAAACTCCCGAACCACATCTATATCTTCCATCTTGAGTGACTCTGCTGTGAGGTCGACTACAGATACGAGATAACCCACTCCCCCTTTCTCCAAGCATCTCTTAGTCTTTAGGGCGGAGAGGATCAACTTTCGCTTCCTAGATAGCTTAATTCCAGCGAAACTATATTCCTTTCCCTCTCTGTCAGTAAGCATAAGCTTCCTTTCACCACATAAAAGGACGGCCGAATGATGGCCTAGCCAATCCATTCCTAAAATGACATCAAAATCTGCCATCTCAAGTATTACTAGGCTTGCTTCTAGGTCTCGGCCCTCGATACTTACAGGACACGGTCCATAATACTTGGTCAAAGCCACTTCGACTCCTAGTGGAGAGCGAACTATCAAGCTTGGGTTCAATTGCTTGATCGGTAACTCCATTCGCTTCCCAAAAGAAAGCGAAACAAAGGAGTGCGTGGCCCCGAGTCAAATAATACTCTGGCGGGTAAACCGACTACATTTACAATTCCCGGAATATATTGTCCCTTAGTTCTATATGCTCATGCAACTGAAAGAATAAACCAAATAGTAAGGGATAAAGTCGTACCGGTTACCACATCGGGTGATGCGGCTGCCTCTTCGGTAGGATTTGCATAAACTCGGCTTGCCCGGGGAACTTGCTTCCTAGGTAGTGTGCAGTTCCTCGCAACATGTCCCGGTGGTCGACAGTTATAACACTTAATATTCGGGTTGGGCTGGCTAATTGTGGCACGGTGGTGCCAAGTTGTTTCTCACAGGTCTTGTGCGATCCGCCCCTTGTATGGGCGGAATGATCTAGGATTCTCGCCGCTCGAGTTCTCTCCACAGGTCTCTTCACTCCCTTGTTTTGAGCGAAGAAGCTGTCCCTCCGACCGGACTCCTATCACCCTCGCAACCTGCACCGCCTCGTTGTAGGTTTTCTTATCCAGACCCAAAAGATGTTCTCTAATGCTTCCACGTAGTCCCATGGTGAACCTACGTATCTTTGTCTCCTCCTCCCGCATACTGACTGGTGCAAAGAAGAATAGCTCTTCATACCTCTGTTGATAAGCATCTACAGTCGACCGACCCTGGCTTTGTCGAGAAACTCTCTCTCCATTGAATCCCCTGAAGCTCTTTGGGAAGTATTTGTCGAAGAAAGCCGCTTTAAACACTTCCCGGTCAACTAATGCATATTGGTTCTCCAAATATGCCCGTGTGGAATTCCACCAAGCATTCGCGTCCTCTCTCGGCATGTGAGTGGCAAATAGGACTTTCTCCTCCTCGGTACACGTCATCAATCGGAAGTTCTTTTCCATTTCCAAAACCCACCGTGCTGGCCACAATGGTTTCCCTGTTCTCGCCGGTGAATGATGACGGTTTCAACTTCAAGAACCCGTCCACCGACCCGCTAAGATCGTGCTGGCCCCGGGTATCCGCTCCGTACCATGGTGGTGGATACGGATATGCCCCCGGATACGCAGAAGGCGACGGGGAGCGATGCGGTGGTGGTACATTCTCGTGCTTGGGCCCTTGGCCTTGGGCTACTCGCACCCGTTGTGAAGACATTTTCTCTCCAAACCCCAGGGCGTATTACCGGCGGGAACGAACCCGCCGACCGAGCATCGTTAGTACTTCACTCGGAAACTCCTTCCGTTGAGCTTGCATCCGATAGACCAAGTTTGTAACTATGGTCTCGGAATCCCCGTGAGGTGGTCCCGGTAATTCGTCGGTACTTCCGGGACCTGTTCCTCATCCTCTTCGGGGCTGGTTTCTCTAACCTGGTCCCCGCTCAGCCTTGCTCTTCCTCCGGGCGCTTTTCTGGCATGATGATGCTTTCTACCCCTTCGACCATTTCCACCTGCCATCTCAGACTATTTATTTGGATCTGAGAAGAAGACATAACACGTGAGAATCATCAATAATAGTAGTGTTAGTCTTGAATAATGCAGGGGAATAGTCGAGAAGTAACATTTCAATTTGCACAATTTTATAAATTTTTAAATTTTCTGGCTCTTTTGGGGCGTACCGGTCGCAACATACCGGTCGCTCACCTGTAGAAATATGCTGCGGCCGGTATAGTCGACCGGTCAAAATTAAATTTCTGGCCGAGACATACCGGTCGCATGTCTATGAGATACCGGTCGCCACTCTGTAGACAGTGTTGCGACCGGTATAGTCGACCGGTCAGAAAAATTTTCTGGCCGAGACATAGCGGTCGCACACCTGGGTTGACACCGGTCGACCGGTATAGGCATAACCGTCGACCGGTATGCCCAGAATTGCCTTTAAAATCGCGAAAAGTGAGATTTTTCTCACTTTTCCTTTCTCTTTCTCTCCGGTGGCGATTCTTCTCTGGGTTCCGAGTTGCTACAGTTCGACCGGTGCTATTTGAAGCCGATTCCTTCCATTCAAGACCTAGCATATCGTCTCCAGGTAGGTCTCTACCCTCTCTCTCATACTTTTAGGAGATTTTCATATCGTCTTTATGTAGAAATTTAGGTTTTTCTTTGTTCGAGATGTTTTAACCGTAGGAATTCTTTTCCTTTGGCTTAGAAAGGGTTTAGGGACCCCCAAGAGCAAAAGCCCTCAACTAATTTGGGGTTCCACCGCAAGGTTTTGATAAAAATCGAATTTTTTACTCTTTTTGACCTAGGTTTTCAAAATTTTCAAAAAATTTCTAATTTTTTCTTAATTCTTGAAATTTCTTGAAATTGCTTGTTATAATTGCTTGTGATTGGCTTATGGAAGAGTGTGGGGGTTACGTAAGTCCTCCTCCCCATGTTTTTGGGTGAGTTCGAGGCTTTTTCCCAATTTATAGCCGTTATGCTGCCGAAATTTCGAAAATTTCTAACCTTTTATCTTGTTTTCTTTTGTTTTGCAGATTCTAAATGGCTCCTAGACGCAACCTCGGGAAGCGATCACACGGTTCCAGTTCTCGGGTTCCCTCTCCACCTATCCCTCAGCTAGATGAGCTCTGGTTTCGCTCTTTGGAAGCTCAGGCTCGGTTTCCCTGGTTTGATGACAAGGGTATTATATCCGGGCGACGGGTCAATGTGGGACAGTTGCACCGGTTCAATGTAGAGACGGCTTTTGGTGCTCTAGGTTGGCTGCCGGTTATTTCCTACACTGAGACCACACGCCCTAACCTAGTTAAGCACTTTTATGCGAATCTGGAACTCGAAGGGGATGTCGAAGACCCGAACCAGTGTAGGGATCTGCGCATCACCGTTACGTCCGGGGTGTACATATTTCCTTCAACACCCACCGGGTTAGCCGATCCGCTTGGGGTTCCCAATGATGGAGATTTGGTATACTGCGCCCCCAAGGCGAAAGGTTATTTGATCGAAGATTTGCGCCGGGAGATAGCGCAACGGATACTCAACCCCGGGGCTCCTATGAAGGCAGCTAGCTTGAGACCTATACCTCGGGTCTACAGACCGCATCATCCAAAGACGATATAGTGCCACGGAGCGGTCATTATAATGAGTTGTCCCAGCTCACCCAAGACGTCACCTATTGCGTCCCGCACCGGAGAGCGGATCTCACTTCCATACCTCATCATCCGGACTATGCATCGAGCGGCTGTGGCCGATCGGGCCAGCAACCTTCCCTATGGCCGTCTCGTCACTTTCCTTCCTTCGCCCGTCCGGGCGTGAGTTTCGAAGGAGAGACAGCCGTTGAGGACTCCATGACTTCGACATCGACCGGGATGCGATAAACGGGATGCGGATGGTTGATCTGCCCTGGCTTAGGGTCGCATACGAGCGGGACTACGACATAGCGGACCCCATTCCTCCCAGGCCTCCTACCCCATGATTTTCCATTTACTTTTCTTTTGACTGTTTATATAACAGGGTAACCTTCCGGTTTGTGGACTGTACCCTGTAGCACTATTACATTTGATACTATTTTTTTCCATTTAATGAGAGTTTCTTGGTTCACCTATCTAGTGTATGTGCACAGATTAAGTTTCACATTTAGAATAGTACATTATTCTCTTTCTTAGTCCGTCTCAGGTATCAGACAATGCTTAGGGTGCGTTTGTATTAAAATTTTTAAACTTCCTAACTCAGTTCATCGACCCAGTTAAGTGCAGCATGGTTTGTTGGAACAGAGCCCGAGAGCTCTGATACCAAGTTGTCACACCCCAAATTCTGATCCAACGAATGGTGTGAGTGAACCGTCATTGAACCAACGGTTCACACCAGGATCTCGAATAGGCCGTGTTCACCCATACAAACCAATTACACATAACCACAATCAGAATATAAATATACAGCGGAAGACTTTAAATAGAATGAACCGAGTATCTATTGATAATTTAAATAAATATCCCATTATTCAAATTCAATCATAAAATAATAATCTTTTACATCTCTTAATAACAAACAAAAATAACTGAAACCAATAAATAAAATCCATCACGGTACACGGCGAAAGGGCACTCGCATGAAGCGTCATGCTCGTCCGTCCCGCCCCGTAGCGTCTAACGTCGCAGCACCACCATACGCCGGAGCGTTTACGTAATCATCCACGGTATAACCTGCATCCGGATCTAAAACAATGTATATACGAAGGGTGAGCACACAACACGGCTCGATAAGGCAATCGACAGTTTCACAAGATTATGCATGAGTAACAATCATTTTATCTTCGTGGTCCGGTTTTAAGTTTGCAATGTGCTATAGAAAGGTTTGGTGGCCCCCGCACCTCTATACACGAGTGTGTGGCGTCGCCCACAATAATCACACAACCACCAACCCACATACACCCATCATGGAATAGAGATAGAGCTAAGGTATACCCGCACCTCCCCGATACTCTACCCATACCGGTACCTAAGCCCCTATCGGCCGGGGCTCGCAAACCGGGCTCGCAACTAACCAATCCTATATGTCAACAATGTATGCTCTATCCCAAAGCACAGCCGTCTACGGCATAGAGATAGAGCTAGAGCGTGCGGGCCGGGTCGGAGACCTCCTAGACCTCACCCCCCCCGATACCCTATCCGCAACTAACCCACTAGGATAGAAACAATACGCAGGTAGACCCTATCCCAACACGACACCCTACGGCATAGAGATAGAGCTAAAGCATCGTGGACAAGGCAGCGTCGACTCGGAATCCTCAGTACCACCCAACGATGGTCGGGACAACATCAATATCGGAGACCAACGTACCACGATCTTCCCCTGATACCCTATCCGTACCAAGCATGTCAAGATAGAATACTACAAAAGGTGCCAGTGTGAAGAGCGATCCCAGGCCCATGCCCCACTCCACACACCAACGAAAACAATCACATGCCTAACAATCACATCCTATGAATGCATGAACAATAATAATAACTGAAAGTAAAGGATGGCATGTGAATATGCACAAACATCACATCATAGATACTTAATGATTAACAACGATTTACTGTCAATTAATTATTAGGTTTAGGTCAGATTCCCTTACCTGACGCTCGTTCGATCACTTGCTCCACGTCACAAGATCCAAACGATATGTCACAAAGTCCTACATAATATTAGGGTTCCATTAGAATATATTATTTAGGGTTTCATGTTGGTCGGAAACCAACATGGTTACAAAATACCCTCACAGAGCTGACCGGTGGCATGTACCGGTCGCAGCTCTGTAGGAAAGACTGGCGACCGGTATGGTCGGCCGGTCCCCCACAGATAACCTCCCGAGAGGTAGCGGTCGCAACATACCGGTCGCACTATGTGCAACCGGTATAGTCGACCGGTATGTCTCCGGAAGACCATACATGGGTTCTTCTTTTTGCCGTCGACCATCCTCCATGGATTTTCAGGGTTTCTCCTATCCATTCTAAGTCTAGGCTTTGAGTTAGAGTTATCCCTAACTCATTCAAGTCTCGTTTCGATGAATATCATCTCGAAACTCAAATCTAGGGTTTGACGGCAACTTAGGGTTTATTGGCCAATTTAGGGTTTTAGATCAATACCTACTTTGCATGGTATTGATCCACCCACATAACTAACATAGGGTAAGAAGATGGCATCAAACACTTACCGTTGACAGGCGTAGCGAGAGCTTCGTCAAACGGTAATGGCGGCACCTCCTTCTTCTTCCTAGCTCCTTCTCCTCTCCAAGCTCTTTCTCTTCTCTAGGGTTTGGGAAAGACAATGGAAAGGATTTGAGGGGTTTAAGGGTGTATTTATAGGCTAGAAATAGGGTTTAGTAACCCTACTAGGATTAGGGAACTTCTAGGATTCGAAATCAGGAAAGTGGGACCCGCAGAGACCAATTTCCAAATTCCCGCACATAGCTGTGCAGGCCATACCGGTCGACCGGTACCATCATCCGGTACCATCGACCGGTATACCTAAAATCAGGTATAATTGGTCGACTTCGGTCCGATTTCGTACCTGTTTGTTATCCGCTTGCCCCGTCTGGCTCGGTGATGATCGGAAGACCTGTCACGACACAAAACCAAGGTTTAGACCGGGTTTCCAGAGTGCGGGTCTTACACAGCCACCAGGAGGGAGCCTATGTAATGGGGTGCATGCATATTTGGCGGTGGGGCTGTCTTGTGTGTGTCTCTTGTAGGGTGCACATTCCCACAACACCTGGACTATGGCAGTGATTCCCATACTAAGTTGTGGTTTTTCTTATCCTCTATTACTTTTTGGTTTTAGTGTTTTCTGCAAAAGTATTTGTCTTCTGCTGAGCTTGTGGCCAGCCTGTGGGGTGAAGTTGAGTCCTATCTATTTTCCATGTTTTAGTTATGTGTCCTATGAAATGGTGGGTTATGTATGAAAAATATTATGTTTTGAGTACACGTTGATCTAAGAGCATAACCAACAATATGATTTATACTATAATACTTAGATGTCATTACTCTTGCTAATTGTTACAAATTAACGTCTTCCACTATTAGCTATCTTTTTCCTTGTTTTGTTGTAAAATTATTTGTTATGGTTGGAATGGCGGTTGAGGGCCTACTTACTATGGGTTCCTGGGTGGGCTGAGGTTGCTAGTGGGCAACCCCCTTTACACATTCAGTCATTCCAGAATGGGGTGTGACAAAACTCTTATGATCTGACATTAAACTGAATGCCTCCCCGTATAAGTATTGCTACCATATCTTTAAGGCGAAGACAATTGCTTCAAAGTCTAGATCATGTGTAGGGTAGTTCTTTTCATGCGTCTTTGATTGTTTAGAGGCGTAAGCTAGCACCTTATCATCTTGGATAAGCACAAAACCCTAATTGAACTTTGATGCATCAGTGCACACAGTAAATGGGGACTCACCTGAGGGTATGGTTAAAATTAGAGCAAAGATGAACTTTTGTTTGAGGATCTGAAAGCTCTGCTCATACTTGTCAGACCACAGGAACTTTACATACAACTATCTGGGAGAAGTTTTCAATGAATCGGCAATAGTACCCCGCCAACCCAAGGAAGCTTCTAATCTTAGTAACTATCTATGGTGTGACCCAGTCCAAAACTGCACTAACTTTACTGGGATCCACTGCTATGCTCTTAGTAGTGGCGATATGACTCAAGAAGGCTACTCATTTGAGCTAAACTTCATACTACTTGAATTTGGCATACAATCTTTCCCGCCTCAATTTTTTCAATGCCATCATGAGGTGTTCTACATGAGTGGTATCATCTAGTGAGTAGATAAGTAAGTCATCAATGAAGATGATGACAAATTTATCAAGGAACTCATGGAACACTCGATTCATCAGCTCCATGAAGGATGCAAGTGCATTAGTCAAACTAAAAAGATATCTAGAAACTCAAAGTGGCCATATATTGTCCTAAATGCCATCTTGGGGATATCACTGCCCTTTATCTTCAATTGGTGGTAGCCTAATCGAAGATCAATCTTTATAAATATACATGCACCTTCCAACTGGTCAAAAAAATCGTTGATCCGGAGTAGAGGGTACCGGTTCTTGATGGTGATCTCATTTCAACTCTAGATAATCAATGCATAACTGGACACTCTCGTCCTTCTTCTGAACAAACAATACCCGAGTTCCCTAAGGTGAGATGCTTGGCCTAATAAAATTCCTTGTCCAATAACTCCTAGATCTGTACCTTTAGTTCCTTTAATTTGGTAGGACCCATTCTATTTGGGGCCTTGGAGGCCGAAGCTGATTCTGGGAGTAGATCAATTATAAACTCCATCTCTCTATCTTGTGGTAGGCCTGGCAACTCTTCAGGAAACACATATGGAAACTCATTGACTACTGGTAAATATTTTAATCTTGGTATTTCCACATCGGTATCCAATACTGACACCAAGTAACTTTCACAACCTTGCTCTAGAAGTTTAGAGGCTTGAATGGCTAACAGGAATATTTTTCGTTGTTTCTTGGTCTTGTTTCCCACAAACACAAACACTCCTCTATTAGTTGGCTAGAACAATATTTGACGCTTAGAGCATAAGACATTGGCCTGATGTTCAGACACAATTTCTTGAGATTAGCCTTCATCATCTTGTCATTTATTTAAACTTGGCATCGCCCGAAATAGTGTCCAGCTCAACCATGGAGCCCATGTAGGTGTGCATCTCTAATGCATGATTCATTTTACTGGATGGAAATCCCAACTGTGGCAAAATCGAGTGAAGAAAATGAGTACATTGCCCTAGAAGCAAAAAGTACCTGTGCACTGACTCCGAAAATAGGAAGCATACCTAGACATGCATTTAACCTAATGTTACAACATTCCATGCAAATGATGCTATCCACTAGAATTTTAAAATACCGGTGTTGTCACACCCCAATTCTGCACCAACCAGAATGGTGTGATGAACCTTCAATAAACCAACGGTTCAACCAGGATCTCGAATAGGTTATCCCCACCATGTTAAACCAAAACACATTCCACATTAATCAGAGATAATAAAGTAAATAGCGGAAGTCTTACATATAATGAACTGAGGTCTAGTCATGATAAATAATTAATATTCCATTTATCTCTAAGTAACCAAAACATAATTTAATACATATTACAAATATCCAAATATGAAAATTAAACTCTAAGCGTATCCACAGTGAAACGCTCGCTTAACGAATCATAATAGTCTTCCACAGCTTGCTCATCATAGTCGCCACATGTTCATATGTCGGCTTGTTGACATAATCTTCAACCGTAATACCTGCAACATCAAAAACTAAAAAGAATTACGTACGCGAGGGTCAATTGTCCAACTTGAGCTCAGTGAGTAAACAAAACAATGCAATAAATATATGCATGCATTCAATTCATATCTTTGGTTTGGTTCATAAGTTTGCAATGTGCAATAGAAAGGATAGGTGGCCACCGCACCTCTATACATGAATGTGTGGAACCGCCCAATGGATCAAACACCATTGCTGCCCCTACATGCACCCACCATGGAATAGAGATAGAGCTAAAGTGTTTATGACCGCACCGCTTCACACTTTCCTTGATGCTCTACCCATACCAACACGTAAGCCCCTGTTGGCGAGGGCTTGTAAACTGGGCTCACAACTAATCAATCCTAATGTCAAATAGTGTATCCAAGGCCTCACCCCAGCATCCCTCAATACGTCCATAGAGATAGAGCTAAGGCCCCCCGACAGATTCAGAAACTACATGGTCCGAGACCACCTCCCCTGATGCCCTACAACGTAATAGTTATGCTAAAGTAATGGCAATACAATGATGTTAGTGGACAAGACTTGAGTAGAGATAGAGCTAGAGTCTGGTGACTAGGATGAACCACAGTGTCACGTCCTCCCCCTGATGCCCCACTCGCATCAAGTACACTAACCACACACATACAATCACATGCATATTCCTAGCATCATCATCAACATCATATAATAAATAAAACAAAAATTAAATATGCATGAACAATAATAACAAGAATATTGGATGACAAGTGATATGCACATTACAATCATACAAGCATAGAATCATTCATGGTATTGGACTCAATAAACAAAAATAGTTTATTATTAGCCAATTATTTTAGTTCTTGTTCCCTCACCTTTTATTGAGTGTAGATCCTCGTTCAAGCTTTATAAATCACTTTTAAATCAGTAGAAAGGCCTAACATGTCGATAGATTTTAATTAGAATTAATTTCAATAAATTTAGACTAACGAAAATCGTAGGGTCGCAGTTAGGGTAGCACCTAGGGTAGCAGTTTCTGCGACCCTAGGGTGTAGGGTCGGACGTGGAGTCGGATACCATTCGACCCTACGTGCGACCACACCCTCCCTGGGACTTTCCGAGGGCATGTGATCGATCATGTGGTCTCGCAGATCTACTCTAAGATTGTTCTATGGCTCATAACTATGATTTTTACATACTTTCCATTGCCTATGATGATTACTTCTATGGATTCCTCTGGAACTCGTCCATGGATGGATGATTTGGGTTTCTCTGAATCCTAACTTCTTCATAATATATTCTAAGCTCTTAATTTATGAAGGGAATTAGGTTTATACCTGAGGTTGGCTGAGATTCAGAGGTTTCTCTGAACTTCCTCCTCTTCCGTAGTCTTTTCTTCAATTTTCCTTCTCTTCTTCTTTTCCTTCTCTTTCTCTTTCTCTCACTTTCAATTAGGGTTCTAAAAGGAGTGAAAGAGGCTAAGGGACGTCCTATTTATAGAGAAAAACCCTCCAAAATAAGTCCCATCGAGTTTAGGAAAGAACCCCTTGGAATTAAAAAAGTTTCCTAATTTACGGTTTCTATCTGCCATCGTAGGGTCAGACGTAGGGTCGCAGGATCCATCGACCCTACACCTTCTTAGTCATACGACCCTATGACTAAAAAGTTATGGGTTGGACTTCTGTTGAGGTGGGTCGACCCTACCTGTTTAGGCATGTGATCCTACCCTCACATTTACTATTTTTGGGTTAGACTCATACATGGTCTTGTGATTTTCTTTACGCACTTAGTCCACTTGGCTCGACCATGATAGGTAGACCTGGTACAAGGTGGTAAGACCAGTTAATTTGATACGGGTCTTACAACTCCCCCCCTCTTATTAAAAATTTCATCCTCGAAATTTGTACATACATTCTAAGTCGAAAAGGTGAGGATATTGCTTTCGCATAGCGTTCTCTTCTTCCCATGTGATCTCTTCTATATCTCGACTCCTCCAGGTGACTTTAATATAGTATATGTCACGGTTTCGTAGACATTGAACCTTTCGACTAATGAATTCAGTTGGTGCTACTTTGAATGTCAAATCATCAGTTAGATCTAGTGGATCTGCTGTCAAAACGTGCGTTGGATCTCTGACATACTGCTTCAATAATGAGATATGAAATACATCATGCACACTTGACATAGACAGCAGTAATGCTAGTTAATATGCAATTTTTCTACGTCTCTCCAAAATTTTATGAGGTCCCAAAACATATATAGGATACAACTCTCCTTTCTTGTTGAATTGTTTCAAAACCATGCATAAGTGATATCTTCAAAAATACTTTGTCACTTATGGCGAACTCAAGGTCTTGGTGTCTCTTCCAACAATCCTGAGCTGTCTTAGACCTTTTTCTTTGATCTTGTCTGTCACTCGACAGGTTTCTTCAATAGACTCAGGTCTTAAAATTCTTCATTCTCCGACTTCGTTCCAAAACAAAGGAATTTGACATTTCTACCGTACCATGCTTTATAGTTAACATTTACATGGTAGCTTGATAGCAAATTCAATCTATGGTAACTTTTCAACTCAAGCTCCTTGAAATCAATTTCACAAGCTCAGGGCATATCTCTTAGAATCTGTATAGTCCGCTCCGACTGTCCATCGGTTTAAGGTAAAATGTGGTACTAAACTTCAACTTTGTCCCCATTATTTTCTGTAGATCCTCCCAAAACTTTGAGATAAAGCATGAGCCTCTATCCGACACTATGCTCTCAAGCATACCATTTAATTTGGTAATATTATCTACATATAGCTTAGTTAGCCGCTCCAAAGCATACCAAGGTCGTATAGCAATGGAATGAGCTATCTTCATCAGGCGATCAACAATCACCCAACTGCGTTAACCGACCTAGGAGTCAGTGGCAAATCGATGACATACTTCATTGTAACACAGTTTCACTTCCACACTGGCTCTAATAGTGGTTGTAGTAAGCCATATTGGTCTTTGTCTTTCAGCCTTTACTTGCTGATAATTCAGACACTGGAACACACACTAATCCCCATTTGTTATCATTCCTTTTTACCAGTACGATCTCTTCAGGTCATGATACATATTGGTACTCCAGGATGTCCTGAATATAGAGTACAATGGGCTCTTATCATTATCTTGTAACATATGCAATCGCTTGTTCTCCTTGCATAAGCACACATCCTAAACCCAATCCAGACGCATCAGTGTATAAGGTAAATGGTTGTCCTGGAATAGGAATAGTCAAGATCAGAGTAGATATCAATCTAGCCTTCAATGTTTGGGAACTTTTCTCACATTTATCAACCCAAACAAACTTTTCTCCTTTCTTAGTCAAACTGGTGAGAGGTACGGCAATTCTGGAATAGTCTTCCATGAATCATAGATAATACCCAGCTAGACCTAGGAAACTTCTAATTTCTGCAACGTTCTTTGGTGCTTCCCACTTCACAATGGCTTCAATCTTGTTGGGATCTACTTTAATTCCTTCAGCGGATACAACATGGCCTAAGAAAGCGACCTCATTTAACCAAAACTCACACTTTGTAAATTTGGCGTAAAGCTTCTCTTTCCTTAGTCGCTGCAGAGCGGCTCTTAGATTCATGACATGAGTTTCCTTGTCCTTGGAGTAGACCAATATATCATCAATAAACATAATGACCGACGTATCCAACATATCATGGAATACCCGATTCATGAGTTCCATAAAAGTTACGGGTGCGTTAGTCAATCCAAAAGACATGACTAAAAATTCATAATGATCCATATCTTGTTCTGAATGCTGTCTTTGGAATGTCACCGTCCTTAATCTTCAATTGATGGTATCCTGACCAAAGATCAATCTTGGAGAACACCTTGGCACCTTGCAACTGATCGAACAAGTCATCGATCTGAGGCAATGGGTATCGCTTCTTGATTGTTAGCTTATTCAATTCCCGATAGTCTATACACAGTCGAACACTACCGTCTTTCTTCTTTACAAACAATACTGGCGCTCCCCGTAATGCAATACTTAGCCGATTAGAACCCTTGTCTAATAACTCCCGTAGTTGAATCTCAATCCCTTCAACTACATAGGAACTACTCTATAGGTGCCTTTAACACAAGTATCGTCTTTGGTAACAAGTCGATGACAAACTCGATCGTATGATCAGATGGAAACCCAGGTAAGTCTCCTGAAAACACATTGGAAATTTATGCATCACATTAATATCTTCCATCTGTGGTGGTTCTTTGGTAACGTATACCACAGATACCATATATCCAACTTCTTTCTCTTCAAAGCATCTCTTCGCCTTTAGCATAGAGAGGGTCAGTTTTCACTTCTTAGTCAACATGCTTCCAATAAAACTAAATTATATGCCATCTTTACTCTTGAATGATAACCTCTTCTATGCATATAACAACTTTGTAGAGTGTTGTGACAACCAATCTATTCCCAAGATGACGTCAAAATCTGCCATCTCAAGTCGATTTAGGTTGCATCCAAATTCTGTCCATCCATATGATTCGAACATTGTTAATAACATTCATCCAATACAACATCTAGTCCAAAAGGGCTTGAACTAGCAAAATCTGGTATAAAGGTCTTAAGAGCACATCTAGCTCCTTAATCTCCTATTTTTTCAAAGACTATTACTTAAAATCTCATATATCCCCAAAAAACTCATTAGCTTACACCTTCTTTATCATTGTTGTTCTACCCTGATCTCTCTTTCATATACCTCGAAAAATATCTTGTGATTGTCACTTACTTTCTTGCTCATGCACTCTTTTATAGACATGACCATATCCATCTATTCAGCAATCTCAAAACAGATCCTCCATTTCTTCATCTGAGGTTCCTTGGCTATAGAATCTAATCTGAATTTAAACATCTTACTTCTCATAATTCCTTATTCACTAAACATCTTATCAATGGAAGTCGAGAAATGTAAGAATCAGAATGTTTATCCAAAAGCAATTCATTTTCTTCTTTCAAATTCAGGGTAATGACGAACACTTGCTTTATCTAATGAACTTAAGTTTAAAGGATCAAGAGTAAATATATGGTAATCCAATCGACAACAAAAGATCGTCAAGTTGCATGGTGGTCCAAATATATAAAAAAAAATAGAGGTTTTTCAATTCTTAACCTCATGGTTACAGGTTCCATCGAGTATATAACGCCATTGGTCAAGGCACTACAAGAATAAATCTAGAGAAAGTTTTGGTACATCAATAAATCAGGTATAAATCGAAAATATGTACGCTCAGCATGATTAAACATTGAACTGTTCATTCAGTTCTTATCTCTGTTCACATTTTCGATCATGAGACTAACTCAGATTGGTATAATCAGGAGTAATACTAAAGAAATAATATTTATAACTCCAATTGATAGGTTAAATCAAGAAGGTATCCTGTCAAGACATGAGAATTTAAAATCAGGTATGTGCATCCTCTATAATCATAAGAGTAAATCAATAATGAACCGCATCCTACATAAACCTATCTAGTTATATGGCTACAATATCTTTAATCTTTTGCTGAAAACGTCTAAGGCTTCGTCTTCAGAAAATATTCCTCAATCCTTGGTTGGATCATTTTGTCATGATGCAGCTATCCCATACATCGGTGGCTGATAAGGGTAACCACCTTGATACACTGCTTGTTGTGCACCAAGCTTCTGTACTGGGGTGTGCGTTACTGCGACTTGCTGTATGGTAGGCACTGTGTTACAGGTAACAGGTGTTGGGGGTATAGTGTTGCTACCAATTTTTACCGTACTTGGTTTGACCCGGAGGTGTTGATGTAGCATTGGCAACTTGGGTAGTGATTCACATAGCAACTTGCATAGTCGGTCTCATCTATTGTTGCTCATGTATTTTGTCTAGCTAAATTTATTACAACAGTGGCCAAGGTACTTGGTAGTCCAGGTGATTGGCTGGAGTGGGTTGGTTGTTCACCTCCTTTGATTTGCTTTAATCGGATTATCATTATTTAGCATCTGCTCAGATGAGTTTTCACTACCCGTTCTCGACCCTGATAGTGGTGGGGTCAAGTTGCAACATCTTCTTAATACTCAGCGGGCAATGGATCAGCTTGTGGTGGATCTCACTCTGAATCTCCACGTCACCCAGGAGTATAGCTTTATCTTCTTTTATAGTTACTCTCATTTTTTGTGTATAGCTATTGTTCTCCTATCTCTGTCGCATTCAGCCCGAGATCTTTTGTCACACCCCAAATTCTGCACTCTTCAGAATGGTGTGATGAACCGCTAGCAAACCAACGGTTCAACCAGGATCTCGAAGAAATCCAAACCATCAACCCATGGTTAGGTTTTCATGGAAAACCATGGGGGAAATCATGAAAGCCATATAGGTGGATGAATCATGGTTCTAGGCCATAGAACATGTGTGGAATGGACTGTAGGAGCAAGCCATAGGACCCCAAACACGAAGAATGGGCTGAAGGAAGAAAAATTGACAACCCACAGGGAGTCGCATGGGGGGTCGATGCCCAATCGACCCTACCAGACCCTGAGCATCGACCCCCAGTGTTTGGAAAGCCCAGAATAGTGGTGGTCGCACCCAGGCTCGATCATAACTCAGACCCTAGCTCCGACCCCCAGTTAACAGTATGGTTTTTAAATTCAGAATTAGTTCTAATTAAATTTTATCGACTTTGTTAGGTCTTCTAGCAATATAATAATAATATAAAAGTGATTTTAAAGCTTGAAAGACGATCTACTAGCAAGCTAAGGTAAGGAAACAAGACTCTTAACTAATTGATTAATAATAAACTATTTTATTTCTTGAGTCCAATGCTATGCTTGATTCTATGCGAACATGCTTGTAATGTGCATTCAACATGTTATCCGATATTTCTATTTATTGTTCATGCATATTTACTTTATTGTTTATAACATGATAATGATGATAATGATAGGAATAGGCATGTAAATGTATGTGTGTGGTTGGGGTACTTGATGCGAGCGAGTATCAGGGGGGGTGTCATAGGCTGGGCCTCAGCACTTTAGCTCTATCTCTAACTCAAGTCTTGTGCATTAGCATCGTCCTATCGCCATTACTTTAGCAGAACTATTACGTCGTAGAGTATCAGGGGAGGTGGTCTCGGTCCTTGTAGTCTCTGACTCTATCGGGGGACCTTAGCTCTATCTCTATAGATGTTCTGAGGGATGCTGGGGTGAGGCCTTGGATACACTGTTTGGCATTAGGATTGGTTAGTTGCGAACCCAGTTTGCAAGCCCTCACCAACAGGGGCTTACGTGTTGGTATGGCACTGTACAGCAATAAACGTTAACCTTTGTTGTACAATGTTCATGAATTGGGTGCTTGTGAGTCGACGATAAACGTTATCTTCGGGGCGGCGTCACACACTTGTGTATAGAGGAGGGGTCGATAAACGTTAACCTTTGACCACCCAAACATTTCTATTGCATATTGTAAACTTTAAACCAGACCAAAGATATGAATTGATTGCATGCATATGTATTGTTGCATTGTTTTGTTTGCTCACTGAGCCATGATGTGTGCTCACCCCCTCGACATCGAATATTTTTAGTTGATGATGCAGGTACTACCGTCGAAGATTATGTCAATGCTCCAGTGTACGGGCACATGGCGGCGATGGAAGTTGAAAATGAAGTGTATACGCATGACTCCTCTTGCGAGTGCAACTCATGTGTATTCGATTAGACGTTATTTTCATTATTTGGATTTAGTAAATATATGTATTTGATATTTATTTATGTCTTAGTTGACACCGAATAATTTACTATTTAAATATTAATATCATAGTAGATTCTCAATTCATTTTACTATAAGACTTCCGCTATTGTGTATTTATTCTGATTATGAATGTGGATGTATGAGGTTTAGATAAAACGGATATCGTCTGTCTGAGATCCTGGTTGAACCGTTGGTTTGCTAGCGGTTCATCACACCATTCTGAAGAATACGGAATTTGGGGTGTGACAACTTGGTAACGGAGCATCTCAGGCCGTGTCCGCTAACCTAGCATACTTTCACGTCGAATTGTGAACTGAGATAGGATAAAAGTAAAAACTGTAATATTAACACACTCTAAGCACAAGTGATGTTTGAGACCAAATTTGAAAAGAGAATAATGCATCTATTAAAGGGGGAACAATATTAAATACAATGAGAGAGAAACAAACGTATATAAATAGCTAAAGTAGAGTACAGTCCACAACCCGAACAGTTACTCTGTAGTACAATGAAAGGAAATAAATACAATCATGAAGCTGGAGGTGAAGGAGGAAGCGGTGCCTCACGATCTCTGTCTTAATCCTCAGTGTAGACTCTAGTCAACCAGGCTATCTGAGTCTGGGTCGTTTGAAGACTAGCTGTAAGATCAGCAACCCGCTGATCAGTCCCACGCTGAGCACCCAAAAGCTCCTTCATCCGCATATCTGACCGGCACTGAGCATCTATGAGCTCTCCCATCCTCATATCTGATATGCGTTGGGCGTCTAGTAGCTCATCCACTCTCACATGCTGAGCGTCTAGTAACTCTCCCATCCTCATATCAGATCTGCACTGAGCCTCTCTGATCTTATGCAATATCCCCATCATATCAGAAGGTGGGTGTGAAGGACCAGCCGCACGTGAAGGACCAGCCACGTAAGAAGTACTAGCTCTTGTAGCATGTGTAGGTGAAGGAGGTGGTATGGAGTCCACATCCATGTACAGACGGTCATCATCATCAACAGGCTCCCTATGAACTTCAGCGGCTGCTGCTGCTGTCTCAGCGTCAGCTATCTCTATGTGAGTGCGAGGGCGCACCATCGCGTTCCTCTCCTCATCACTGACCTGAGCATCCCGCATGCCCATCTTGCAAATAGCCTCCCAATCTAGAGGCGATGAGAAGGACTTCTTCTGAATCTTCTCATCCACTAAGTCAACCCCCAGGTGGGTAAGCAAGGTAGTGATCATGCGTCCATAAGGAAGGTTGTCGGTGTGACTGGGCAACGTGGCACTGATCATAGTACGCATAATGATGTATGGAAGGCAGACGGGCTGCCTAGTGCATATACAGTATAGGAGATATTGGGTCAGCTGGGAGACCCTCTCGTAATGACCACTCTACGGTATCAGGTTATGCTGAATGATCTTGCAATATACCCGTGGATCAGAACGCAGATAGCACGCTCTCATCTGCCAGCGATCAGGTCGGATGAGCTGACTATCGATCTCGGCCCTCATCTGAAGAGAGAAGAACTGGGGCTCTCCAGGGGCACTAAAAACCATGGGGCCAGCATAGGAAATGCCCAGTAGGTCGGCCAGCTGCAGATAATCAAATGAGATGTCAACCCCCTTGACGTAACTCGTGATGCGCAGCTCATCACCCCTCTCAACATCATTGTAATCCCCCACCACCTAGAGGTTACAATAGAACTGGCGTACCAAATCCGGACGGGTACACGCGTCGTAAGTGATGACAGGGAGCCATCCCATATCACCAAATGCTCTCTCCACATTGAACAGGGCAAACTCAGCCAAGTTCACCTTACGACCTCCCTCTACTTTCTTGCGAGCGTAGTGGGCATAGTGTGCCTCGGCTTCGTTGGAACGAAAATGAAGAGGATCGCGAAATCTGGGTACTTTGGTACGAGCCATGGTATCTACAAATAAGAAAGAAAAACAGATAATATGTTAGTAGGGTAAAAAAATTTGAAATTTGGACATTATAACGATGTAAGTTGGCCAAAAGCCTCACTTTTCACCCATACACGTGGGCAGGAGGACTTACATAGGTTCTAACATATCCTGCAACACTCACACAGTAGGAAATCCTAGCTAATGGAATCCAATTTGAAGAAATTATGAGAAATCAAAAATTTTGACAAATAAGGGCAAAAAGAGCAAAATTCGAGTTCCTCGATAACCAACCGATGAAACCCAAATATTTTTGAGGGCTTTCGTTCCTCGAGTCACCAATAACAGAAGCCCCTAATAAAAATCAAATTTTTACGGCCGAAAAAAGTTTAATTTGAAGAAAACAAGATATACGGGTAAAAACCTAGAAAAGAAAACCTAAAATAGGTAAAGGTAAGAAGACATACCTGTAGGAATGATGTAGACGTCGAAACACGGAACCAAAATGACCAATATAACGGAATTGGCACTGTAGCAACTTAGGGGAAGGAGACGAGTCGAAACGGAGGAGGAAGAATGGGAAATGAACTCAGAATCGGACCTTAAAAATCTGATTTTTGGTCCGGGGGACGAAGAATTCGACCAGGACCATCGACCCCCATATCGACCCCCGTATCGACCCCCAGCTCTCGGGAACCTGACAGAAAACCAGGGGTCGCACCTGGGGGTCAGACACCCATCGACCCCCATATCGACCCCCGGCTCTCAGGAAAAATAAGTGATTTCCCAGGGTCGGACACTGAGGGTCGAACATACCATCGACCCCCACCATCGACCCTGCATAGAAAAGACTGCATTTTTCACAGAATGATCTGAAAATTTTGAAAATAACATCGGTTAGCGTATCTACATGATGCATAAATGATTGCCTCACGTATTTTAATGATTTTCAGGCTTCACCATTATCAGAAGGAAAACATGGCTAGGTGTAGAGTAACCAGGCAGAACCAAAACGCAGTTCCACCACCACCACCCGTGGAGGAAGCCAGTCAAGAAAATATATATGCACAGGGTAATCCGCAGGTTGCACCACCAGTAAACCAGGGTCAGGAAAATCCTACAAATTTTCCACCTCCACCACCAGAGCTGACAACTGTGGTTATGAACCTAGCGCAACAGCTGCAGCAAATGCAACAAGCACAGGCTCAAATGCAAGCAGCAATGGAAATGATGCTTCAGACAACACATGTTACACCAATGCAGACTGGACAAACAAGTGCAGCACCGGTGGGTAACCACCCAGCACCTCAAACACCCCAACCACCAGTTGCACAGATTCCAGTACCAGGTCCAAAAGCAGTTCAGGTTAATTACCAGTATCCACAACCAATGTTTGGGGCATACCCTCAGAATCAAATGGACCACTCCCGACTGGTGGAGTGATTCTTAAAGATGAAGCCCAAGGAGTTTAACGAAAAACCGTCTGATCCGCTCTGGCCGGCACACTGGATCGACGAAATGGAGAGAAATTTTCTGATGATGACTATTACAGAAGAAGAGAAGGTATTATGTGCCACCTTCATGCTAAAAGGTGATGCACGTCATTGGTGGAAATCTACCAGGGCCTACCTATTGACCAAGCACGCCCTATTGACCTGGGCTATATATAAAGAAGCTTTCTTCGAGAAGTACTTTCCCTGAAGCTTCAAAGATTCTATGGAGAAGGAGTTCCTGAGTTTATATCAGGGACAGATGTCCATGGATGCATATCAACAACGTTTTGAGGAGCTGTTTTTCTTTGCACCACTCAGCATGCAAGAAGAAGACACTAAGACCCGTAGGTTTGTCACAGGACTTAGAGGGAGCATCAGAGAGCATGTTCTAGGTTTGGAAAAGAAAATATATAATGAAGCTGTAAAAATTGCTCGAGTTATAGAATCGAGCCAGAAGGAGAGATATTTTACGCAGAACAGAGGTATGAAAAGGCCAGCTGGAAATGCTTATCACGGAGGGAATAATAAGACATTCAAACCCTTTCGTGCTCAAGGCTTTACTACTGCACCCAAGACTACCCTAGTAGCCCAACATCAGCCAAAGCCAAATACTAAAGGCCCAAAATATTTTAACTGCAACCAAGCGGGGCATATGGCAAGGGAGTGTCCCAGGCCCAGGAAGCAGCTACATCAAGGACGAGTTTATGTTCTTACATCCGAGGATGCTGCCGCATCACCCGATGTAGTCACAGGTATGACTGAAACCTTTTAAGTTGTATTACATTGTGTGAGCATGTAGACTAAGTTAAAATAAATCACAGGTATCGTACCTATAAATGGCATACCCGCCAGAGTACTCTTCGACTCAGGAGCTACTCATTCTTTTATATCTGTGTCATTTGGAAAGAAGCTGAATTTATCCATCAAAACATTAGACTACAAACTACTTGTACGGTCACTGATGGGGTTAGAAGTGGAATTAGAAAAAGGTTATGGGCCATGCCCAGTTCTCATTAGCGAGAAAACCTTAGATGCAACCTTGATCCAACTTGGGATGGCAGACTTTGACGTCATCTTGGGAATGGACTGGTTAGCTCGGCATTCTGCGAACCTATTATGCACCGAAAAGAAGCTAACATTTAAAGGCAAAGAAGGAGCAGAATTCAGTTTTGCTGGAACCAAACTTCCCCGTAAACGCAAGCTCATACTCTCAGCACTAAAGGCTAAGAAGTGCCTTGAGAAGAGAGCAGTCGGATATCTAGTATCAGTGCTCGGCCTCACCAAAGAAGCACCACGGATGGAAGATATTGATGTCGTGCGGGACTACCCCAATGTATTTCCTGAGGAACTACCAGGATTACCACCCGATCGAGCCACAGAGTTTGTGATAGATCTTATACCTGGAGCCGCACCAGTATCAAAAGCACCTTATCGAATGGCTCCTACTGAACTAAAGGAATTAAAAGTACAACTACAAGAACTACTGGACAAGGGTTATATTCGACCCAGTATATCACCATGGGGAGCGCCAGTATTATTCGTAAAGAAGAAGGACGGTAGCGTGCGATTATGTATCGACTATGGGGAGCTGAACAAACTGACAATCAAGAATCGATATCCACTACCTCAGATCGATGACTTGTTCGATCAGTTGCAAGGAGCAAAAGTATTTTCTAAGATGGATCTTCGGTCAGGCTACCATCAGTTGAAGATTAAAAAAGGTGATATTCCTAAGACAGCTTTCAGGACCAGATATGGATATTATGAATTCTAGGTCATGTCTTTTGGATTAACAAACGCACCAGCAACTTTCATGGAACTTATGAACTGGGTTTTCCACGATATGTTGGATACATCGGTTATTGTATTTATTGATGATATATTGGTATATTTCAAGGACAAGGAAACCCATATTAAGAATCTAAACGCCACTCTACAGCGTTTAAGGAAAGAGAAGCTATATGCCAAATTTACCAAATGTGAGTTTTGGCTAAGTGAAGTCGCCTTCCTAGGCCATGTAGTATCCACTGAAGGAATCAAAGTGGATCCCAGCAAGATTGAGGCTATTGTAAAGTGGGAAGCACCAAAGAGCGTTGCATAAATTAGAAGTTTTCTGGGTCTCGCTGGTTATTATCGACGATTTGTGGAAGACTATTCTTGGATTGTCGTACCTCTCACCAGTCTAACCAAGAAAGGTGAAACATTTGTGTGGACGGATAAATGCGAGAAGAGCTTCCAAACCTTAAAAACCATATCGATATCCGCTCTGATTTTGACTATTCCTGTTCCCGGACAGTCATTTACCCTATACACTGATGCGTCAAGACTGTGATTAAGATGTGTGCTTATGCAAGGAGAACAAGTAATTGCTTATGCCTCAAGACTATTAAAGACACATGAGAAAAATTATCCCACTCATGATTTGGAATTAGCGGCAGTAGTACATGCTGTCAAGATATGGAGACACTACCTATACGGAGAGAAGTTCCAGATTAAATCGGACCATAAAAGTCTTACTTATTTATTTAATCAAAAGGAGTTTAATATGAGACAAAGAAGATGGCTGGAACTATTGAAAGACTATGATTGTGATATCCAGTATCATCCAGGGAAAGCTAATGTAGTAGCGGATGCGTTGAGTAGAAAGGCAATGATAAAATCTCAAGGAGAGGTTAGCACAACTGCAGCAATGTGTACTACTGGAACGGTATTCAATCACGGCAATGAGCAGTATGTGATAGTTACAACGGATGGATCAGCCAACCAAGGGTTCATTCATCAATTTTCCAATATGTTCGCTGCATTGAAGATTATACCGGATATAATTGATGAAGTGAAGACAGCTATCAATCAGACCCTTACCTGAGAATGGTACAAGAAGACATCGAAAAAGGTAGAACTAACCCTGAGTTCACCTTAGACGAAGAGAAGGTATTGAAGTACAAAGGAAAAATATGTGTACCCGAAACAGAAAGTGTGGACATTAGACACCGACTGATGAAAGAAGCCCATACCACCATCTATTCGATACACCCGGGAAGTACAAAAATGTATCATGATCTAAAGAAATTATATTGGTGGAGAGGAATGAAAGCAGACGTAGCTAAGTTCGTGTCTCAATGCCTAAATTGTCAGAAAGTAAAGGCTGAACGACAAAGACCCGTAGGACTGTTACAGCCGTTATCAGAACCAGCATGGAAATGGGACTGCATCACTATGGACTTCGTCATAGGGTTACCATTGACTCCTCGAGTAGTTGACGCAGTTTGGGTGATTATAGACCGCCTGACCAAAACAGCTCGCTTTATACCGATATGACCTCAGTATACACTAGAAAGGTTAGCAAAGCTGTAAGTGGATAATATTGTTCAATTACACGGTGTACCAGAGAGCATTGTGTTCGATAGAGATCCACGATTTACTTCCAAGTTTTGGGAAGGATTGCAAAAGACTATGGGTACAACATTGAAGTTTAGTACTACATTCCATCCACAGACAGATGGACAGTCAGAGCGTACAATTCAGATTCTAGAAGATATTCTACGAGCATGTGTAATTGATTTTAAAGGATCATGGGATGAAAAGTTACCACTGATCGAGTTTGCTTATAACAACAGCTATCAGGCTACCATACAGATGTCACCCTATGAGGCACTGTATGGCAGAAAGTGTCGAACTCCGTTGTTTTGGAATGAAGTTGGGGAACGTAGTATCGTTGGACCAGAATTTGTTGAGGAGACTTGTCGAGTGGTCGACATTATCAAGGAAAGAGTGAGAACAGCCCAGAATCTTCAGAAGCAATATGCAGATACTCGACGCAGAGATCTTGAGTTCGTCGTGGGTGATAAAGTATTCTTGAAGATATCGCCTATGCGAGGTCTGAAACGGTTCGGACAAATAGGGAAACTAAGTCCAAGATATGTCGGGCCATATGAGATTTTAGCTAAGCGTGGGAAAGTGGCTTACCAGTTAGCACTACCACCATCTATGTCAAGTGTGCATGACGTATTTCATATTTCCTTATTGAAGAAGTATGTCAAGGATCCAACGCACGTTCTGACAGTAGATCTACCGGATTTGACTGATGATTTGACCTTTGAAGTAACACCAACTGAAATCACCAGCCGAAAGGTTCAATGACTATGCAATCGAGATATCTATTATGTTAAGGTCACTTGGAGAAGTAGAGACAGGGAAGAAATTACATAGGAAGAAGAGAATGCTATGCGAAAGCAATACCCTCATTTATTTGACTCTGAAGGTATGAACAATTTCGGGGACAAAATTTTTTATAAGTAGGGGGGAGTTGTAAGACCCATATCAAACTAAGTCTTACCACCTAGAACCAGGTCTACCCATCATGGTTGAGCCAAATGGACTAAGTGCGTGAAGGAGATCACGATCCCAGGTATTAAACTGACCCAAAAACACTTAAATAAGGGGAGGGTTGCATACCCAGCAAGGGAGGGTCGGACCCCCCCAGTATAGAAGTCAGACCCCAGTTTTATATGGGGGGTCAGACATTTTAAGGACCAGGGGTCGACGGGATCTCCGACCCCCCCTATCAACCCTCGGTACTCGGTAAAAACAGAAATTAGGAAACTTTCCAAATTTCAATGGGATTTCTTCTTAATCTCAATGGGACTTATTTTAGGAGTTTCTACTCTATAAATAGGACGTCTCTAAGCCTCTTTCACTCCTTTTAGAACCCTAATTGAATTGAGAGAAAGAGAAGAGAAGGAAGAGAAGAATAAGAGAAGGAAAGAAGAGAAGAAAGCAAAAGGAGAAGAGTTACAGAGAAGGAGTAATCTTTTCAGGTATGGATACTATTTCCATGAGTTTCTAAAGACCTTAGAGTAGATAATGAAGAGGGTATGATCTCGGAGAAATCCAAACCATCAACCCATGGTTAGGTTTTCATGGAAAACCATGGGGGAAATCATGAAAGCCATATAGGTGGATGAATCATGGTTCTAGGCCATAGAACATGTGTGGAATGGACTGTAGGAGTAAGCCATAGGACCCCAAACACGAAGAATGGGCTGAAGGGAGAAAAATCGACAAAACCCACAGGGGGTCGCATGGGGGGTCGATGGCCAATCAACCCTACCAGACCCTAAGCATCGACCCCTAGTGTTCGGGAAGCCCAGAATAGGGGTGGTCACACCCAGGGTTGATAACTCAGACCCTAGCTCCGACCCCCAGTTAACAGTATGGTTTTTAAATTCAGAATTAGTTATAATTAAATTTTATCGACTTTGTTAGGTCTTCTAGCAATATAATAACAATATAAAAATGATTTTAAAGCTTGAAAGAGGATCTACTAGCAAGCTAAGGTGAGGAAACAAGACTCTTAACTAATTGATTAATAATAAACTGTTTTATTTCTTGAGTCCAATGCTATTCTTGATTCTATGCGAACATGCTTGTAATGTGCATTCAACATGTCATCCGATATTTCTATTTATTGTTCATGCATATTTACTTTATTGTTTATAACATGATAATGATGATGATGATAGGAATAGGCATGTGAATGTATGTGTGTGGTTGGTGTACTTGATGCGAGCGAGTATCAAGGGGGGTGTCATAGGCTGGGCCTCAGCACTTTAGCTCTATCTCTAACTCAAGTCTTGTGCATTAGCATCATCCTATCGCCATTACTTTAGCAGAACTATTACGTCGTAGAGTATCAGGGCAGGTGGTCTCGGTCCTTGTAGTCTCTGACTCTACTGGGGGGCCTTAGCTCTATCTCTATGGACGTTCTAAGGGATGCTGGGGTGAGGCCTTGGATACACTGTTTGGCATTAGAATTGGTTAGTTGCGAACCCAGTTTGCAAGCCCTCGCCAATAGGGGCTTACTTGTTGGTATGGCACTGTACAGCAATAAACGTTAACCTTTGTTGTACAATGTTCATGAATTAGGTGCTTGTGAGTCGACGATAAACGTTACCTTCGGGCGGCATCACACACTTGTGTATAAAGGAGGGGTCAATAAATGTTAACCTTTGACCACCCAAACATTTCTATTGCATATTGCAAACTTTAAACCAGACCAAAGATATGAATTGATTGCATGCATATGTATTGTTGCATTGTTTTGTTTGCTCACTGAGCCATGATGTGTGCTCACCCCCTCGACGTCGAATATTTTTAGTTGATGATGCAGGTACTACCGTCGAAGATTATGTCAATGCTCCAGTGTACGGGCACATGGCGGCGATGGAAGTTGAAGATGAAGTGGATACGCATGACTCCTCTTGCGAGTGCAACTCATGTGTATTCAATTAGACGTTATTTTCATTATTTGGATTTAGTAAAGACATGTATTTGATATTTATTTATGTCTTAGTTGACACCGAATAATTTACTATTTAAATATTAATATCACAGTAGATTCTCAGTTCATTTTACTATAAGACTTCTGCTATTGTGTATTTATTCTGATTATGAATGTGGATGTATGAGGTTTAGATAAAACGGATATCTTCTGTCCGAGATCCTGGTTGAACCATTGGTTTGCTAGCGGTTTATCACACCATTCTGAAGAGTGTGAAATTTGGGGTGTGACATCTTTCCCTTTTCCTCTACAGAGATTTAGGCATTACTAGCCATTTTCTTCTTCCTCTGTCAAATATCGAGTTTCACATCTTGTGAGTACTAACTCGGTATTTTAATTTTTCTACTTTACAGATGCTTCCTTCTTGTTACTGTACTATATCCTTAGTATACTCAGGAAATTATCCTACTTGTAGACTGTACCATATGTTATTTATTTATCGGGATACCTTTTGATTCTCTTTTTCTTTAGTCTATATATATATATATATATATATATATATATATATATATATATATATATATATATACATATGGTTTCACCTCTTATATGTACATTATTGTCTTGTTTAAGTTCTGTCTCAACCAACACAGGTGCTTATGGTGTGTTTGTATTAAAGCTTTTAATTTATCCTAACTTAGTTCATGGACTCTAGTGGAAGTATTCAAGTTTGATGGGCAAGGCCTGAGAGCTCTGATACCAAGTTGTCACACCCCAATTCTGCACCAACCAGAATGGTGTGATGGACCGTCAATAAACCAATGGTTCAACCAGGATCTCGAATAAGCTATCCCCACCATGTTAAACCAAAACACATTCCACCTTAATCAGAGATAATAAAGTAAATAGCAGAAGTCTTACAGATAATGAACTGAGGTCTAGTCATGATAAATAATTAATATTTCATTTATCTCCAAGTAACCAAAACATAATTTAATACATATTACCAATATTCAAATACGAAAATTAAACTCTAAGTGTATCTACAGTGAAACGCTCGCTTAACGAATCATAATAGTCTTCCACAGCTTGCTCATCATAGCCGCCACATATTCATACGTTGGCGTGTTGACATAATCTTCAACCGTAATACCTGCATCATCAGAAACTAAAAAGAATTACGCGCGCGAGGGTCAGCTCTCCAACTTGAGCTCAGTGAGTAAACAAGACAATGCAACAAACATATGCATGCATTCAATTCATATCTTTGGTCTGGTCCATAAGTTTGCAATGTGCAATAGAAAGGATAGGTGGCCACAGCACCTCTATACACGAATGTGTGGAACCGCCCAATGGATCAAACACCATTGTCGCCCCCACATGCACCCACCATGGAATAGAGATAGAGCTAAAGTGCTTAGGACCGCACCGCATCACACTTCCCCTGATGCTCTACCCATACCAACACGTAAGCCCCTGTTGGCGAGGGCTTGCAAACTGGACTCGCAACTAACCAATCCTAATGTCAAACAGTATATCCAAGGTCTCACCGCAGCATCCCTCAATACGTCCATAGAGATAGAGCTAAGTCCCCCCGTCAGAGACAGAGATTACACGGTCCGAGACCACCTCCCCTGATGCCCTACGACGTAATAGTTCTGCTAAAGAAGCGATCTTTTATTAATGTGATCGCTTACTCCCCTGGTGGTGCTATTTTTTTGAAGTCAGAGGAGTGTTCTCATCTGCGAATAACTGGTCCATTTATATTTGATATCCTTGACAGAGTAATTCAAGATATTGGTCCAGATAATGTGGTTCAAATTGTTTCAAATAATCCGTCCAATTACAGAAATGCATTTGATATGCTTCTTGGAAAATATCGTTGGTTGTTTAGGACTTGTTATGCAGCTCATGGAATTAATCTCATGTTGAAGGATATTTATGAAATGTTATATGGGTTCAAAAACTTTTGATGAAGCAAAACATATTGTTGATTACTTGTACAGGTCTACCATTGTTTTGCATCTGATGAGACAATTCACAAACAAGGAACTAAAATATCCTTGTAAAACTAGGTTTGCTTCACACTTCTTAATGCTTCAGTCAATTATTGAAGTGGAAGAGAAGCTTAAAGTCCTATTTGCATCAGCTGAGTGGAGGGGTTTGAGAAATTACAGATCTGCTGAAGCAATTATGGTGGTTAATATAATTCAGAGGTAGTCGTTTTGGATTAGTTCAAAAGAGATTTTGGGATTTTTGGAACCAATCATACGAGTTGTTCGTTTGGTTGATGGTGATGGAGCTACCTCAGGATACTTGTATGAAGCAATGGAAAGAGCAAGAGAGACATTAGAAAAACTTATAGAAACAGACCATCGCTATGGTCAAGTTTGAAATTTTTTGATAAAAGAAGGGATCAAAATATTTTAAGTGCCATCCACTATGCAGCTGCTATTCTCAATCCTTCTTATTTTTGTAGTCCAAGATTCAAAAGGATTTACCAATTCAAAGAAGCAATGGAGTCCATTGGTGATATATTGGTTCCACTTGATCAAAGGGCACTATTATGGACAATTGGCATCATATCATATGAAGAATTCATTGATTTTTTCTTCCAGTGCTATGATAATGATGCAAAATTGTCATCCTCGTAAGTATATAATAATTTCAACTTAGCCATCTTATATATATATATATATATATATATATATATATATATATATATATATATATATATATATATATATATATATATTGTCATCTAAATTGAAATTTATAATTTTATTTTGTTAATTGTAGGGGTTTGGTGGTCTCTTCACGGTGACATTGTTCTTATTCTACAAAAGTCTACCATTCGCATTTTAAGCCAATTTTGTAGTTCTTCAGCTTGTGAAAGGAATTGGAGTGCTTGGGATGCAGCACAGACAAAAAAGAGGATCAAGTTGTCAGCGGAAATGTTAAATGACATAGTTTATGTTAAGATGAATTCATTGATGATGGAAAAGAAGATTGAACTTGAACAGAAAAATATGGTGCCTATAAATATTGACAATATTAGTCTCAACACTTATTATGAGGGCATTGAGAATATTGGCAGGGAGATAGAGAGATCATTGGAGGATACAGATGATAGCATTGCTGAAGATTTATTATTTGGTGCAATTGGCACTTTTACTGAGAGTGAGACCCAGCCTTCAAATATGGATATCTGATTTTCAGTTATGACTTATGAATATGTGATTACAGATATGTTTTTATGGATATTTTCTAGTATTTTACATATGTTTTTATTTTATAGATGATGGTATTAAGTAGATTGATAATTATGATTTTGAATCTTTATTATGCCTTTGATGAAATGGAAGTTATTCTAATTTTATTTCAATTTTAATATCACTTCTATGTTATGGAATAATGATAATTGATTAGTAATGATGAATAAGTGCAACAAATAATAGAAATGAACATCCGAATTTTTTGTCCGAATTTTTTTTTGGTAAACAAATAGTTCCCGAACTGATCCAAATCCTAATTTTATTTTAAGTCCATTTTTTTGACATCATCTTTGATCAAATTCTGAAATTATCGAAACGATTCATTCCAAATTATTCTCCTTCCGAATAATTCCCGCATCCGAATTAAATCACCATGGGACTGACCGAAGTCATTCCGACCATTCACGTGAAAAACTCATAGTTGCCGAGTTACAAGGTTCCACCAAACAGTGAAGTTCAGCTAAACTATTGTACGTATGACCAATAGTGCTTTCTGAGTCGGGGAGTTGTTAATCTTCAATCATAAGCCGAGTGGACAAAGCGAGATTAGTGGATGTTCCGTTCAGAAAATTTACCCTCATCTCCCTCTATTTGGTACTGAATTCATTCTTTGATAAATAATATAATCCTCCTATAGCTTCCCAAAATAGACGTTTAACAAAAAAGAAAAAGAAAAATAAATAAATAGAAGATACGAGTTGGCATTCCTCGTTTCAATAAGGGTGTCAACAATATTAGTTTGAATAAGAACCAGGCCGAACTAAGTACAGGGGCTACCAGCCAGTACATGATTTACGTTTGACAACTACAACACCAATGACGAAGCTTCCATCCCCAGATACAGCCATACTGTCGAAGTTAGCTCACTTGGTAAATCTCTGTTATAATCTCAATGACACAGGATAAGTGCTCGCTTGGTAAATCACTGTTATAATCTCAATGATACAGGATAATTGTTGTCAACGTAAGAACTATCCCCCGCCAACACCAGAGCACTTGATAAAAGTGCATATAAAGTAAAGGAAGAGGAGTCTTAACCCTTTACAATTATATACCTCACTGTTTGTACACTACTTCCCAAATATAGCTAAAACGAGCCTTATTACCTTCAGTGGCACATCCAGTCCATCTATTACCCTGATTTCATGACATCTAAGGCAGCCCCAATTCCTCTTCATAAACAATCAAACGCAAATTGCCAACCCAATTGTAGCATTAGATGTATATTTTCAGTACTCAAAACTCAAATGTGATTTCTTGTGCATGCCTTTTGTGATCCCTTTCTATATAACCATTCCAGCCCATCCTGTTTCCATCTTCCATGATATCATGATGACTATCGTGATGCCCCACAGACAGATCTCGAAGCTGTTTATTCTCCAACCATTTGTCTGGTGAGCTCCCAGCCCTTCTATCGCGACCATTGGACTTGGGAGACTGATATCCTCTGTCCGTGTTACTGTACAAAGAGATTTCACCTTCAGCTACATTCTCCACAGCTGTTCCCTCTGATGGCTGCTCTTCCATTCCAGAATGATTTCCATGTCCTATAGCATTGTGATCCTTCCCATAATTTTGATTCTCGTGTTCTAGTCTGTTTGAATGCTCAGACCAGCTCTTTCTCCTCTCTCGCTTGATTTTCTCATCCTCAGCTGCCAATTCAACACCATCTTCCAGCTCCCTCTCAATAAGATCATCCTCATCCATCACCTCCATTTTTCGAGCCACATCACCACGAGATTTCCTTCTTTTCTCCAGTGCTGCCTTTACCTTGTCCTTGTCAATCTTTTTAACAGCATCATGTGGAGTCTGGTTTACAGGAGCTTCTCTATGATCCAAATTCCAACCACCTGAGCTGTTGGATTTGTATGGTCCAGCACCTTCGTTCTTCCATTCCCCTACTTCTGTTGCTTGACTTCTCCCACCATTTCTTTCTTGATCTTCTTCTACATGTCTCTCAGACTCAAACTTGGACCTGTTTGAGGTATCTCCCTCATAATCCCTATTGTAGGGCAATGACTCCAGTTGAGGATGCCGATAAACTTTAGTTTCCCCATCCTCCTCATGATCAAAAATAACAATTCTAGTATCTGAGTTCTCATATTCATTACTTTGATTTTGGGTACATTTCTGAGGTGCACTCTGATCATCATCTTGCAACTGATCGGACACTGTTCTAGAAGACAATGGTACCAAAGCTCCAGGCTTTGTTGTAGCTACTTCTTCAGCTTGAGCATTGCCATTGGCTAGCACCAGTTCCTCATTCGGAACTGCAGTTTTTGTAGGGGGCCGATGACAAGCCCCAGCTCCAGCACTTCCTTCAATTACACTTCCCTGGGAAAGTGGCACTCGGTTCTGCTCATATAGTTCCAGCATTTGATTGCTAACCTCTGCAATAAATAGATAAACAAACAAATCTATGTGAAAATCTCAAGATATAAATTCAACGGCCAACAAAAAAAATCACCACTGAAATAGCTATACATATCACATATGTACAGGTCAGTGAGCTCATCATTTCATCTCTTCCAAGTTCCAGACCTTGTCTTTTCTTCTCTTTTTAATTTTTTATTTTAATTTTCCCTTTTTATTTTTTGGGAAGGGGGGATTTGAGGGGTTGTTTAACAAGTAGTTTTAGACCAAAGATTTGACCTGATTTTGATGATAATTAGTGTCAATCAACATATTCTTTCAGGATAATTGACCTTTCTTCATAGGTCATCCACGAGAATGGTATGAAAAGGACACGATCATCCAACGGGGTCAACTTTTGGCCAAGAAAAATCTCTATGGCATTATAATTCAAATGGTGAGTGTGTCCATTTCAAGCATATGCCCCATTGGAAGTGCCAGAACTATGCTATGGTCTATAATTTCATGTAAAGAAGGGGGCCTTTCAATTCAACCTTAAAAATGACACTAACCCTCTAACTGGCGTGGGGTGACATCAAATTCTTGCCACCAGACTTTCTCACCATCAGATGGGAGCTTCACTTTGAGGAACTTGGCAGCAAGAAAGATGGCTCCTGCCGCAATGTGGTGAGGCTTAAATTGCAGGCAGAGCGACGTCCGCAGCCTGCATCTCAATTCAGTGTGTGAAGTAAAGAAATAAGGAAAGAGCCCATGGAATTAAAGCTACCAGAAAATAAAAAGAAAGAAATGCATTAATTCTTTCATACCCATCGTTGACAAAATTCCATGCTACTTGTGCAAGAGCATTCTGTGCAACCTTGAACTTTTTTATTGCTTCAACAAGGGGTTTATATGGGTGCTGCACATTGAGGTCAAAACCAAGAGTCGCAAGTAAAACCCTCTCTCCAAGTAAAATCAGCTCTTTCTGTTGTTCATAAACTGCCTGCATATTGGATGCAGAATGGAACAATAAACTAATAAGCATTATAATTGTAACAAACCAGAACAAAAAGGAAATTTAAGATCCCATCAGGAGGAAGTGTTTTGAGAGGGACAGGGGGATCAATTCTCAACATAATAAGCAGGCATCCAAAATCCACACAATTCTTGTGTGAGCAAGAAGAATATGCAAACAGGAAAGAGACTTAAATTATACACAATATCAAAATAGGATCCACACATCAGATTATTGAAGGATTATACTAGGTGAGACTGATCCAAAGCAGGGATCCCCTTCCCTATGCATGTCTACCACAAAACTGTTCGTTGCCATCATCACGGTGAATACACATCAGGGTATCTTAGATTTTCTTTTTGCAAAATACAAGATATTAATGGCATTAAGAGTACATGGTGTCATCAGCAACAAAATATGGTGAAATGAAGATCAGATTTTATGAGAACACACGTGAAAAAGGTAGAAACAACCTCAAGGACAAGTACCAGAACGAGGAAGTACAGAGATAAACAGGTACAAAGCACCCCACCAAGAGGAATGGTACCTTCTGTTTGATTCTCTGAACTGCAGCAGGATCCTTTTTATAAATTATTTCATAAGAAACAAGGATAACATCCTTTAGTGGTCGAGGAGTCTCCTCAACCTTCCCCGCGAGGAACATGCATACCGTCGCAATTGTCTGTAATGTATTTAGGTAAGAAACTTACACTGAAAAATGAAAAAATAGCATAAACAACTAAAAAGCATACAATTCATAGTAAAGTGATGAAAACTCAGAGGTCAGAGGAAAGGCCACCAAAAATAGCAAAAACCTAAAGTAGTGGCATGCAATTCAACTTCCTAACTCCAAGATGACAAAAGAAAACATCTCTACAACTTGCCAGACAAATGACCCCTCCCTCCAAGATGTAAAACCTGCAAACTTCATTTTACCTTAAATACCATGTTGTACAGGACACAACTTGGTGACTTGATGAGGGTGTGGCGATATGTGCCTGGTCCTTCAAATCATGCCCTTATCTTTTCTCTTGATTTTTTACATGGATATAGCCTATAGTAAGCAAACTGTTAGCACACATACCCATTTAGGCTTTCGCACTGTAGATTGTCAGCACAGTTTTGCAGTTATAAATCTAATGTGATGGTGGAAGTTCAAGTTGCTTCTAGATCATTAACTCTTTTTTTCTTTTATGGTAAGATTCTAGATCATTAACTTGTTCACTTCAAATTTGCATGTGCTAGACATTTACGATGCATCCACCAGTTGCCTACATAAATTATCTCCACCCTAAATTTAACAGTGAATTGAAGCCCTCAAAAGTCAGATGGATAACTCTTCACATCCCTCACCCAACAGGAGCACCAGCACCAGAACCCATGTAAATAGATCCAAAATGCTCTACAACATCTCTAAACCAGCAAGTACATAATAAACCTGCAACATCCAAACCACCCACAAGCCAAGCCCCTCAACTTATATTTCATAGATCCATTCTAAGAATATAATTAACAACAATTAGCATTATTAACAATTCCAGATGTATGCTTTTATACATTAGAAGGCCAACATTTCAATATGTTTTGACTGGTCATACCCGGTCTACAACTTAACTCCAGCATCACCACATCCACTCAAAAACATGTTTCTTCGAGCACACCATGTATAAGCAATCGCAATTAACATGCTGTGTTTGAAATGAACTAGTTTAGCAGTACTAAAGACAATAAAGGTTGAAATATCCTATCGCATACAGTTATGGTGGATCCCTACATGGATATTCACAGTATGGTGAGCTATACCCTAGATTAGGTTACCTCCACCAGTATGTTGACGATGCCACTCATAGGAATGCAATGGATCACTACAAGCATTTCTTCCAACATGGTATGGTGTGGCCAGCCTCCATGATACAGTCAGAGGAACAGTTGCATCGGCTCCAACAGTCTAGTAGTGGTCTTTATTCTCTCTGCAACTCTATGTGGTACTAGGATGGGCAGATAGGGTCAAATTTGTATCATCTAATCATGTACCATGTAAATTGTATATTAAATCTTTTTTGAATCGTGGATTATTATCATTATGCACAAAAGGGAGGAGCCATATGAGATGAAAATCTCATGTACGCATCTGTAGCAGGGATTCATTGAATAGAATGAACGAAAGTAACAGATGTCAGCTCAATCCGAAGGAAACTATGCAGAAGCTTTACAGAATTATTATGAAGCTATGTGACTACAAATTGATCCCTATGTTCGAATGTACCATGTAATCAAATTGATAATTATGGATTTCTTTTCAATATTATGTTTTTCATTCCTAATGCACCACCAGAGCCGGAGTAAGCGGATTGGAGTTATCAGATCCAGATAAGCTCAGAGTCATATAGCCTACGCTAGCCTTACCAGAGCTCTTGTACATTTTTCAGTTTGCTAATGAGAACTAGGGATGAGGCTCTTAAAGCACTGGTGCAGAATTGCCTATACCTGAAAATTAAGACCATCAGATTGGAAGATGATCAAGTCCATGAGGATAGGTTCGGGTTTAACAGAACATATGTGGGTTGAAGAACCGCGGAGATAGTCGCACGTAATGATAGATCACAGTCATATTATGAAAAGCTTGTGGTAAGAATGGGTTTCATTCTAGTGCCACATTAGTTGTTTTAAATTTTAATTGAATTTTGAGTGTTCTAATACTAAATCATGTGTAGAATAGGTTAGTACAGTGTAAACTAGCAACCTAAGGTCCAAAGCCAAATGACCATTTTGGGCACATGTTTATAGATGTTTAATTAGGGTTTCCCTAAAGTTTCGACCCAAATAACAGCCACTTGACCACCAAAATGGATGATCAAATTTACTGCCAGAAATACCCGATTTCGCCAGGCAGCAAAATGTTTGGCGAAAACCGAAATCTTAAAGCTTGCATTCACCTAGAGCAATACACTTGTCTACCAATCCAACTAAAATGGCATAAATATTGAACTGCAGAACACAACAAAAGAAATATAGATAAATTTGGAATAAAACCATTGCTACTCACCCTCCGATCATTCTTTGAATGAGATTGACGAAGGAAGAAGCGATGGCAAAATATTATTGCTGTAGCTATTGTTACCTGCGGTCTGCATTCAACAACACTTCTTGTCAACCCAAAACTCCTTGGCCACATCAAAGAACAACCACAATATAGAATAGTGGTGGAAATAATAAAACAGAAAGAACAAATGAAAAATGTATTCAAGTACATTCCTTCTACCTTTGACTATTCCTAGTCAACTTTAACGCCTCACAACCTGCTATGCGATTGTACATGGGTACTTCCTTGTGATAGAAACCTCCACACCCATCTCATTGTAAATTTTCACCACAAAATAAAGGAAGTATCACAAAATTTAACCCAAAGTTTCAAAAGATTTACAAAATTGCTACAAGAAGGAAAAAAATATAAATGTATAAAATGGCATCTTTCTAATTTTAGCTATACCTCTGCTCATTTAGGAACAAAATGATACTAACGAGAAGAATCCCCCTTCCCCGGCGGCCGACATCAATGGGACCCACTGATATACTGAAATGTTAAACTTCACAAGGCACAGTCAAGTTATCTACCCTTCGATATTGCATATAAGCCCCAAGCTCCCTCATTTTTGTTTATAAATAAGAGAAGGTACATATATTCGGCAAGTGAAAAGAATAGTTGATGTAGGAAATTATAGAAAAGGCTTATTTGGGTCAAAATAAGTTTTGGTTTGGGTTATACATAAATTTAGGCTTATGATTTAATGGGTTTTCCTTATAATAGGCTTCTTTAATAGGTCTACATTATATGCAGTAATTAGGGACCTCAATTTCATGAAGTTATGAACTTTTCTCCTTTAATATCCCAACAAAGATGGATTTCCTGTGATCTAAGGTGGATTTCTTAAAACCATAGTTCTAAATTCCGGCACAATTAGATTGAAACCAAATTAATAGGGTGAATCAGAAATATTACAAGATTTTGGTTGAAATTTAGGCATTTCCCCAAGATTCCAGTTTTCGCCATAATTTTAATGGCTCCCGTCTCATTTCGGTGAAACAACATTTTCCCTTTACATATAAATACCATGCTTGACCCATTTCGACCCTTTTTCGCTCAGTTTCTCCTAGTTTCACAAGTGAGGATGACCATATTTTGCATACATTTTTGCCAAATCAGATCAAGGTTGTCACATCAACAAGCCGTTCCAAGGCATTGGAAGGCTGATGGACAGCCAAGGTGGACTATTTTCTGTTACTATTCTTTGGAGATATTTTTAGAAATTCAAAACTCATATATTTGGTGTTATTATGGTGCCATCCAAAAGCTTATTTTTCCTTTCCAATGAGACCAAGATATTGTGATTCCAAGTTATATTTGGACAGCTATCACCATTTTACTGTAGGGTGTTGGTCTACGACAAGATACCTGTTTCAGAAAGTCTTTTGATAGACTTCTGTTCAAAGTCCATTTCTTAAATTAATATCTTTATTTGTTTAGGAAATCGGTTGACTGCTCAATGAAGTTGCTAAATTATCATGTCACATTAGGAATTATAATCCAACTATCCAAGTCAAAAGTAATGTACCACATAAAAGAATGTAGCCAACATATTTTGGGTGGACTTGACTTGTTTCTGGATATGGTTAAGGGACTGGTTCTCTTCCAAATGGTTTGATAGTCAAAACCCTAGCTTTGATTCATGGAGAACAACCCCCTTATCTCTTTCTGTTTCATCTTCAATTGATGATATGCACAAGTTTTGTAAATTTTCCTGTACCACTAACCCTTCCCATTTTCCCTCCATAGTTCGAGACGTCGGTGGAAACCACTTATCTCAGTTGACTCTTAGGCCAGTACGAAAATTTTCATAAACTCGACAAGTTTCAACCGGCAATTGAACCTTACTAGTATATAAAGTCACATGTTTCGATCGAAACCTACATGCTTCGGCAGGTTCCAACCAAGCGGAAGGGTTTCGATAGGATTTTGACAGAAATTTCAGGGACAGTACTTATTTATGACCAACATCATTTAAGTAACTATTTCTTTAATTTTATATTTCATTTACTTAAGATATTATTCATAAATAAACAAACACCAATCCAATAAAAATAGTCTAAAATTCAAATTCCAAATCGATTAGAAGTCAACTTTCCAATTCAAAAACAAAAAATGGATTTTTCACCGTGGAGGCAATTTTCAACTTTCAAATGCTAGGTTTTTTCTCAAATCTAAACATTTCATAATTTTTATTATAGTAAAACATCACTAAAAACAAAGAATATGCCAAAATAATCTCTTACTTTGATGCCCAAAAAAATTTTTTCATCCAGACAACTTTAAACAGCATTCGCATACTCCAAACAACGTTTTCCCGGATCATAACTCCTTCAATATAATTTGGATTCAACCAATTTTGAAGTATGCAAATGCTGTTTAAAGTCGCACGTGAAGAAACTAATTTTTTGGGTATCAAAGAAAGAGATTATTTTGGCGCACTCTTGGTTTTTAGTGATGTTTTACGATAATAAGACTCATGGAATTTTTAGATTTGAAAAATAGCCTAGCATTCAAAAGTTGAAAATCGTCCCTGCGACCGAAAAACCGGTTTTTGTTCTTGAACTAGAAAGTTGACTTCTAATCCTTTTAAAATTTGAATTTTAAACTATTTTACTATATTCAAATAGGGGTGCTTGTTATTTATAAATAATATCTTAAGTAAATGAAATATAAAATTAAAGAAAACATTTACTTAAATGATATTAGACATAAATAAATGTTGTCTATTTACCTCTGAGCACAATCCATAAGTGTTGTCTATTTAACTGTAAACAAAATCCCAGGTCTCAGCATACACTAAAAACTTGGGTCCACACCACATAATACCATTTTGGATGATTTTTTTAAAACTAATACGGGGAATAGGAGTAAAATGGTTAAAATATGCTACAAAAAAATAAATAAATAAATAAATAACCACTTATAGGCATCAATACATAAGTTTCAAATTGACTTGGGAAAATCCTAGGCTTTGATCGAAACCAGGTCGAAACCTAGGACAACTCGAGGCTGGTTGAAACCGGCCTCAGAACCAAGACCTCGAACCTTGCCCTCAACTCATATCCGGCAGGTGTTACTCAATTCCTAAACATCGAACTCTATACGCAGGCACACGATCCTACTTGAGAAGGTGATCTTTCCTAGTTTCCCAAGTCCCAAATAAGTCCAATAAAAGATTTTCTAAATACTGCTGAGTCTGACAAGCATTTTAAGAATAAGAAATGTACACAAGAAAGGATTAATAAAGTATAGATTTGATGAAAGTAATTTTATCCCCAAAAGAGATCCAATTCTGTTTCAACCCTGCCAGAGTCCCTTGGCATACCCCTCTCAAAAGACAGCTCCAAGAAATTGATTCTCCCGGCTCACCTTCAAATGAAAGGCCAAGAAAGCTAGAAGGAACTAGTCCCTCTGACATCCAAAGAATGTTGACGAAAATGATCATTTGATTCAATTTTTACAATAAATCATTTTCATTCAAGCTATTCCTGCCAACTTGCTCTTACCAAGGTTGACTTTAGTCAGATGCACAAAAGAAGAATCTAAGAAATAATTTAAGATTCTGAAGAAAACTTCCACAGCCTTACAAAAGAAAACATCTGCTAAAAGAAACCAAAGAAGGAAACCCATAGCTGTTTCTAATACTAGAAGCACCATTAATCAATTATTAGCTTTGGGCATCTATAACAATCAACCAAATATGACCACTATGAAGGGGTATACATGCAAATAACAATTGGACTTCAAAATAAAATCAAATTGTTCTAAGTTTTCCTACTTTAACAATTGTTAAAGCCCCCATTTTTGAGGAGGTTATTAAATGAGACCTCCTATTTACAACTGACTTACCCAAAAACATGAGATTAGGAGAAGATACATAAATCCTATCCATATGGTGTTAAAGAATGCTGAGATCTCATTTTATTCATCAATGTGTGGGCCACACTTCAGAAAGGCCCTACGGGGCTCCTTCACTTACTTGTGTGAGCCGCCACACGCTCCTTACCGACAACCTGGTGCTTCACCAGAACATACCATAGTTTTTGGTGTTCTATTCCATTTTCTCATTCCTCTCTCAATAAAAGCAGGGACCACTTATACCTAAATATTAGAAAAACCCCAAGGGCGAGAGCAACTTCGAGTCATTAGTGCCCAATGATTTCCACTTCCAATTTATATTACGGAATAGATTTGGATAAAATCCTACCATTGGAAGCCTCAGGAAAACCAACAAATAGATGGCAGAAAGTTTGGGTTGCAGTGACATTTTTTACTCCCGTCTTTAAAGTAATCAGTATATCAACTAAAATTTAGAAGTATAAAGCAGATTTTATGTTGTAAGTGGGGAAGAATGGGAAAAGGTACAAATCATTTGCAGAAGGCAGAAGAAAACTTACACTTTAAGCCTCATGCCCAAATCCTGTAGAAATGTACAGTATGACTTGCGTAAATATGTCTCTTTCTTCAAGTCAATGCCATCTCTTCTGGATGGTGAGTTGTCTTCAATTTCCTTCCTAGAGAAATACCAGCGACCTCCATCCTCTGGCTTATCATGAGAAAAGCTGTATGGCCCACTTTCAACCATTCCATGATGTAAGGGATCTCCAGGTAATAGTCCAGCCATATGTAGCTCTTATCCCAACCTAGGATACAAGGAATAAAATAAGTCCCCTATGCACGGAGCCAGACTTTACCACTCACAGAGGTCAATTTAGCATAGTCCAGTAGCTTCCTGTCCATGAACTATCAGAACATCAGTAACATGGAACCAGCTGAGCTTGGTGCACTGAAAAATAATCATAATGCTGACATGGATTCAGGAAGAAAGAGCTATCATAACTTTCAAACCTTTAAACTTCGATATATAATTAAAAAGAAATAAATGCCAAAATATTTCTCATAGGATATGAAGGGTTTATTGCCAATAAGAAGCCTATATAATCATCATACACTCTAAAACAACATAACCAGTAACCACAACAACTGATATGGAAACCGTAGTTCAGCTGTACAGCCGACAATGTAACACATGTTTCCGTGTGTTCATAACTGTCCAAAATCATCCAACAAAGAGTGGTTTTCAATCATTTTTCTTCACTTCATTTGACCATATTGTAAAGTCTGTCAGGGCTCAAATTTGACAAATGAGCAAGGGAGTCTGGGACCTATCTCAGTTTTGGAGAAATTCGGGCCCAACCAACCGGGCATGTGGCAAATAATGCTCAGGTTCTGCAAAACTCCTTCTCTGTCCTAAAGATCTAAAGACCGTAACGTGTACATGGTTGCCATGATTTTAGAAGCCTTCGTTGTCGAGAACGAGGCTGCCCCTCAGGTGAACTGATTCGAGTGCGATGAGTCACATCACTATGAAAAACAGCTCAAATAACCTGGAAACCTGGGCGGTACTTCTGAAACAGAAACGCCAAAAGTAGGAGCAGTCCCCACATGTCTTGCATCAGTAACTTAGAGTAGGACCCATAAAATAAATAAAAAATATGACCAGGCGTGGATGTGCCAGAACTAGATCCGGAGCCCATTCAATTCACTAGAGATCTAGTTCGATCATGCCACAGGATGCTTACCACGATACATGTCCATCATCCTCATATGCAAAATACAAAAGAGGGCCACGCCATCGATTCAGAACATATGAGCAGACTAATGAAAGCACGGACCTCCACGTTTTGAGCTTGTCTGGCACTCTTGGAGGCTTGAGTTCACGGAACAGCATTAGACATGGAGAGTGGCGTGCCTTATCCTTTCCTTTCTCGCAGAGAGCACCACGTTGGAGTACATGGGTACGACAATGGCTATGGTAGTTACTCCGGGTTTAGACAATATAGCTCTTCTTCCTCCATTCTCACTGGATTTCACCACAATGACCAATCACAGAGTGGGCCGTCCTTTGTGAACAACAACTCCTACACGGCCCCCTAACTATACATGCCGGCACCACCATCCAGTTACAGTGGCTCACACCATGAATCTTCACATTACAGTGACCTATACCCTAGGTTAGGTTATCTCGAGTATGTAAATGATGTCATTTATACTGCAGTTATGGATGACTTCGAGCGTTTCTTCTGGCACAATATGATTTGGCCATCATTTGTGAGACAATCGAAAGAACAGTGATATCAGCACCATCAGTTTATGAGTGGCTTGATCTTTTACAAAATTTCATGTGGTTTAAAGATGGGCAAAGGGGGTCCATTTAGTAGCATCTACTCATGTAGCACTATGTATATTCTATTTATAGAGTGTTTGTCACTTATCAGTTGTCACCATGTGTTACATCAACATCTAGAATGTTATGTCTTTGATAATTATCCAAGATTAGCGAAGGATAGCTAGGGAGCTAGCCCGAGCAATAGAGATGGTTGTGTCTCCGGCATTGGTCAATCAATCAGTAAGTTGACAGAAATAAAATTTTTATCAGTACAAAATACAGGAATGACTAATTTTATTACATTATATAATTCTTTCTTTTTGAGCTTTCCAATCTCGAGTTACTCACCCGTAATCCACCTATGAGATCGCTTGCACCAGCTTTGGATTAAAGAAGATAGACCATAGAATTGAAGAAAGAAATGGGGAATAGCAACTGTTTTTTCATTACTAATACTTACTTTAGTTACTTTAGTAGCATTTTGTGTCTTTCAGTACTAAACCATGTGTAGAAGGTTATATCAGATATGGGATACACCAAGATTTGGCATACAATGCCAAACTACTATTTTGTGAGACTTTTCTTGCAATCTAAAAGTTCAAACATGTGTATAGAAGCTTAATTAAGGTTTCCATAAAGTTTCAGCCCTAAATATGGCCATTCGACAACCAAATGGGGAGTCAAAATATGCTTCCTAAATATACACCATTTTTCCCTATTTGTCGCCATATTTCGAATTCTCCAGCCAGCTAAATGGCTGGGGAAAATGAAATTTCAATCAATGGTGTCAAATACATGTCAAATTTTACTATTCCAAGATTCTAAATCGGTTTAGGATGATTAGAGAGTCAGCTTATGAATTCTATATCTAGTTGTACAGCCCTATAGCCTAACCCACAAATATTTTTGAAGTTTTCTTCAAGCTACAGTGGATTAAGTGCTATGGATTTCTCAATTCTCAGGGTTCAATTTGGTGGATTCCTGGCCTGTTTATCCTTTCTTTTATCCTACTTATTTCTAAACAATAGGTCAATACATAGTTGTCAAGGCACCAAGGCACTCGATTTCCAAGGCGCCACCAGTGCACCTGGACGCCTATGCGTCTCCATCACCATCACAGCCTTGACAACTATGGGTCAATATAACTACTACTTTTTCACCTGTGGCTCCCGTGTTCTAGTTTGCTTGCAAGTGACTAGTTTGCTTGCAAGTGACAGAACACTCTCAAATTTGTTTAGTTCAATCTCAAGTTTCACTTACTCATTCCTAGTTATATTTTCTCTGGGATTCTGGTTTGTAATCTTGACTATTGCTGATAGAATCATGGCTACTATACACCCACTCTGTTTTCCTAGTTTCACTAAGAGAACCCCTGTGCACCACTGAATTGATCTCAGAGATCTGAGACCTATTGAGAGCTATTAGTATCTTTACAATAGAATACTCAATCAGAGTTACAGGCCTCTCAATTATTCTATTCTGTGCGACAACATTTATCTATTTCTCTGTTCTGGTGATCCTGAGTTTTCTGCTAGACAATTCCAGTCCTGGTTGGTGCACAAAAATGCAATAAACAACAATCTATAAATACAATGAACCATAATCTAGCTCTAGCAATAACCAGGAAACTTAAAATTAGTAAAACTTCCGATGTGGAAAATAACCATTGAAGAGGCAGCTTCAACGTCTGGTAATGAGCTTTTGAAGATGAAAGGGCTTGTTGTAAAGCTTAACCATGGTTCTTTCCTCTTATTTTGGCCAATAAAATTCAGTGGAATTCATTAAATTGAACTAAATACCTAATACAGACCTGAGATCACAAAATGATATGTAGAAAGCACTAGAAGTTAAATGAACCAAATTCAATGAAATCTACTCAAGTGCAATTCATTGCACCGGGCATTACTAAGGTCAAATGGTCCAAAGCAGAGACCTTTGCTTTCATGTATCATTACTCAAATCCATGGAGTGAAACTAATGGATTTGTCCAACCCCTTTCAGTTTATCTCCCCATTTCAATGAATTCAGGACTAAGAATGTAAACTGACACATCAACCCCTACTTACCAAAGACCACTTATGCCCCCAGTACAAAATAATGCAAAATCTTGAACAAGCCAACTAACAATTGGAAGCAAAACCTCAAGGGGGTTGCGCAGTCAGTAAAGACCAACAACTCAAACTTAAGAGGTCATGAGTTCAACTTCATTGCCTACCTAGCCAAACAAATAACAGTTGGAAGCAACATAAACCTTAATCATTTACCAGAGATAATAATGACGGCTCAAACATATGTCACACAAAGCCACTCCAACCAGCATTTCAGCAAAATGATCGAATACACCCAATACATTATTTAACAGTACTGTAGCAACTGAAATCCAAAAAACCTCAATCAAATTAAAAAAATAATAAATAAATAAATAAAAAGTCAATGAATTACAAGTAAAAAGATTAAAAAGGTTTAGAAACTGCACACATCCAGTCCTGAGAGATGTGATCAGAAACAACAGATGTAGAAGGCAGAATATCGGGCGTTGGTGTGGGGGGGGGTGGGGGGGAGAAGAGAGAGAGAGAGAGAGAGAGAGAGAGAGAGACAGATAGGCAGACAGAGAAAAGAGTAGATCAAAACTGACCTTTACAGTCGCTGGACTCGGTCCTGCCTCTATATGGACCCAAAACCCATGCAAAACCCTTGCAGACAAAAAGAAAAGAACCCGTCCAAACCCCAGGTCGTTGTAGCGAGCAGAGAGATTTTAATAATACAAAATAAAAACCCTTCCAAGTTCAAGATTTCCACTTAATCTTAAAGCTAAAATACCAATAAGCTCTCAAGTTCATAATCCAATTGAAAATTTAAAACCACAATCCAATTATTGAGATGTAAAAAGAAAAATAGGACGTGTGGAAAAATCTTATAACTTCGAAAATAATTCGTCAGAAGAGTGAGAAGAAATCATATTCATTGGTAATTGTATAAGATCAAAGAAGCATAAAGAGAAAAGGATGGATGGTACCTGGTTGGGAGAAAGAGAATTAGGGATTCAAGCCGCCAAGAGATAGGTACCGGGATTTTCAAAATGAGAATATTAGGGATTCAGATTTAGAAAATGAGGCAAGTTGAAGCATAAGCCAATAGAATGAAGCCGAATAAAGTACAGATCGAATCGCGCTAATTGGTACCCTCTGCCGCCGCGGGCGAGTAGTAGTGTAGGTTTCTCTCGAGTTCAATTTTTGGGAGTTCTCACTATCCTTTCGAATACCTTTTTGGCTCCGTTTGTTTTTATGTAAAAGATTGAAAAAATATGGTTTTCCATTGTTTGTTTCAAGTAAAAAAAAAAAAATGCAGTGAAAACCTGCATCATTTCATGTGGGCAGTAAAATGGCCACCATTGCCCCTTGAACCGCTACACAAGAAATAGAGAAACTCGGGTTGGATTATTCTTAATCACTCTAAATTTAAGTCAGTCCGTGAACAAACAGTATGGACTATGGAACAATCACAAGCATAGCTGCTCCTTTCAGTAGGTGGGGACAGACTCCTTAAGCAACATAGTCATTAGAGAAATAGATTTGTGGATCCTTTTACCTTCATAGGTTTTGGAATTATAGACTTGGAATGGCCAAATATAAGGTCTAGCCATTAAGGTAGGAAGGCAGCATCAAGGGCATAGATCTCGCCTTGAATGAAGGGAATCGGTTAGATTCCTTTGATTATGCTTTCGCATGGATCACGGGACCCATCTTTCCATCTCCATCATCTAAGATTACTCTCGGATTAAGAAGGGATATGGAACTTCTTTATCAGGCTCGACGGGTTCCTATGTGGAGATCCTCTGTGGATAAGGTTTCCTTATATAGACTCATTATCTATCTTATGACAGTTTAACTCGGTGTGAGGATATATGTAAGACCCGTATCGAACTAACCGGTCTTACCACTTTGTATCAGGTCTATCTATCATGATCAAGTCAAATGGACCAAGTGCGTGAAGGAAATAGCGAAACCAGGTACTAAACTGACCCAAAAACAGTAAATTGGAGGGCAGGGTCGCATACCTAGATAGGCAGGGTCGACCCCCCCCCCCTCACTAAGAAGTCAGACCCCTGATATTTTAATTGGGGGTCGGACAACTAAGAACTGAGGGTCGACGGGATCTCCGACCCCCTCATCGACCCCCTGTTTGCCGACAGAAACCGCAAATAGGAAACTTTCCAAATTTCAATGGGATTCCTTCCTAATCTCAATGGGACTTATTTTGGGAGGTTCTACTCTATAAATAGGACGTCCCTAAGCCTCTTTCACTCCTTTTGAAACCCTAATTGAAAGTGAGAGAAGGAGAAGAGAAGGAAAGTTGGTTAAGAAGACCAAAGTGAAGAATTCAGAGAAATCTCTGAATCTCAGCAAAACCTAAGGTATGGGTACGTTTTCATTGATGATCTAAGACCTTAGAATAGTTCATGAAGAGGGTATGGTCTAGGAGAAACCCAAATCATACATCCATGGGAGGATTTCAATGAAATCCATGGAGAAATCATGGTAGGCAAAGTAAGGAAGAAACCTAGAGTTCTAAGCCATAGAACAAGCATAGGATGGATTGTGAAAGTAAGCCATAGGACCCAAACATGAAAGAATGGACTGTAGAATGATTTTCTCGACTCAATCCACGGGGGGTCGCACGTGGGGTCGATTGGAAATCGACCCTACCAGACCACAGGATTGACCCCCAGTATTCGGGAAGTCCAGGAAAGGGGTGGTCGCTCCCAGGGTCGATGGAAGACCCTGGCATCGACCCTACCCTGGGGGTCGCAGTAAACTGCTACCCTACCTGCGACCCACCCTGCGACCCGCACTTAAAAACAAGCCTAAAAGCCTTTAGCTCTATCTCTACTCAAGTCTTGTCCACTGACATCGTCGTATCGCCATTACCTTAGCAGAACTATTACGTCGTAGGGTATCAGGGGAGGTGGTCTCAGACCGTGTAGTCTTCGACTCTGTCGGGGGGCCATAGCTCTATCTGTCACACCCCAATTCTGATCCAACCAGAATGGTGTGAGTGAACCGTCATTGAACCAACGGTTCACACCAGGATCTCGAATAGGCCGTGTCCACCCATACAAACCAATTACACATAACCACAATCAGAATATAAATATACAGCGGAAGACTTTAAATAGAATGAACCGAGTATCTATTGATAATTTAAATAAATATCCCATTATTCAAATTCAAAGATAAAATAATAATCTTTTACATCTCTTAATAACAAACAAAAATAACTGAAATAAATAAAACAAATCACAGGTACACGCAGAAAGGGCACTCGCATGAAGCGTCATGCTCGCCCTCTCCCGCTGACGCCCAACACCGCAGCACCACCATACGCCGGAGCGTTTACGTAATCGTCCACGGTATATCCCGCATCAACATCTAAAAACAATGTATATACAAAGGGTGAGCACACAACACGGCTCAAGAAGACAATCGACAGTTTCACAAGATTATGCATGAGTAACAATCATTTTATGTTGTGGTCCGGGTTTTAAGTTTGCAATGTGCTATAGAAAGGTTTGGTGGCCCCCGCACCTCTATACACGAGTGTGTGGCGTCGCACAAGAATCACTCTACCACCAACCCACATGCACCCATCATGGAATAGAGATAGAGCTAAGGTATACCCGCACCTCCCCGATACTCTACCCATACCAAGTACCTAAGCCCCCACGGCCGGGGCTCGCAAACTGGGCTCGCAACTAACCAATCCTATATGTCAACAATGTATGCTCTATCCCAGCACAGCCGTCTACGGCATAGAGATAGAGCTAGAGCGTGCAGGCCGGGTCGGAGACCTCCAAAACCTCACCTCCCCCTGATACCCTATCCGCAACTAACCCACTAGGATAGAAACAATACGCAGGTAGACCCTATCCCAACACAACTCCCTACGGCATAGAGATAGAGCTAAAGCATCGTGGACAAGGCGGCGTCGACTCGGAATCCTCAGTACCACCCAACGATGGTCGGGACAACATCAATATCGGAGACCAACGTACCACGATCTTCCCCTGATACCCCACCCGTACCAAGCATGTTAAGATAGAATACTACAAAAAGTGCCAGTGTGAAGAGCGATCCTAGGCCCATGCCCCACTCCACACACCAACGAAAACAATCGCATGCCTAACAATCACATCCTATGAATGCATGAACAATAATAATAGCTGAAAGTAAAGGATGGCATGTAAATATGCACAAACATCACATCATAGATATTCAATGATTAACAACGATTTCTTGTCCATTAATTATTAGGTTTAGGTCGATTCCCTTCTGACGCTCGTTCGATCACTTGCTCCACGTCACAAGATCCAAACGATATGTCACAAAGTCCTACATAATATTAGGGTTCCATTAGAATATATTATTTAGGGTTTCATGTTGGTCGAAAACCAACATGGTTACAAAATACCCTCACAGAGCTGACCGGTGGCATGTACCGGGTCGCAGCTCAGAGGGAAAGACTGGCGACCGGTATGGTCAGCCGGTCCCCCACAAACAACCTCCCGAGAGGTAGCGGTCGCAACATACCGGTCGCACTGTGTGCAACCGGTATAGTCGACCGGTATGTCTCCGGAAGACCATACATGGGTTCTTCGACTGCCGTCGATCATCCTCCATGGATTTTCAGGGTTTCTCATATCCATTCTAAGTCTAGGCTTTGAGTTAGAGTTATCCCTAACTCATTCAAGTTTCGTTTCGATAAATATCATCTCGAAACTCGAATCTAGGGTTTGACGGCAACTTAGGGTTTATTGGCCAATTTAGGGTTTTAGATCAATACCTACTTTGCATGGTATTGATCCACCCACACAACTATCATAGGGTAAGAAGATGGATCCAAACACTTACCGTTGACAGGTGTAGCGAGAGCTTCGTCAAACGATGGCGGCACCTCCTTCTTCTTCCTAGCTCCTTCTCCTTTCCAAGCTCTTTCTCTTCTCTAGGGTTTGTGAGAGACAATGGAAAGGATTTGAGGGGTTTAAAGGTGTATTTATAGGCTAGAAATAGGGTTTAGTAACCCTACTAGGATTAGGAAACTTATAGGATTCGAAATCAGGTAAGTGGGACCCGCAGAGACCAATTTCCAAATTCCCGCACATAGCTGTGCAGGCCATACCGGTCGACCGGTACCATCATCCGGTACCATCGACCGGTATACCTAAAATCAGGTATAATTGGTCGACATCGGTCCGATTTCGTACCTGTTTGTTATCTGCTTGCCCCGTCTGGCTCGGTGATGATCGGAAGACCTGTCACGACACAAAACCAAGGTTTAGACCGGGTTTTCAGAGTGCGGGTCTTACACTATCTCTATGGATGTATTGAGGGATGCTAGGGTGAGGCCTTGGATACACTGTTTGACATTAGGATTGGTTAGTTGTGAGCCCAGTTTGCAAGCCCTCGCCAGTAGGGGTCTACGTGTTGGTATGGGTAGGGTATCAGGGGAAGTGTTATGCGGTGTTTGATCCAGACACTTTAGCTCTATCTCTATTCCATAGTGAGTGCATGTGGGACGACAATAAACGTTAACATTTGGGTGGCTTCACACACTCGTAAGGAAAGAGTCGGAATAGCTCAGAACCATCAGAAGCAATATGCAGATAATCGACGCAGAGATCTCGAATTCACCATAGGTGATAAGGTATTTCTAAAAATATCTCCTATGCGTGGTTTGAAAAGGTTTGGACAGAAGAGAAAGTTGTGTCCCGGATATATTGGACCTTATGAAGTTCTAGATAGACGTGGAAAAGTAGCATATCAGTTAGCACTACCACCATCCATATCAAGTGTGCATGATGTATTTCATATATCATTACTGAAGAAGTACGTCAGAGATCCAACACAAGTGTTAACAACGGATCCACCAGATTCGACTGAAAATTTGACGTTCGAAGTAGTACCTTTTGAGATCACTTGCCAGAAGGTGCAACGTCTTCGCAACCACGATATTTACTACTTTAAGGTTACTTGGAGAAGCCAAAATATAGAAGAAGTTACATGGGAAGAAGAGAACGCTATGCGGAAGCAATATCCTCACCTATTGGACTTTAAAGGTTTGTGCAAATTTCGAGGATGAAATTTATATAAGAGGGGGGAGTTGTAAGACCCGCACTCCACTAACTTGGTCTAACCATGTCGTGCTAGGTCTTCCCATCATTTTTGGACCAAGTGGACCGAGCGTGTGAAGATAGATCACAAATCAGGTATGAGAATAGAGTTAAAAACACTAAAAACATACCTAAGGTCGCATGCTTGGGTAGGTATGGTCGACCATAAGGGAGGGAACCAAAAATTTCAATTCTAGAACCCCACGCTCAATGATTTTGACCCTACGGTTGATGGTTTATGCTACTATATGATCGATCGTGATAACCCAGATCAGACTCCGAGTTTTGAAAACTTTCCTAAACTAAAGGATTGCTTTCCGAATCGAAAGAGGACTTTATATGGAGAGTTTTCCTCTATATAAAGGACGTCCCTCAGCCCTTTTTCACTCCTTTAGAACATTAGTAAACCCTAGAGAAAGAAAAGGAAGAGAAGGAGAAGAAGAAAAAGCAAAGGAGAAGAGTTTGTTGAGAAGGGATTGGCTCTCTATCACAGGCAAAGGTATGAAACGAATCTCTGGAGATGTAAACTCTAAGGAATAAGACTTCTATGGAAGATAGGCAATATCAACCTATCATGATCTATGTGACTTCCTTGAGAAAATCCCAAGGAGAACCATGAGGAGTGAATTTAATGATTAGGGTTGATAAGAAATTACTAATGATGACCATAGGATGACCTTAGAATAAATCCCATTGAAGAGCAAAAGAATTGACCCAGGAAGAACTCGAATTTCATGTAGACTGTGAACAGAAATCTCAAGGTCACAGCTACAGTCGACCATAGCATGACCAGTATGACCAGAGGATCGACCATAGGCATTCGAAAAGATTTCAGAAATCAAATGGTCGATCAAATGGTCGCAGCTATGATCGCACCATATGTGTATCGACCGTAGACAGTAAGGTTGATACAGCATGAGACCATAGGACCAATCAGACACCTATCAGTGCTCTATTTCGATTTTTGATTACTGTAACATGTCACATATGAACCCTAACTTAAATTCAAATAACTTTTAGGTTGTTAAATCAATTCAAAGAAAATTTTAAGGTTTGGAAAGACATTGCCATTACTGATAGGTGAGGGAACAAAACCGATACTAATTAGATAATAACAAACTATTTATTTTTATTGAGTCCAATGTCATGATTGATTCTACGCTTGTATGCTTGTAATGTGCATCTCACATGCCATCTGATATTCCTGCTATTACTGTTCATGCATATTTAATTCTGTTTATTTATAACATGATGATAATGATGATGCTAGGAATAGACATGTGAATGTATGTGTGTGGTTGGTGTGTTGGATGCGAGTTGAGCATCAGGGGGAGGAGGGGCATGTTGGTCTTCGACCTCGTCACCAGACTCTAGCTCTATCTCTACTCAAGTCTTGCCCACTAACATCATCGTATTGCCATTATCTTAGCAGAACTATTACGTCATAGGGCATCAGGGGAGGTGGTCTCAGACCGTGAGGTCTCTGACTTTGTCGGGGGGCATTAGCTCTATCTCTATGGACGTATTAAGGGATGCTAGGGTGAGGCCTGGATGTACTGTTTGTCATTAGGTTTGGTTAGTTGCGAGCCCAGTTTGCAAGCCCTCTCCAAAAGGGGCTTACATGTTGGTATTGGTAGGGCATCAGGGGAAGTGTTGGCCGTGTTTGATCTGGATACTTTAGCTCTATCTCTATTCCATGGTGGGTTCATGTGGGACGGCAATGGTGTTTGATCCATTGGGAAGATTCACACACTTATACATAGAGGTGCGACGGCCACCAAACCTTTCTATAGCACATTGCAAACTTAAAAACCAGACCAAAGATATGAATTGAATGCATGCATATGTTTGTTGCATTGTTTTGTTTGCTCACTAAGCTGTGATGTGTGCTCACCCATTCGACGTCGAATATTTTTAGTTGATGATGCAAGTCCTACCGTTGAAGAATATATGAATGTGTCGACGTGTGGACAAGTTGCTGCGATGGACATAGACGCTGAAGAAAATGTGCATGATTCATCATGCGAGTGCAACCATTGTGTTTTTGCTTAAGTTTAGTTATAATTTGAACCTCGGATATGTAATTGATTATTTATTTTTATGTCTTGTGGTTTGGAGATAATTGGATTAAATATTTATTTATCACTGTTAGACTCTCAGTTCATTATCTGTAAGACTTCTACTTATTTTTTTATTACCTCTGATTATTAATGTGGAATGTATGTGTGGTTTGATATGGTGGGTACGACCTATGCAAGATCCTAGGTGAACCATTGGTTTATTGGTTATTCATCACACCATTCTGGTTAGACTAGAATTGGGGTGTGACATATTGTGTGTGTAGACTATGGGGTTTACTGGTAGATTATTTCGGTTATCGATCACTAGAAGATTTGAGTCGTCTCTTAGATGACTTGGATATCACGCCCAAATTTCCCAGAATGGGTTGTGACAACACTGGTATCAAAGCATAACCACTCTGACTCTACCTGCAGACTTCCCTTGCACATACTTTTCCTTGTGTCAGATGGATGCCTAGGTTAATTAAAAGCTTGTATGAACCAACAGGTAGTAAGTTAGGATAACAGTAAGTTAGATTACATTCCATTACGCAAAATTTAAAGAAATAGTATAACACACCATATAAACTAAGAACATGAAGTAAGACCTGTTTATATATGTATGTGTAACTGATTTAAGTGTAAAAAATGGAGATACGGTTCACAATCTAGACCATTATCTCCATACATAACTCCTGATCAAATATAAGAAGCAAAATGTACATGTGTAAGATGAAGTAGACACAATGTCCATAGACAAAGGTAGGGTACAGTCCACAACCCAGACAGTTACCCTATGTACATGAGATAAAAGAAAAAGTGCTAAAAGTAAAGGGGCTGGATCACTGCTCTGTCTACTGAGGCTCTCTTAGTGAGAAAAGAAGATTGGGTCCATAAGGGTGCTCTAAAGCAGCAGGCTCGTAATCCGATAGGGTAAAAGATAATGACTGTGTAGTGCTTGGAGCTACAGATGCTGTAAGGACATCCAATGAAATGGAAGAAGTAGATACGTCCTGTGGAGCTGCTGGTAGTGGAACACTAGAAGGGGATGGAGTCACTACAGGCCTACGCCATACATAGTGATGCAGGTGACCGGCAGTGACCATCGCATCATGAATGAAGTCCATGTGAGTCTCCACCTCTCCTAATCTAGCCCTAACATCCCTCACGTCAGTCTCCATGGTGTCCAGTGGTCGCCCTACCTCTTCCTCCAGTCTAGTGTAACTGTCAACAAGCCTCTCCATCTCCCCATGCATGAGCTAGAGCACCCCCGAAAACCTGGCCTAAGCCGGTTGTGGGTCACAATAATGGTGTGGCTGTAGGTGGCCTAGAAGTATGGACAATAGGTGGTACCTCTCTCGTATGGGTAGATGCAGGTGCCACTCCGGTAGATGAAGGCATGTCACTTGTGGGAACAGCAGGGTCCACATCCATGTGATCATCATCATCACCATCCTCACTGTCCTCACTTCCTCCATCATCATCATCTCCCTCCCCCTCCTCGCTGTCATCACCATAATCCTCATACTCCTCCTCCTCCTCATTGGATGATGATTGAGGTGCTATGGCCACTCTCCTGATGCCAAGACTAGTACCCTCGCTACTCCCAGTACCTGCTCCAGTGGCTACTACTGCTCCTGCTACTGCTGATGCTCGAGCCCTCCTAGAAGGTTGTGCTACTCTAGGTGGTTTGGCACGTGTCTCCAGAATGGGATCCTCCATGACTACATCAGCAAGCTGCATCAGCATGATGGTATCCCGTCTGAGAATGGAAGAGTCCTTTCCATTCTCTACAGCCTCTCCCTCGAGGCTCCGCCAAAGTGTATGAAGACGCAGGTCAAGAAACGCCCATATGGTAGGTGACTTCTATACTGGAAATACCAAAAGGAATGTAGGATGGTGTGTTGAATCAAGTAGGGAAGGCACACCGGTCTCCTCTACATCAGGCGATCCGTCATGTACACGCAGAACTGGTTCAACTCTTCCCTATGACCAGACCTAGGGATGACGTTAAGCTGTATAATCCTGCTAATATGTAGAAGAGTGGGCTTGAAGGATGACTCCCTCTCCTCATACACATTGCCTATCGCATCTGGGCTAGTAGGGGCATGTCTCATCTGCATGTAGGCATCCTTCTTCATGCCTACAGACACCCTGGGAGCCTTGTAGATCAGCTCCTCGTCGAGCAATAGATCCAAAATGGTGGCTAGAGAGGCAACTGGTAGTGAGATGTCTACCCCCTTGACCCTGTTGGTCACTATCAGCTCACCTGTCACCTCATCTACCTGCTAGCCAATGTGGCAAAAGAAATGACGCACCAAGTTAAGGTAAGTGTCATCCTGGATATGCATGGCTGGCATCCAGTGAAAGTGGTCAAATGCATCGTGTAGACTGCATCTGATCAGCTCCTCAAAATGCACACTACGGCCAGCTATGACCGGGCTTTCCCCAAACCTATCCCAGCACTTGCTGGCGTGGTAGGAAATGAAGCGATCAGCATCATAACCCTGAGCCCTTGGTTCATCCTCTCTCCTGGGTGGATGATGGCAGGAAATAGAAGCAGAAGGTGTAAGTTAGCTAGGCAAATATATAATATAAAACTAACAAGGTGCATATGAATGGGGATGTATAATGCATGAGTGGTCAATGAGGTGATGAGTCAACTTGTGATAAGCCAGCATAATGGAAAATGTCTGGTTGTGTGTGAGTGTGCACTAGTCAGAGCAATGTGAAGTGAATTACATAATAGTGTATGTGGTTGATCAACTTGGGCCACACCCACAGTTATCACTGCGATACAAGTTAAGTACTTGGTGTTACCACCCCTACTCAACACCAAGGCAAGAATGGTGGTATCACCATTGGATAGCATTAATCACACCAAAGAAGTCAGACTTACAGGAAATTAAATGGTAAACATACAATTTAGATGTGCAATGTTATGTCATGCATCACAGATGCATGGTGCAAGATGCGCATGGTCAAGTTAATCAGGGTAAGACCGAGAAGAAATCAGGTGATGCATGCCCAAGGCTAAGGTTGGGGGGGCAACCGCTAGTGGTTGAATGTGCAACAGTTGGTGTGAAAGCAATACACTAAGTAAACTATTTCAGATGCATGATAGTATGTACATGGCTGTAAGGTAGGCCAGATGCATAGTCAATGCATGAATGAACAAAGGAATGATGGGGATGTGTAGCAAAACTATATTAGGGGCCAACTAGAGGCTTGCACTTCTCTTTGGGAGGGCTAAATTCATGCCATGGTTCCAAACCAATTGATGGGTAGTGGTTGAAAATTCAGTCAGCAGTCGTAACCAGCAAGGTCAAAGTGATGGCTAGCCTTGTGGGTCATTGCACTAAATGCCGCCAAAGGCAGGTAGCGTGGCACACATGCTAGGAACTGAGGGCCACACCAGATAACCCAAGGCACCTGGGACTGCTGGGGCCGAACAAGGATCCCGGTGGTGGCTGGGCAAGTGCCAAATGCTACCCACAGTGGTGGCTATAGCTATGTAACAGTCCATGGCAGTAGGTAACGTGTAGGGATGCCCACACTTGGTCTGTAGATGGAAATGATGCAATGCCGGAGGGTGTAGGGTAAATAATCACACTAGGGTAACCAGAGAATACCGGTAGTGGGCAAGGATGCCCTAGTTCAGGCCTTGGGCTCAACAGGTCTGGCCGAAACCTATAGGCAAGCCTAGTTGAAGCATTGGGCAGACCACTAGAGTGGGGTATGAAGAAATCCCCACTCGGTTATTGGATTGATGCATGGATGACTCCATTGAGTATAAATGAATGAAAAACCCAAGAAAAAATAAGGATGAATGCATTTTAGAGAATAAAAATAGAGAGAGAGTGAAGGATAATACCTGCAACAGTAAAAATGTGGGGAAAACTCCAACTTTTACTAGAGAATAGAGTAAGGGAGTTGCTAAAAGGGATGCCGAAGCCTTGTTCTTTGGTGTTCTTCTGGTTATGGTTAGTATGGGGACCAAATGAGGGCCCTCAAGCCCTTTTTATAAAAAGAAACTCCCGCGATACCAATCAACTGGTAACTTAATCATCATTGTCGGTTGCATAATACCAGTTAGGCCAAAAGTCTAAAAAGTTAGGGTTTTAGCACCCAATTAATCGGATTTACAAACAGAACCGGTGGACCGTTACCCTATCCCGTTCTTCCTGTACTGTTAGGGTTAATAACCGGATGAATAACCAAATGATTGTACATCCGTTGCTGCTTTCGAAGAACCTTTTGGAAGTGTTAAAGCCCTAATAGTCTAACAACTAGCCAAACAGCTTTAACCGAAAGTATGAGCTACTGGTAGATCTACCGGTTGACAAAATAAAGGCCTGTTGGGTTTGAAAAGTAGACCAATCTCTTTGCTTTTTTATATAGGGCTTATTCCTATAAATTGGGGGTGCCCCAATGGACTTTTTGCATACTAACCAAGGAGCCCTAACCCCATAGTTAATATGAGGATAAGGATTGCCATATCGCTTGAAAATATGCATATGTTCCATAGAGTTTCTACGTTAGCTATCGATTATGTTGTAGAGATTGTTTAGCATGTGATGTCATTCCCCTTACGATATGGGGATAAGTTGACACTAACCTTGGGTGATTTATTGTGCCTTTTTAGATTGTGCACCCAAGGATAAGCAACATGTCATCACCCAAGCATCCTAATAGGGCAAGTAAAGAGCTACCACCTTTCTCCCCGTATCATGGGGTGGACCTAAACACTGTGGAGAATAATATGGAGGACTTTCTACAACTGAACCCTGAACAATTTGATGGATCATGCACAAGTTCCTTCTACACAAGGAATTGGATCCAATCTATGGAAATGACCTTTAGCAGCCTCCACTATTCAGATGCATAGAAAATAATGTGTGCCACATTCCAATTGGTGGGCATGCCATATAAATGGTGGTAAATAAGTCAGCCCATCCTGTTGCAGCGCCACGGGGCCATAACTTGGGATATTTTCCACAATGCCTTCTTGGTAAACTATGCTCCAAAAAGCAGGGAACCTAACCCAGTGTTGCTCGAGACTATTTGTAGTGTCCAAGAGGGCTAGGCTGTAGGGAAAATCGCTATTGAGATAAGGGCAGATTGTTGAGACCTGTATCCAGAGAAAACAATAATTCGGGACCCAGCAACCCAGGTAAACCTTAAACGATTATGTGCTCTGAATGTATTAGGCCTTGAACATCGTGACATGAATTCATGCTTGGTATACATCGCATGATTTCATTATGCCTAAGAAATTTGAATATTATCTCCGCAAAATATTCCAATTCCTTGATGCATGCTTATCATGCAACTGTCAAACTGCATAGTGATATAGGTGAGACCCTGTAAGAATATGTCTTTGTGTTAATCTATGTTTATATGAGTACCAGTAGTATGATGTCATGTATGGGAGGTATACACAGGGCATTGACCAACCAAAACGCATAACAAGTATGAGGACCCTGAGAGGAATAGAGAGGGGACTGAAGCAGTAAGAGGTTTTACTGACTTATATCTGTCATGCATAAACATGGTAATTTGAGCCATTCGTCATTAAGATTAAACCATGAAGTTGGATGTGATGACTTGTGTGCCAAGAAATTTGAAAATGTGAGATGTATGATGTGACTAATTGATAAACATATGGATTGCAAACATTGAGTTCCCATCTCGATTGTTCTATGAAAATTTGGATTCTACTAACGGGTTGCGAATGTGTTAGGTGATGGATCAAAGTACGACTTTGTCTTATTATCAAGACACTCGAGATGCCACTACAGTAATAGATGAGGCCACAAGAATGGTCTATATGCAACATGGTGAGTTCCAGCAAAGGACAATTGGAACTTTATCAAAACCTATGCATGAAGGCACCACCTCTATATCAGTCTTAGCAGCAGTGTCAGACTCTTTGGGGCAATTTGCTCAAGGTCTCCAGGAACAACAGAGGGGCATGGTGGAGCGAATAGTAGCCGAGTGCCAAGACCTAGGAGATCTTCAAGGACCTCAAATGGAAGTGTCTGTGGCACTAGAGAAGGGTAAATTGGCAAAGAAAACCCTAAAAGAGGATTCGCAACAAGGAGTGTTCAAAATGCCTCATTTCAGGAATGAGAAAATTCCTGTGGGACTACCATCCACCATTGTAGAAGCCCAATTACCACCATGAGCGGGTCACCAAGGGAAATGCTTCCAGTGTGGAATTTGACGCCTCATGCGACAATGCACCCTAACCGTTAATAAAGCACAGTGGCCGAAACATGAAGAAGTAGATACGTGGTTATCCTATTGCATAATGGGTCATGAAGCTCAAGACTACCAGAAATTTTAGGAACGCTATGCCTCTATGTGAGCGCAGACCTCATGCTAACTGGAGGGAATTTTGAGAAATTGGTAAGCCTTCAACTCCCATAATTGCTAAACACTGGGGGGAATGTATGATGATCTCATGGATATTGGAGGAATAGACACTCATAGGTATGAGATACAAACTTATAACTATGACCTGATTTTGGGAGTAAAATCCTTATAAATTGAGGGTATTGTAAGACCCACTCCGAAATCCTCACAACTCGGATCTCTCCATATCGGGTCTTATTGTGCCATCCCTTCGCACATAGTCCTGTGACTCTCCGTGAGATGGGGGTAAGTCTATTAGACCACCTAGTGGTGTAATATTGTGTAGAAGTAAGTACCTAAAGGCTAGGAAACAAACCATCCAATTGGGCCCATGAAACTAGGCCCAGAATTATTTTAAGTTCAACTGGCAGCACGTACCGGAGGAACGTACTACCGCTTGACTTCTGCCAGCTGAGTTAGAATGGGTCACTCTCTCTCCACGGGTCCTATAAAAGGAGGGCACCCTCTCCTTTGTTCTTCTTGCCAAATCGTGGGAGTGAGTGGTGTTTGAGAGGAAGCTTGGAGCTCAAGCTTGGAAACTCAAGCTCAAGGACCAATCTTCTCTTGAGGTAGGTTTTCATCCTTCCCTCTCCCTCCATTCTTGTAGGGATGTAAACATGAGACCATGATGGAGCTCTCCATTAATGGCCATCGAATCTTGACCACCCATGTATGGTGGTTCATGTAACGAGTGACCTCATGAATCACGTTGGGAATGGCTATACCTGAGTAGAGGCACAACGAACCATGGGAGTGGGGAGTTGGGGTCCTTTACTGGATGCAGTTTGGATAAGACCATGAATGATAGGCGTGTAGAGTATGGGAGTACGATGCACATGCCATGTTGGCACTCTATACTCTAGTGGGGACACTGTCAGTCCATGGGAGTGGAACGGGGATTCCTGCTGGAGTATAGTTTTACTTATTACGTGCACATGCTATAATGGGTGATTGATTGTTGAATATGATTGTGTGGGGTATATGAACATGTAATGTGTGGGAGCACGATACATGGCCATATGTTCGATTTCACCTTAGTAGGGACACTGTCAGTCAATGGGAGTAGAACAGGGATCTCTGCTGGGGTGTAACCAAAATAATAACATGCTCATGCATCATGCATCAACTTGGTTAAGTGATTTGTGCTTTAGCGAGGGGAATATCATCCAGGTGGTGGGGTACGGAGAACTCAGGCAGTGGGGTACAGGTGTATGTGCTCAGGCGGTGGGGTACGGGGCAAGGTCTTTGTTAGGGTATAGATCAACCATGATTTGCATACACACTTATATGACACTCACAATTGCTTGTTTATTTGCTTTTGTACTGCATTCATAAATTGTTACCTAGGGTTACATTGGGTACTTGATTCCTCGCTGAGCTAGGATGTAAGCTCACCCCTTGATATCGAATCTTTTTAGCTTTATTTGTAGGTACCGCTACTGCCGGCATAGATATGGATCCTGCTGATGCTGAGACTGCTTTACTTGGTGGGGTTCCTCTCCGTGATCACATTAAGGGTTGCACCTGTAGGGATTGTATCTATGGGACCTAAGTCAACTCTTGAATTCTGTTGATTTTGCTATCTGTGGATAGATGGTGGTTTGGTTTATCCACAGGAACCTATTCAAATTTACTCTGGTCATGTATTATGGGATGTATTTAGTACTATGAATATTGTGGAACAAATGTAATGGATAATAGACTTATGGTTTTTAAGTATTATTAGTTGGCATCTGGTTTTCCTATTATGATTCTGCTGCATCTCTAATTTTCTGCTACAATTATTATTACTATCTACTATTGATTATGATGGATATTGTGTGTATAGACTATGGGGTTTGCTCGTAGATCATTTTAATTATCGGTCACTAGAAGATTCAGGTCCTCTCTTGGATGACTCGGATATCATGCCTGATTTTCCAAAATGGGCTGTAATAGGACACTTCGGTCATAGTATTCATAAATGACATATTGGTCTATTCCAAGGATAAGTAGATGCATGCGACACAATTGAGAGAAGCTTTATAGTGACTAAGAAGAGAAGCTTCATGCAAAGTTAAAGAAGTACGAGTTCTGGCTAAAGGAGGTAGCCTTCTTGGGTTACATTGTATCAGTGGAAGGAATCAAAGTGGACCCTAGCAAGGTAGCCACAATTTTAGGATGGGAAGCATCGATGACAGTTGTTGAGATCCGTAGTTTTTTGGGATTGGCGGGTTATTACAGGAGATTCATAGAAGACTACTACAAAATAGTCGTGCCTTTTACCAAGCTGACTAAGAAAGGGAAAAAGTTCGTATGGATGGATAAGTATGAAGAATGCTTCCAAACTTTGAAGTCGAAGTTGGTCTCCACATCCATCTTAACTATTCCAATGCCAAGGATCCCATTTACTTTATATACGGACACCTCCAAACTGGGGCTAGGATGAGTGCTAATGCAAGGAGAGTAGGTGATAGCTTACGCCTCGAGACAACTGAAGGACATGAAAAGAATTACCCTACGCATGACTTGGAGTTAGCTGTGGTAATTTTTGCGATCAAGAATTAGAGGCATCACCTGTACGGCAAGAAGTTCAAGATCACATCGGGCCACAAGAGTCTCACCTACCTCTTACTCAGAAGGAATTGAACATGAGATAAAGAAGGAGGTTGGAACTACTGAAAGACTATGATTGTGATATCTAGTATAATCTTGGCAAGACAAATGTAGTGGCTAATGCACTGAGTATGAAGGCAATACAGTAATGGGAAGAGGGGCCTAGTACCAATGCCCCCTTGTGCTACGCGGTGTCAGCTTCTGCATGGAATGAAAAACAGCATATACTAGAGTCTCCAGACATATAGTAGGGCAAGGCTGGATTCACAAGTTTTTACTATTATTCGTTGCATTGAAGATCCTGCCAAACCTAATGGACGAGGTGAAGGCAGCAATCCTTCAGGATCCGCACCTAAGGATGGTACAAGAGGACTTGGAGAAGGGTAGACCCAATCCTGATTTCACCTTGGATACTGAAGATACTAAGGTACCGCGAAAGGTTATGTATACCTGAAAGTGAGGATTCAAATATTAAAAATAGAACAATGATGGAAGCTCACTATACTCCATATTCAGTACACCCTGGAAGTACGAAAATGTACCATAACCTCAAGAGGTTGTACTGGTGGAGAGGGATGAAAGCAGATGTGGCTCAATACGTGTTTCAATGTTTGAATTGTCAGTAGGTAAAGGCTGAGCTACAGAGACCTACGGGTTACTGCAGAAATTGCCAGAGCTAGCATGGAAATGGGATTGCATCACTACGGACTTTTTCATTGGACTATCATTGACCCCCAAATCAGTTGACATAGTTTGGGTGATTGTAGATCGCCTCACGAAGATGGCTCGCTTTATCGCAATCTGACCCCAATATATTATGAACAATTTGGCAAAATTGTATGTGGACAACATAGTCAGACTCCATGGCATACCCGAGAGCATAGTGTTAGACAAAGATCCTCATTTTATTTCCAAGTTTTGGGAAGGTCTACAAAAAGCTATAGGGACAAAGCTGAAGTTCAGTACAGCTTTTCACCCTCAGACGGATAGACAGTTGGAGAGGACCATTCAGATCTTGGAGGACATGCTCCGAGCTTGTGCCATTGACTTCAAGGGAGCTTGGGCTAAGAAGTTACCACTCATCGAGTTCGCTTACAACAACAGCTACCAGGTTATGATCCATATGCCCCCGTACGAGGCCCTGTATGGTAGGAAATGTTGAACACCTCTTTTATGGAATGAGGTTGGGAAAAGAAGGATCATGGGGCCAGAATTTGTAGAAGAAGCATGTCGAGTGGTTGACCAGATTAAAGAAAGGGTCAAAACAACTCAAGTTCATCAGAAGCACTATGCAGATAATAGGCGCCAAGACCTTGAGTTTACTCTGGGTGATAAGGTATTCTTGGAAATATCACCTATGAGAGGTCTAAAGTGGTTTGGTAAGAAAGGGAAGTTATGCCCTAGGTACGTGGGACCATATGAGATACTAGCAGGATGTGAAAACATAGCGTACCAGCTTGCATTGCCATCGTCAATGTCAAGTGTTCATGATGTATTCCATGTGTCCCTACTGAAGAAGCATATCAGGGACCCATTAGACATATTGACTATAGTTCTTCCATTTTTGATAGAGGACTTAACATTCGAAGTTGTGCAAGTTAAGTCCACCAGTCGAAAGGTACAGCACCTTCGAAACTGAGATATCCACTACGTCAAGGTGGTCTGGAGAAGCCAAGACGTAGAAGAGATCACCTGGGAGGAAGAAAATGAAATGCGGAAAGAATATCCTCATTTTTTCAACTCAGAAGGTATGTGCAAATTTTGAAGGCAAAATTTCTTTTAAGGATGGGGGAGTTGTAAGATCCATACTTGCAAATTTCGAGAACAAAATTTCTTTTAAGGGTGGGGGAGTTGTAAGACCTGTACTCCATGAACCTAATTTAACATAGATTATCGTGTTGTGACAGGTCTTCCTATCATAATCGGATCAGAAGATACGATTGGATGATGAACCACGGGTTCAGGTACAAAAATTGACCTCTTTCTTACTACCCGGTTGAACTGGTTGAGTATGTCTAGTGGGACGAACTGTGCCACTGGACATGAAATCGAGCAACCCTAAACGGACTTCAAAATTAGGCAAGTTTCCTAATTTATGTGGACTCTTTCCCTAACCACCATATAAAATCTATTTTTTTCATTCTCTCTCATTCGAGAACCCTAGAGAATTGAGAGAGAGAGCTATGGAGAAGAAGAGGAGACTGTAAAGAGAAGCAACCGTCGTGAAGAAGGTGTTCACCGTGGTTCTGTCAACGCTACACGAAATCTATAGTAAGAACCTTAATCTGTAAAAGATGGACTGGGTTGCACAAAAGGATGAGATCATGGTCTGGTTTGGCTAATGATCAGTGCATTGATGGATCAAGGATTTGTACCATGATCCATTGATGGTCGAATCCCCTAAGTAGGAACCCTTGGTTCACTAATTGTTAACGGACGATCAAACTCTAATGAACCTTGACCATAGAATGGTTTAGGAGAAACCCTAAAACCAGTCGAAGAATAGACTGTGGAGAAGGTTAGACAGAAGCACACTGGGACCTTATCCGATGGGAGTGTCCAGTGGCACATAGGGTGACACCGGACAAACCTTCGGACATGTTCGGGAATGTGACATCCCCTTCCAAGGTGAGGGAAATAAATCACTGATTGAACAAGGAACACATAAGAGCAATGAATAAAACTGTAAAAAAATTTTTTATACATAACCCATATCATCCCAATTTGTAATACCAACTATCTCATATATCATCAACTCTGATCCATATACATTCTTTAACACATACAGCAAAAGTTTAAAACTTATACATATTAATAAGCTGGTGGCTAAAAATATCTTTTACATCTCATTACTCTTTACAAAACAATTACATTCTTGAATAATTTTTAACAAGAAAATGCCAAGTAAGGACAAGCTCCCACTTGGCAGACATTCACTGAGAGAGGGGTGAATCAGTGTCTGAAATTTTTCTCTGATAAATTCATTGTTGCCCAGAGCTAATGGATATCTGATTTTTTATATACACACAAGTGTATGCAAATCCACTTCGCTACCACTCAGTGGCCAGGTCTATCAGATTTGCACACCCACCCTGCAAGCCATTCCACACACTCCAAAATATATCAGAAAGCAAACACAAAGAACACAGAGATATTACGTGGTTCACCACCACAATATGTGATGGCTAGTCCACGGAGTAATGCCCCACGAACTCCGTACTTACTCAATACTCAACTTTTAGTCTCTTACAGATAAGGATACTAACCCTAGATTTTCCCAGCATAAAACTGAGAGGGCATAACAACGCAAAGATTCAGGCTTAACAGCCAGTGTCCAGCACCCACAGAACACACCACAAATAAATTTTTTTTGAATTGCCCTACAATGAAACCCACAAATTAGATAGGTATTCGACTTTTTCTTTTCACCTTTACTAGCATACAGTGCATAGAGAACATTAAAAAGATAGGGAATGAGAAAATCTCACAACCGATATTCTTGAATGGACAGCAATAATTTTTTAAGCTCCACACTGCTTTGAGAAACCTTGAACAGCCTTCAATGATAGTAAAACTTGATTCATAGAGCACATCTTGATCATAGGCTTCCAATCTCCTCTACACAACCCATAATCACCATGAATGGAAAAATGAACAGTCTACCAACCTCTCACAGGGATTCAGCAATCCATTGATGAGCAGAGAAGAGGTAGTTGGTGATGAATCATCCCATAGGGCATGAAAACCTAGAAAATCCTTCTCTTAAGCTTCAAAACACTCTTTTAGATTTTTCTCAGCACTAATTTGACTCCCCATGTTGCTCAATAGGTAGAGCATCCAAAAATATGGAAACTGCAACTTGAACGGATCGATTTGGAGCTCGGATGAAGAAGTTATGGCAGTTTGAAGTTCGGTCAACCAAAAGATTCAAAATGGAATCTTTCCTTTTATAACCGCGCACCCGCGCTGCACCATAGCTACACCGCCGATTCGTTGTTGCGTTCTGATTGTCTGATCAGAGTATCTTCTCTACGAGCCGTTCACTCAAAAAGGTGAGATTTTTTATCATCCATCAGATCTGAATAAACCGCGTCAGGTGCGATCTGGATCAACTGCGGCGGCTCACGGTATGCGCGCTACACCGGATCGATGTTTTCATTTTATGAGATGCGGATCACATTTTTAAACTGCGCTCGTCCAATCAGAAGCTGCACGATGGAACCAAGACACGACCGCTGCGACACATGAGATCCCGCATTCTTTCAGGTCATCCGATCATAATTTTTGCTTCATGGCTCTATCTGAGCTGCTGATTTCGCATCTTCTCCATATTTCTCTTCCTAAAATGCCCCTGAGAACCATTTTAATGGTGTCTGTAACTGGTTTTCTTAAACCAAAAACCCTGTAGAAACCAATTTGGCCGAGAGAACTTCTCTCTAACCCGAATTAGTCTCTCTCTCTAGACATTGTATCGAGCACCTGGATGCAAGCTAGGGGAGTGCGGCCAAGCGGCAGGGGCCTGCGGGCCTTGCTGCCTTACAGGCTGCTGCTGCAAAGGCATGCCATGGCTGCTGCATAGCATGCGGCTGTGGCATGCCAAGCCATGGCTGGCCTCGGCTATGTGATGCTGCGGCTGGTCTTCGGCCAAACTAGTGACCAATGGGTCCCGCGACCAGTGGGTCCCACCCACACCTGGGTCCCACAATTTTCTCTCTCTCCTCTTTCTCTCTCTATAGTCTCTCTCTTGATTTCTCTCTCTTCATGCTCGCTTCATATTTGATGCTTCAAGATGTCGCAAAACTGAAGAAGATGCAAAAGATGCCGATAATCCCATCAAAACTATGCCACATCATCAGTGGGGTCCACAGATACTCTCTCTCCTCAATCTCCCCCTTTGGAATTGTTGGCAACCTCACACATGCATGAAATATTTCTCCCCCTTTGACAACAAGAACAAAGGGAAATGCCACATAGGAGTGCCCACCGCATCTTCTCAATCCTATGGGTGATCCATAAACACTAATTCAACACCATAGTAACACAGAAAAATACCAACGGACTCCCCCTGAGTCCTACATAGGGAGCAAAAAATAGAACAATCAAACACTGCTCCCCCTCACTCCAAGCTCCTCAATGCTTGGGGAGGATAATCACTCCCAACTTCTATCTCAAGTAATCAAACTGTTCTCTGGGAAGTGGCTTTGTGAAGATATCTACAATCTACTCTGCTGTGGGATAAATCTAACTGAACTTCTCCTTCTAGGACCTTCTCTCTCAAGAAGTGATACCGAATGGCTATGTGCTTCGTCTTGGAGTGCATAACTGGACTTTTAGATATATTTATGGCACTAGTGTTATCACAAAACATAGAAATAGGTTTTTCTGACTCAATGCCTAGATCCTTCAACATCTACTTCATCCATAATACCTGTGTGCAACATGAGGTAGCTTTAATGTATTCTGCCTCTGCCGTAGATAATGACACTAACTCTTGCTTCTTACTGTACTAAGCCACCAAATTTCTGCCAAGATAAAAAGAACCTCCACTAGTGCTCTTCCTATCATCAACACATCCTGCCCAATCTGCATCTGAGTAAGAAGATAATTTCAGATCCTTGCTTTTTGCATACCAAAGACCATAGTCGATAGTCCCTTCAGATATCTGAAAATTCTCTTCACAGCTACGACGTGTGTTTCTTTTGGGCCAGCTTGATATCTAGCTACCATGCAAACAGACTGTTGAATGTCTGGCCTTGTAGCAGTCAAGTAAAGCAGTCTTCCAATCATTGACCTATACATAGTGTGGTCAACTGATGGAGAGTCATCATCTCTGTTTAGCTTGTAGCTTGTCATCATTGGAGTGCTCATTGGTGTACGGTCTTCCATTGCAAACTTCTTCAATATTTCTTTTACATATTTAGTCTAAGATAAAAAGAATCCATTCTTTAACTGACTGATCTGCAGACCTAAAAAATAAGATAGTTCCCCAATCATGGACATCTCAAACTCATCTTGCATTCTCTGAGCGAAGTCCTGACATAATTCATCCTTTTGGCCTGCAAAGATGATATCATCTACATATACAACCACAACTGTCTGACTATCATCAATAGATTTAACATATAAATTGCTATCAACCAAACCCTTCTTGAAACCCAACTTGCAGAGATAATTATCTAGTCTTGAGTACCATGCTCTTGGTGCTTGCTTCAACCCATACAATGCTTTCTTCAGTTTACAAAAAAGTGTAGGGTCCTCACTTAGTTGGAATCCATCTGGTTGCTCAATGTATACCTCCTCTTCCAAGTCACCATTTAAGAAAACTGATTTACATCCATCTGATAAACTTTGAAGTTCTTGTACACTGCAAAGGCAAGAAACATCCTGATGGCTTCCAACCTAGCCACATGAGCAAATGTTTCTTCAAAATCAATGCCCTCAACCTAAGCATATCCTTTACAAGCCAATCTGGCCTTGTTCCCTACAATATTTCCATCTTCATTGAGTTTGTTCCTGTAGACCCATTTAGTGCCAATAACATTCTTATCTGTAGGCCTTGGCACTAATTCCTAAGTTTTATTTTTCTCTATTTGATCCAACTCTTCATTCATTGCCTTGAGCCAACTAGCATCTTCACATGTCTCTGCAACTGATTTTGGTTCAATGTGAGATAATAAAGAAAACATTTGTTTTGGTTGTCTCACCTACCTTGTTTGCATACCAGCTGAGGGATCACCAAGAATCAATTGTTCAGGATGATTCTTTTTTACTCTGCTTGAGCCACTTTTGTTCTGCCTATCTGCCTCAGAATCTAACTGCTCTTCTCTTTCTTCTGTATCAACCACTGCTCTCTATTCTGGCACATTTGTCACATTTTGTTCTTTTTCTATTTTACTGTCATTTTTCTCACTGTCCAAATCTTTAAAAATAGGAGGATCACTATTTGACTCTGTAGTTGAATTTTTGTGTTCATCAACTCTCACATCTGCACTCTTAACAATTTTACCAAGCTTCTTGTTGTAACATTTATATGCTTTGCTCGAGGTGCAGTAGGCAAGAAAAATTCCTTCATCTACCCTACCATCAAACTTCCATCATGATTGGTGTTTTTGATATAACATTTACTACCAAACACTTTAAAGTGCTTTGCTGTGGCCTTTTTACCAAACCATAATTCATAGGGAGTCTTGTCTTCATGTTGTCTCAACATACACCTATTCTGAACATATACTGCTGTATGCACTGCTTCTCTCCAGAATTTATTCCCCATGCCATTTTCTGTCAACGTAGTCCTAGCCATCTCTTGAACAGTTCTATTCTTTATTTCTGCAACACCATTCTGTTGTAGTGTTCTAGGAGCTAAACTCTATCTCTTGATGTCATTCTCAGAACAAAACTCTACAAAATTAATCCAGGTGTATTCTCCTCCCCTGTCAGACCTCAAACATTTAATTTTCTTTCCTGTCTCATTTTCAACTTGAGCTTTGAAGATTTTAAACTTTGGAAGAGCCTCTGACTTATTTTTCAAGAACATCACCCAAGTCATCCTAGAGTAGTCATTTATGAATAAAATAAAGAACCTCTCTCCTGAGATGCTCTGTGTTCTCACTGGCCCACATAGATCTGTGTGAACAATCTCAAATGGTTGAGTAGTATGGTAATCTTTTGGTTTAAATGATACTCTTGTCTGCTTCCCTTTCTGACAAGATGCACATATGCCATTGGTGGGCTTCTTCAAAGAAGGGATATCTCTCACAACATTTTTATTGAAAATCTTTATTAAATTTTCAAAGCCAATATGCCCCAATCTTTTGTGCCATAGCCACGTTTCTTCTTCTTGGCTCAATATGCAATTTTCTTAAAAATCTTCAGACAATGTATAAAGATTTTCTGACGTTCTCTTTCCAGTTGCCATCAATTTTCCACTGTCAGTCCTTCGAATCTCACATCCTTGATCACTGAAATTTAATCTGTGGCCCCTATTACAAAGCTGACTGACACTCAATAGATTATGTTTCAAACCTGAAACATAGAGAACCTCATGAGATTTTACCTTCCCATTGTTGAGACTAATGCTTCCCTTCCCAACAATCTTTGCACTAATATCATTACCAAACTTGACTGAGCCTCCTTCATAATGTTGAAGCTTCTAAAGCCTCTTACTATCTCCTGTCATGTGACTCGAACATCCACTGTCAAGAATCCATGGTGTAGAACTATTTTGTGCCTTGAAAGTTGTCTGTACAACCAAAGAGCTCTTTTTCTGAACCCAAACTCTCTTATTTGATTTTGATATTTCATCTCGCTTCTATCTTCGAATCTTGCTTCTAATTATGTCATACTGTCTCTGTGGAGGTGGCATAGGGGGAAAGATGGTTTTGCAGTTCCTTGCTATATGCCCAAAATTGTTACAGTTATGGCACTCAACAAAATTTTCTTCAAAGGGAGCAAACTGATTTCTACTTTTAAATCTAACTTCTTTCAGATTGAATTTGTAGGTAGCTATATTGTGACCATAAGTATTGCATTTATAACAATAACCCTGAAAATAAGATCTTGGCCTAGAAAGAGCCATGTACCTCATCTGTCTCTATGATGCATTGGGATAATTTCTTCCATAGATGTTACTCTTTTCCACTCTCCTACCTTGCCTTGCATTATTAGTCTGTGGAGTAGGAACATGATTTTCTTCTTGATCATAAACCATAGCAGCCTTACCCTTTCCACCCTCTTTCATGAAAGAGATGGGACCTTTCCTATTTGAGTTTGCATTATTAGAAGTTTCTCCTTTATCAAAATCAAGACCAAATTTTACATTGAAAGGTCTTTGAGAATTTATAATCCCATCTAGCTTGCTGCTACTAGGGTGCATTGTAGTGTTGCTTGGCTCATCAGGTTTGTTCAATTTTTGTTGTCTTTCAAACTCTTCTTTTTCATACTCAGTCACCTTTGCTTTTAACAGAATAAATTCCTTCTCAAGCTCTTTAAATTTACTCATCACAGGGGCTTGTATTTCAAGTTGAGCTCTCAAACCTGTATTCTCAGTCATTAATTTGGAGTGGTCTGTAGATACCTATCCAAGCTGAGTCTTGAGATTTTCAATAATTTTCTTGGACTCTACAACTTGAATTCTCAAATATTGAATTAAATTTTTCTACTTTTTAGCTTTTTGTGAGGCAAGCTTATTACATTTCCTTTCTTTCTTGAGTTCCTTCATAGCTGCAGCAAACTCTTCCTCAAAATTCACCTCACCTTCTTCATCATCACCAGAGCTTGAAATTTCATTCCCCTTCTCTTCTTCACTACTAGAGATAGATTCCACAATGCCTTCTTTATTGCTTTTTGAGGAGAATTTTTCTTTATCTTTGTTCTTCTCTTGATCTTCAATGAAAACCATGAACAAAGCCTCACTAGGCTCATCTTTTGAGATTTCATCAGAATCATCATCTGAGGTTTCAGTGCTTCTCTTAGAGATAAAAATCTTTCTGTTGGACCTGTTTTTCTTGAAGTTGTAGTTTTTCTTTCCTTTAAACTTGCTTTTTCTATCATCTTCATCACTACTGTCAAACTTACTCTTCATTGGGCACTTTGCAGCGAAGTGTCTAACTTTACCACAATTGAAGCACTTAAATGGAAGCTTAATCTTATACTTTCCTGTACCCTTCTTCAATTTCCTAGTGAAATAAGCTATGGCCTCATCTTCACTTTCTTCCTCATTTGGTTTTTCAAAAAATTTCAGCTTCTTCATAGCCTTGAAAGCTATCTGCTTGTCACTAGTGGTTCCTGGATCAACCCTCGTCTCAAAAGATGTTAAGGCTCCATGAATCTCATCAATAGTAACCTGTTCCAAGTCCTTGGTCTCTTCAAGAGCTGATACTTTTGACTCAAATTTTGGAGTAAGAGACCTTAAAATTTTCTGACAAACAATATGACCTTTTAGGTCTTCACCAAGTTCTCTAATCGAATTGACCACTTCATTAACCCTGTTCATGTATTGATCAATGGTTTCATCCTCATTCATCATTCTCAAATTGACCTCTGAATGTTTGCAGCTTGACAATCTTGATCTTCTTATCTACTTCATATATGTTAATCAGTCTATCCCATACTTCCTTTGCTGTCTTGCAGTCCATAATTTTAACCAGTTCACTATTTGTCAGTCCCCCTTGAATGGCATTGAGAGCCTTTCTATTATTCTCAAAATTCTTCTTGTCTACTGCAGTGGGAGCATTTGTGTCTTGTAGAGTGTAGCCAACTCCACAGAAGCCCAAACATCATAACCAAGAGATCCTACATAGATCTCCATTCTTTTTTTCCAAAAAATAAAATCGATCCCATCGAACAATGGGGGCTTGTTAGAACCTTCCCCAGGTGCCATATCTTTATTCTGATCTTTTCAGTTGCTGATTAAGCGGTCACTGAGCCTGGTGCTCTGATACCAATTGATGAACTTGATATGCAAATCCATACATACAAGCGTATGCAAATCCACCTCGCTACCACTCAGTGGCCAGGTCTACCAGATTTGCACACCTACCCTGCAAGTCATTCCACACACTCCAAAATATACCAAAAAGCAAACACAAAGAACACAGAGATATTACGTGGTTCACTACCACAGTATGTGATGGCTAGTCCACGGAGTAATGCCCCACGGGCTCCATACTTACTCAATACTCAATTTTTAGTCTCTTACAGACAAGGATACTAACCTTAGGTTTTCCCAGCATAAAACTGAGAGGGCATAATAACGCCAAGATTCAGGCTTAACAGCCAATGTCCAACACTCACTGAACACACCACAAATAAAATATTTTTGGGGCTTATAAGAATTACCCTACAATGAAACCCACAAACGAGATAGGTATTTGACTTTTTCTTTTCACCTACACTAGCATACAGTGCATAGAGAACATTAAAAAGATAGGGAATGAGAAAATCTCACAATCGATATTCTTGAATGTCCAGTAATAATTTTTTAAGCTCCACACTGCTTTGAGAAACCTTGAACAGCCTTTAATGATAGTAAAACTTGATTCATAGAGCACATCTTAATCATAGGCTTCCAATCTCCTCCACACAACCCATAATCACCATGAATGGAAAAATAAATAGTCTACCAACCTCTCATAGGGATTCAGCAATCCATTGATGAGTAGAGAAGAGGTAGTTGGTGATGAATCATCCCACAGGGCATGAAAACCTAAAAAATCCTTCTCTTAAGCTTCAAAACACTCTTTTTAATTTCTCAGCACTAATTTGACTCCCCACAGTGCCCAATAGGTAGAGCATCTAAAAATATGGAAACTGCAACTTGAACGGACCGATTTGGAGCTCGGATGAAGAAGTTATGGCAGTTTGAAGTTCGGTCAACCAAAAGATTCAAAATGGAATCTTTCCTTTTATAACCGCGCACCAGCGCCGCACCGTAGCCGCGCCGCCTATTTGTTGTCGCGTTCTGATTGACTGATCAGAGTATCTTCTCTACAAGGCATTAGATATCACTCAAAAAGGCGGGATTTTTTTATCATCCATCGGACTGAATAAACCGCGTCAGGCGCGATCGGATTCAATATTGAACGCAGGATCTGGATCAACTGCGGTGCCTCATGGTATGCGCACTACACCGGATCAATGTTTTCATTTTATGAGATGCGAATCACATTTTTAAACTGCGCTTGTCCAATCAGAAGCTGCGTGATGGAACCAAGACATGACCGCTGCGACACATGAGATCCCGCATTCTTTTAGGCCATCCGATCAGAATTTTTGCTTCATAGCTCTATCTGAGCTGCTGATTTCGCATCTTCTCCATATTTCTCTTCCTAAAATTCCCCTGAGAACCATTTTAATGGCGTTTGTAACCGGTTTTCTTAAACCAAAAACCCTGTAGAAACCAATTTGACCGAGAGAACTTCTCTCTAACCTGAATTAGTCTTTCTCTAGACATTGTGGCGAGCACCTGGATGCAAGCTAGGGGAGTGCGGCCAAGCGGCAGGGGGCCTGCGGGCCTGCTGCTGCAAGGCATGCCATGGCTGCTGCCTAGCATGCAGCTGTGGCATGCCAAGCCATGGCTGGCTTCGGCTATGTGATGCCGCGGCTGGGCTTTGGCCAAATTAGCGACCAATGGGTCCCGCAACCAGTGGGTCCCACCCACACCTGGGTCCCACAGTTTTCTCTCTCTCCTCTTTCTCTCTCTATAGTCTCTCTCTTGATTTCTCTCTCTTCATGCTCGCTTCATATTTGATGCTTCAAGATGCCGTAAAACTGAAGAAGATGCAGAAGATGCCGATAATCCCATCAAAACTATGCCACATCATCAATGGGGTCCACAGACACTCTCTCTCCTCAAACTAAGCCAATTTTGCCAACAATTACAATCCAAAGGTCAACATATCTTGCCACTTGTTTGACTCAATGGTTGCTTCAGTTTATTCTCACTTGTTTGGCTCAGCGGATGCTCCCGTATCTTGCCACTTTAATTAACTCACTAGATTATTCCATTTCATATCACTTTACCATGATGTACCAGCATTCCTAGACTTTATTTTCGAGGACATTCTTTCTGTAAGACCCGCACTCCATAAACCCGGTCTAAACCTTGATTTCATGTCGTAGCAGGTCTTCCGATCATCACCGGGTCAAACGGGACGAGCGGATGACAAACAGGTATGAAATCGGACCAAAGACGGTCAAATAAGTATCATTTTGTGTTGACCGGTCAATGGTACCAGACGACCGGTGTAGTCTGCGCAGCAGACTACTGTGATCCGAAAATCAAATTCTGTGGGTCCCACTTTCCTAAACCCTAATCCTAGGACCTTCCTAATCCAAATAGACTTCCTAAACCCTAATCGTAGCCTATATAAACACCACTAACCCTCCTCAAATCCTTTCCATCAACCCTTACAAACCCTAGAAAGAAAAAGGAGATTGGAGAAGGAGAAGGAGCTAGGAAGAAGAAGGAAGTGCTGCCATTGCCGTTCGACGACGCTCACCTTACGCCAGTTGACGGTAAGTGTTTGAATCATCCCTCTTACATTATGACTCTAGGATAGCTTGTATGGTTTGATCAATACCATGCAAAGCAGGTATTGATCTAAACCTTAATTTGCCGTCAAACCCTGGATTCGAGTTCTAGGATGATTATCATAAAAACTAGACTTGAATGAGTAGAAGATAACTCTAACTCAAAGCTCAGACTTAGAATGGATAGGAGAAACCCTGGAAATCCATGGAGATTGATCGACAGCAGTCGAAAAACCTAATGTATGGTCTTCCGGAGACATACCGATCGACCATACCGGTCGCTAGTTTTCCCACAGAGCTGCGACCGGTATGTTGTGACCGGTCAGCTCTGAAAGAATGGTTTTGAACTCTGGTGGTTTTCCGACCAACGTAAAACCCTAAGAAACTATTCTAATGGAACCCTAATATTATGTAGGACTCTGTGATAGCACGTTCGGATCTTGCGATGTGGAGCAAGCTATCAAACGAGCGTCAGGTACGGGAATTGGACCTAAACCCTAATAATTAATGGACAGTAAAACGTTGTTAATGACCCTGAATACATGATGTGATATTTATGCATATTCACATGCCATCTTTTATTTCCAGTTATTATTATTGTTCATGCATATTCCATATGATAGGATGTGATTGTTAGGCATGTGATTGTTTTCATTGGTGTGTGGAATGGGAAGGGCCTGGGGCCTGGATCATTCCTCACACTGGCACCTTTTGTAGTATTCTATTTTAGCATGCTTGGTACGGGTGGGGTATCAGGGGAAGGTCGTGGCACTGTGGTCTATGTCATGTTGACGCTGGCCTGGCCATGATGATGTGGCACTGTGGTCTCCGACATATGGGCGCTGGCCTGGCCACGATGCTTTAGCTCTATCTCTATGCCGTAGGGAGTTATGTTGGGATAGGGTCTACCTACGTATTGTTCTGTCTTAGTATGCTTGATGCGAATAGGGTATCAGGGAGAGGTGAGGTATTGTGGTCTCTAGCCCGGCCTGCACGCTCTAGCTCTATCTCTATGCCGTAGTCAGTGGTACTAGGATGGAGCCTACATTGATGACATATAGGATTGGTTAGTTGCGAGCCCATTTTGCAAGCCCTAGCCAATAGGGGCTTAGGTACTGGTATGGGTAGAGTATCATGGGAGGTGCGGGTATACCTTAGCTCTATCTCTATTCCATGATGGGTGTATGTGGGTCAGTGGTGGTGTGATCTACTGTGCGATGCCACACACTCGTGTATAGAGGTGAGGCGGCCTCCGAACCTTTCTATAGCACATTGCAGACTTAAACCAGACCACAACATAAAATGATTGTTACTCATGCATAATATTGTGAAACTGTCTGATTGTCTTACTGAGCTAAGTTGTGAGCTCACCCCTTGTATATATACATGTTTTTAGATGTTGATACAGGTTACACGGTGGATGATTACATGAACTCTCCAGCGTATGGAAGTATTGCTTTCCTGGACGTACAGGCAGGAGAGGACGAGCATGACGCTTCATGTGAGTGTTCTTTCTGCGTGTACCTTTGATTTTATTATTTTGGTTTAGTTATTTTCAGTTGGATTAAAGTGATGTAAAGATATTTATTTTATATTTGGATTTTTTTTGGATAATTGGTTATGTTATTTAAATTTATCAATAGATACTCAGTTCATTTATTTAAAGATTTCCGCTGTATTTATTATATTCTGATTGTGGTTATGTGCAATGGTTTGTATGAGTGGACACGGTCTTATCGAGATCCTGATGTGAACCGTTGGTTCAGTGACGGTTCACTCACACTTCTGGTTCAGCCGAAATTGGGGTGTGACAACTTGGTATCAGAGCCAATAGGCTCTGTCCAACAGACCATATTGCACTTAACTAAGTCGATGAACTGAGTTAGGAAAATTTAAAAATCTTAATACAAACACACCCTAAGCATTGTTTGATACCTGAGATGGATTAAGAAATAGCATAATATACTATATTATATATGGAATTTAATATTACACACGCACTAGTTAGGGTGAACCACAAAACTGTCATTAAACAGAAAAGAGAATATCAAATGTAATAGTGCTACAGGGTATAGTCCACAAGCCGGACAGTTCCCCTGATACATAAACATATCAAGAAAGAAAAGAAAGAAATAACACTCTATCATGGGGTGGGGGGCATAGGAGGAACTGGGTCAGTGATATCATGATCTCGCTCGTAGACGACCTTGAGCCAGTGCACCTGCTCTTGGGTGGCTCTGAGGCGGCGAGATATTCGCTCCAAGCCATGGTTCGTCTCATTCTGAGCGTTCCTAAGCTCCGTGAACATACCCATCACGGTGTCGGGAGGAGGCTGAGATGGAGAAGAATTTTCGTCTGATGATATGTACAGAGGATGAGAAGGTGTTGTTGCTACGCACATGCTAAAGGAGGATGCAAACGCCTGGTGGAATTCTACACGGGCATATTTAGAGACAAAGCACACTCAGATTGATTGGCAGTGTTCAAGGAAGCCTTCTTTGATAAATATTTTCCGAAGAGCTTTAAAGATCAGATGGAGAAAGAATTCCTCAACCTACAGCAGTCTCAGTCTACTGTGAATGCTTACCAGCAAAGGTACGAAGAGCTATTTTTCTTTGCACCGGTAAGTATGCAAGAAGAAGAAACAAAGACCCGTAGGTTCACCATGGGACTGAGTGGAAGCATTAGAGAGCACATCTTGGGTCTGGAGAAAAAGGTTTATAATGAGGCTGTACAGGTTGCAAGAGTGATAGAATTTAGTCAGAGGGACAACTTCTTTGCACAAAACAGGGGATTGAAGAGACCCGCTACTGAGATTTTAGGTGGCGGTAATAGTAGACCATTTCGCCCATACAGGGCTCAGTCCACTACAGTGCCTGCAAGGAACAATACGGCACCACTTGTGCCACAGTTCGTTGGACACAACCTGAATATCAAATGCTATAACTGCCAGCAACTGGGTCATGTTGCAAGGAATTGCACTCTAAATAAGAAGCAACCTCCATAGCAAGGAAAAGTATTTGCTGTCACCACCGAAGAGGCAGTCGCATCACCTGATGTGGTCACTGGTATGACTCTACCCCTTACTATTTAGCTTGCTATTTCATTGTGTGTATGAGCATGTAGAACTAAGGGATAATTAAATTTCAGGAGCTGTAAATATAGCTGGTATACCTGCCAGAGTACTCTTTGACTCTGGAGCCACGCACTCCTTCGTTTCTGTTTCTTTTGGGAAGCGAATGGAATTACCGATCAAGCATTTAAACCCAAGATTGATAGTTCTTTCTCCGCTAGGAGTCGAAGTGGCGTTGAACAAATATTTCGAACCATGTACAGTTAGCATTGACTGTCGAGATCTAGAAGCTAATCTGGTTAAACTCGAGATGGCAGACATTGACGTCATCTTGGGAATGGATTGGTTAGGCCAGCATTCAGCCAGCTTATTATGTGGTGAAAAGAAGCTTGTGCTAAAAAACGAGAAGGGAAAAGAGTTTAGCTTCACCGGGACCAAGTTACCCAGGAAGCGAAAGCTGATCCTCTCCGCCCTAAAAGCTAAGAGATGCTTAGAGAAGGGTGGAGTGGGTTATCTAGTATCTGTAGTCGACATCACTACGGAGTTACCAAAGATGGAAGATATAGATGTGGTACGGGAGTTCCCAGATGTATTTCCAGAGGATCTCCTAGGTCTACCATCAGACAGGGCTACAGAATTTGTGATAGACCTTATGCCAGGTTTGACGCCGGTGTCTAAAGCACCATATAGGATGGCCCCTACCGAGTTAAAGGAGTTGAAGACCCAATTACAAGAATTGTTAGATAGGGGTTTCATACGACCTAGCATATCACCTTGGGGAGCACCTGTATTATTTGTCAAGAAGAAGGACGGAAGTGTACGGCTATGTATCGACTACCGTAAGCTGAACAAATTAATGATCAAGAATCGGTATCCTTTGCCTAGAATTGATGATCTGTTCGATCAATTACAGGGTGCAAAGGTTTTCTCGAAGATTGATCTCCGATCAGGGTATCACCAACTGAAGATCAAGGCCAGAGATATTCCAAAGACTGCTTTCAGGACAAGATATGGGCATTATGAGTTTCTAGTTATGTCGTTCGGGTTGACTAATGCACCAGCATCGTTCATGGAACTGATGAACCGAGTGTTTCATGATATGCTGGACACTTCGGTCATCGTATTCATCGACGACATATTGGTCTACTCGAAGGACAGAGAGACTCATGCAACACACTTGAGAGTAGCCCTACAACGGCTGAGAAAGGAGAAGCTTTATGCCAAGTTCAAGAAGTGTGAGTTTTGGCTGAAGGAAGTGGCTTTCTTGGGCCATGTAGTATCTGAAGACGGTATCAAGGTTGATCCAAGTAAGATAGCTGCTATAGTAGGATGGGAAGCACCAAAATCTGTTGCGGAGATTCGTAGTTTCCTTGGGTTGGCTGGTTATTATAGAAGATTCGTGGAGGATTACTCAAGGATCGTTGTTCCACTCACCAGACTAACCAAGAAGGGAGAGAAATTCATATGGACAGATGAGTGCGAGGAGTGCTTTCAGACTTTGAAGTCAAGACTAGTCTCTGCACCTATCTTGACCATCCCAGAACCAAGCATACCGTTTATCTTATATACGGATGCTTCAGGGTTAGGTCTTGGGTGTGTATTGATGCAAGGAGAACATGTAATTGCTTACGCATCAAGATAGTTAAAAGAGCATGAGAAGAATTATCCAACGCATGATTTGGAGTTAGCAGCAGTTATACATACCATCAAAACATGGAGACACTACTTGTACGGTGAAAAGTTTTAGATTAAGTCAGATCACAAGAGCTTAACTTATCTTTTCACTCAGAAGGATCTGAATATGAGACAGAGGAGATGGCTGGAGTTATTAAAGGATTATGACTGTGACATCCAGTACCATCCGGGTAAAGCAAATGTTGTGGCTGACGCCTTAAGCAGAAAGTGGGCATCGAAACCATAGGCAGGACCAAGTACCAATTCCGCATTATGTGCTGCAGCCTCAAGTTCAATTGAAGGCGATGAAGAGTATATAATAGAGACTGCAGAAGATCCAGTCGAGCAAGGCTTAATTCATAAGTTCACCATGATGTTTGCAGCTTTGAAGATCTCACCAAATCTAGTTGATGAAGTCAAGGTAGCAATCCTATAGGATCCACATCTCAAGACAGTGCAAGAAGACCTAGAGAAGGGTACGAGCAATCCTAACTTTACCTTGGATTCAGACAAGGTACTCAGGTATCGTGGACGGTTATGTATACCTGAGAGTGAAGGCTGCAATATCAGAGATCGAGTTATGACTGAAGCTCATTACACTCCATATTTGGTACATCCAGGAAGTACCAAAATGTACCATGATTTAAGAAGACTGTATTGGTGGAGGGGTATGAAAGCAGATATAGCTTGTTTCGTGTTCCAATGTCTAAATTGTCAACAAGTTAAAGCAGAAAGGCAGAGACCCGCAGGTTTGCTGCAACCACTATCGGAGCCTGCGTGGAAGTGGGATTGCATTACTATGGATTTCGTCACTGGCCTACCTTTGACACCAAGGTCAGTGGATGCAGTTTGGGTAATAGTCGATCGACTCACCAAGACAGCTTGATTCATTGCGGTCAGACCTTAGTATACCATGGAAAAGCTGGCCAGGTTATATGTTGATAATATAGTCAGACTTCATGGCGTCCCAGAAAGTATAGTATCTGACAGAGACCCTTGTTTTACATCAAAGTTCTGGAGAGGATTACAGAAAACTATGGGAACCAAGTTGAAGTTTAGTATAGCATTCCACCCTCAGACAGACGGGCAGTCAGAAAGGACTATTCAAATTTTAGAAGATATGCTCCGAGCTTGTGCATTAGATTTCAAGGGAGCTTGGGATAAGAAGCTATCACTTATCGAGTTTGCTTATAACAACAACTATCAAGCTACAATTCTGATGGCTCCATATGAAGCACTCTATGGGAAAAAGTGTCGAACACCTCTGTTATGGAACATGGTGGGAGAAAGAAGAATTGTAGGACCGGAGTTTGTTGAAGAAACTTGTCGAGTGATTGATCAAATCATGGAGAGAGTAAAGACAGCTTAAGTTCGACAGAAGCACTATGCGGATAATCGACGTCGAGATCTGGAGTTTGCAGTGGGTGACAAAGTATTCTTGAAGATATCACCGGTGCGAGGTCTGAAAAGGTTTGGTAAGAAGGGGAAGCTATGCCCCAGGTATGTGGGACCATACGAGATATTGACCAGACGTGGTAATGTAGCATATCAATTGGCTCTACCACCATCTGTGTCAAGCATCCATGATGTGTTCCATGTATCATTATTGAAGAAGTATGTCAGGGATCCATCGCACATCTTGACAGCAGACCCCCCAGACTTGACAGAGGACTTAACATTTGAAGTGGTACCTGTGATGCTCTCAAGTCGAAAGGTACAGCAACTTCGAAGCAATGATATCCATTATGTGAAGGTGCATTGGAAAAGCCAAGATGTCAAAGAAATTACTTGGGAGGAGGAGAGCGCGACGAGAAAGGAGTACCCTAACCTTTTCGACGATCAAGGTACGTTCAAATTTTGAGGCCAAAATTTCTTTTAAGGGTGGGGGAGTTGTGAAACCTACATGCAAATTTCGGGATGAAATTTCTTTTAAGGGTGGGAGAGTTGTAAGACCCGCACTCCATAAACCCGGTCTAAACCTTGATTTCATGTCGTAGCAGGTCTTCCGATCATCATCGGGCCAGACGGGACGAGCGGATGATAAACAGGTATGAAATCAGACTAAAGACGATCAAATAAGTATCATTTTATGTTGACCGATCGATGTACCGGTCTATGGTACCGGTCGACCGATGTAGTCTGCGCAGCAGACTACTGTGATCTGAAAATCAGATTCTACGGGTCCCACTTTCCTAAACCCTAATCTTAGGACCTTCCTAATCCTAATAGACTTCCTAAACCCTAATCTTAGCCTATATAAACACCTCTAACCCTCCTCAAATCCTTTCCATCAACCCTTACAAACCCTAGAAAGAAAAAGGAGATTGGAGAAGGAGAAGGAGCTAGGAAGAAGAAGGAAGTGCCGCCATTGCCGTTCGACGACGCTCACCTTACGCCAGTCGACGGTAAGTGTTTGAATCATCCCTCTTACATTATGACTCTAGGATAGCTTGTATGGTTGGATCAACACCCTAAGAAACTATTATTAATGGAACCCTAATATTATGTAGGACTCTGTGATAGCACGTTCGGATCTTGCGACGTGGAGCAAGCTATCAAACGAGCGTCAGGTAAGGGAATCAGACCTAAACCCTAATAATTAATGGACAGTAAAACGTTGTTAATGACCCTGAATACATGATGTGATGTTTGTGCATATTCACATGTCATCTTTTATTTCCAGTTATTATTATTGTTCATGCATATTCCATATGCTAGGATGTGATTGTTAGGCATGTGATTGTTTTCGTTGGTGTGTAGAATGGGAAGGGCCTGGGGCCTAGGATCATTCCTCACACTGGCACCTTTTGTAGTATTCTATTTTAGCATGCTTGGTACGGGTGGGGTATCAGGGGAAGGTCGTGGCACTGTGGTCTATGTCATGTTGATGCTGGTCTGGCCATGATGATGTGGCACTGTAATCTCTGACATATGGGCGCTGGCCTGGCCACGATGCTTTAGCTCTATCTCTATGCCGTAGGGAGTTATGTTGGGATAGGGTCTACCTGCGTATTGTTCTATCTTAGTATGCTTGATTGCGGATAGGGTATCAGGGAGAGGTGAGGTATTGTGGCCTCCAGCCTGACCTGCACGCTCTAGCTCTATCTCTATGCCGTAGTCAGCGGTACTAGGATGGAGCCTACATTGATGACATATAGGATTGGTTAGTTGCGAGCCCAGTTTGCCAGCCCTAGCCAGTAGGGGCTTAGGTACTGGTATGGGTAGAGTATCAAGGGAGGTGCGGGTATACCTTAGCTCTATCTCTATTCCATGATGGGTGCATGTGGGTCGGTGGTGGTGTGATCTACTGTGTGATGCCACACCCTCGTGTATAGAGGTGAGGCGGCCTCCGAACCTTTTTATAGCACATTGCAGACTTAAACCAGACCACAACATAAAATGATTGTTACTCATGCATAATATTGTGAAACTGTCTGATTGTCTTACTGAGCTAAGTTGTGAGCTCACCCCTTGTATATATATACATGTTTTTAGATGTTGATGCAGGTTACACGGTGGATGATTACGTGAATGCTCCAGCGTATGGAAGTGTTGCTGCCCTGGACGTACAGGCAGGAGAGGACGAGCATGACGCTTCATGCGAGTGTTCTTTCTACGTGTACCTTTGATTTTATTATTTTAGTTTAGTTATTTTCAGTTGGATTAAAGTGATGTAAAGATATTTATTTTATATTTGAAATTTTTTTGGATAATTGGTTATGTTATTTAAATTTATTAATAGATACTCAGTTCATTTATTTAAAGACTTCCGCTGTATTTATTATATTCTGATTGTGGTTATGTGCAATGGTTTGTATGAGTGAACACGGTCTTATCGAGATCCTGGTGTGAACCGTTGGTTCAGTGACGATTCACTCACACTTCTGGTTCAGCCGGAATTGAGGTGTGACACTTTCTATATAACATGTACTTGAAACTTGCTGTCCATGTTTGTTCTAACATGTTCATGAAGTTATTACATTTACTGTATCACATTTTTGTTTGACACTGTTATGTCCAATGTGTCTCATGTACTAATTGAACACTTCTTACGTGTTGCTTTCCATAACAGTTAGATCATGTTTAAAAAGGGTACTTATTTTTCTGATTTACCCTCTTTTTAGGTCATCTTTTATTCCTTGTCTGATAAAATTTGAAAGCTACTGCCTACAAGTCTTGTTGTACTTTACTTGAGTTCTAGTATATCTTTGGTAATGAACTAGTTTGTAAATCTGCTTTTAACTTGTTCTGACATGTCTTCTTATAAGTTGTAGGGAAAGTAATCATATATATGTATTCTTGAGATTTTCTGATCATGCAGATAATTTCTGACATGTAAAAACAATATACAGTCCATGCTGTCCACTCATCATAACATTAGCTATATTTGGCCTTGCTTGCCTTTAAAATTTTATAAAATATTCTAATCCTTCACTCCTACAACCATAAAATCAATTTTTTTTCCTTATAGCATGACTGAGAAAACCTCAAAAATGATATTAAAACCATTGGGGAGTTGAGTTTCCTTACCTGAACCTTTTTACCAAAAGTGACCTCCCTTTGGCTTAAGCTTATAAACCCCTTTCTATGATGTCCTAGCTTTAACACCTGGTCATATGAGGTTTGAATCAACTTAAAAATTCCTTTCTAACCCCATACAAAGCAACATAATGAGGTCCTTAATCCCCTCGATTAGTTTCCCTATCCATTTAGGTCCCCTAGGTTGGAACCCCCAACTCTTAAACATCAAAACATGTTGTAATAGCAATTTCTAAAAAATAAACCTTTAATTTCTATAAAATTCATTTGAATGTCAAAAACCCCATGAAAAATCCTCAAATTTGGACCACATGTACTTTACAAACTAATAAAGATCCCCGAAAAGAAATTTCAGGAAAAACCATCAAATATAGACCAAAATAGGCCAAGCCATTAATACTAGTGATCAACAGATTTTTCAGTAATTTGTACTGAATTTCACATACATTATGGACATGATATGTCACACCCCAATTCTGCACTATTCAGAACGGTCTGATGAACCGCTAATAAACCAACGGTTCGACCAGGATCTCGAGTAGGCTATATTCGTGTTATCTAAACTCCATACATCCATAATCATAATCAGAGTAAATACACAATAGCGGAAGTCTTATAATAAAATGAACTGAGAATCTATTGTGATATTAATATTTAAATAGCAAATTATTCTGTATCAACTGAGACATAAATAGATATCAAATACATGTCTTTAATAAATCCAAATAAGGAAAACTAGAAAAATATCTAATCGAATACACATGAGTTGCACTCGCAAGAGGAGTCATGTGTATCCACTTTAGCTTCAACCTCCATCGCTGCTACGTTCCCGTACGCTGGAGCATTTATATATTCTTCAACTGTGAAACCTGCATCATCAACTAAAAATATTCGACGTCGAGGGGTGTGCACACATCACGGCTCAGTGAGGAAACAAAACAATGCAACAGTACATATGCATGCAATCAATTCATATCTTTGGTCTGGTTTATAGTTTGCAATATACAATAGAAAGGTTTAGGTAGTCAAAGGTAATGTTTATTGACCCCGCCTCTATACACAAGTGTGTGACGCCGCCCGAAGGTAACGTTTATCGTCGACTCACAAGCACCCAACCATGAACATTATATAACAAAGGTTAACGTTTATTGCTATATAGTGCCATACCAACACGTAAGCCCCTGTTGGCGAGGGCTACAAACTGGGCTCGCAATTAACCAATCCTAATGCCAAAAAGTGTATCCAAGGCCTCACCCCAGCATCCCTCAGAATGTCCATAGAGATAGAGCTAAGGCCCCCCAATAGAGTCAGAGACTACAAGGACCGAGACCACCTTCCCTGATACTGTTCTGCTTAAGTAATGGCGATACGACGATGCTAATGCACAAGACTTGAGTTAGAGATAGAGCTAAAGTGCTGAGACCCGCCAAAGGTTAACGTTTATTGATGTTCTCATCACACCTCCCCCGATATTCGCTCGCATGAAGTACACCAACCACACACATACAATCACATGCCTATTCCTATCATCATCATCATCATCATGTTATAAACCATAAAGTAAATATGCATGAACAAGTAATAGAAATATTGGATGACATATTGTATGCACATTACAAACATAGTCGCATAGAATCAAGCATGGCATTGGACTCAAGAAAATAGAAAATAGTTTGTTATTAACCAATTAGTTTAGAGTTCTGTTTCCTCACCTTAGCTTGCTAATAGATACTTTTCCAAGCTTTAGATTCACCTTTATATTGCTATTATATTGCTAGAAGACCTAACAAAGTCGATAAAATTTAATTAGAATTTATTCTAATTTTTAAAACCATTCTATTAACTGAAGGTCGGAGGTAGGGTCGGAGTCCTAATTGACCCTGGGTGCGACCCTCCCCAATCTGGACTTCCCGAACACTGAGGGTCGATACTCAGGATCACCTAGGGTCGGATGGTCATCGACCCTCTGTGTGACCCTCGGTGTATTTTGATCAATTTCACTCTTTTTAGTCCATTCTTCGTGTTTGGGGTCCTATGGCTTGCTCCTACAGTCCATTCAACATTCACCCCATGGTCTAGAATCATGAAGCATCCACCTATATAGCTTTCGTATATTCTCCCATGGTTTTCCATGAAAACCTAACCATGGATTGATGGTTTGGGTTTCGCCGAGATCACGCTCTCTTCATTATCTAATCTAGAGTCTGTAGAAACTCATGGAATTATTATTCATACCTGAGAAGATTACTCCTTCTCTGCAACTCTTCTTGTTTTGGCTTTCTTCTCTTCCTTGCTTCTCTTCTTCTCCTTTTCCTTCTCTTCTCTTTCTCTCAATTCAATTAGGGTTGTAAAAGGAGTGAAAGAGGCTTAGGGACGTCCTTTAAATAGAGTAGGAACATCCTAAAATAATTCTCTTTGAGATTAGGAAAGAATCCAAATCGAAAATTAGGAAATTTCCTAATTTCAGTTTCGACGGCAACTGAGGGTCGATGGGAGGGTCGATCATCCCGTCGACCCTAGGTTCTCTAAGTTGTCCAACCCTCCCTTCAAAACTGAGGGTCTGACTCTCTGCCTTGGGGAGTCCGACCCTCCTTAGTTGGGTATGCGACCCTCCCCTTAAATTAAGTGTTTTAGAGTCGATTTGATACCTGGGATCTCGATCTCCTTCACGCCCTTGGTCCATTTGACTCGACCATGATGTGTAAACCTGATTCAAGGTGATAAGACCGGGTTAGATTGACACGGGTCTTACAACTCCCCCCTACTTATAAAAATTTCTTCCTCGAAATTGTACGTACCTTCTGAATCAAATAAGTGAGGGTATTGCTTTCGCATAGCATTTTCTTCTTCCCATGTAATTTCTTCCATGTCTCTACCTTTCCATGTGACCTTAACATAATAGATATCTCGGTTGCGTAGACATTGAACCTTTCGACTGGTGATTTCTATTGGTGTTACTTCAAATGTCAAATCATCAGTCAATTCCGGTAAATCCACTGTCAAAACATGCGTTGGATCCTTGACATACTTCTTCAATTGGGAAATGTGAAATACATTATGCACACTTGACATAGATGGTGGTAGTGCTAACTGATAAGCCACTTTCTCACGCTGAGCTAGAATCTCATACGGCCCGACATATCTTGGACTTAGTTTCCCTTTCTGTCCGAACCTTTTCAATCCTCGCATAGGCGATACTTTCAAAAACACTTTATCACCTATAGCGAACTCCAGATCTCTGCGTCGAGTATCTGCATATTGCTTCTGCTGGTTCTGAACTGTTCTCACTCTTTCCTTGATAATGTCGACCACTCGGCAAGTCTCTTCAACAAATTCCGGTCCAACAATACTACGTTCTCCAACTTCATTCCAAAACAAAGGAGTTCGACACTTCCTGCCATACAGTGCTTCATAAGGTGACATCTGTATAGTAGCCTGATAGCTATTGTTATAAGTGAACTCGATCAGTGGTAACCTTTCATCCATGATCCCTTGAAGTCAATTACTCATGCTCGTAGCATATCTTCTAAAATCTGGATTGTACGCTCTGACTGTCCATCTGTCTGTGGGTGGAAGGCAGTACTGAACTTCAATGTTGTACCCATAGCCTTTTGCAATCCTTCTCAAAACTTGGAAGTAAATCGTGGATCTCTATCGGATACTATGCTCTCTGGTACACCGTGTAATCGAATGATATTATCCACATACAACTTTGCTAACCTTTCTAGAGTATACTGAGGTCATATAGGTATGAAGCGAGCTGTTTTAGTCAGACGGTCCATAATCACACAAACTGCGTCAACTACTCGAGGAGTCAGTGGTAATCCCGTGACGAAATCCATAGTGATGCAGTCCCATTTCCATGCTGGTTCCGGTAATGGCTGTAACAGTCCTGCGGGTCTTTGTCGTTCAGCCTTTACTTTCTGACAATTTAGGCATTGAGACACGAACTTAGCTACATCTGCTTTCATTCCTCTCCACCAATATAGTTTCTTTAGATCATGATACATTTTTGTACTCTCAGGATGTATCGAATAGATGGTGGTATGGGCTTCTTTCATCAGTCGGTGTCTAATGTCTGCACTTTCTGTTTCGGGTACACATATTCTTCCTTTGTATTTCAGTACTTTCTCTTCGTCCAAGGTGAACTCAGGGTTAGTCCTACCTTTCTCGATATCTTCTTGTACTGTTCTCAGATAAGGATCTGATTTGATAGCTGTCTTCACTTCATCCATTATATCTGGTATAATCTTCAATGCCGCGAACATATTTGAAAATCGATGAATAAACCCTTGGTTGGCTGATCCATCCATTTTATCTATCACATACTGCTCATTGCCGTGATTGAATACCATTCCGGTAGTACACATTGCTGCAGTCGTGCTAACCTCTCCTTGCGATTTTATCATTGTCTTTCTGCTCAACGCATCCGCTACTATATTCGCTTTCCCCGGATGATACTGGATATCACAATCATAGTCTTTCAATAGTTCCAGCCATCTTCTTTGTCTCATATTCAACTCCTTCTGATTAAATAAATAAGTAAGACTTTTATGGTCCGACTTAACCTGAAATTTCTCTCCGTATAGGTAATGTCTCCATATCTTGACAACATGTACTACTACCGCTAACTCCAAATCATGAGTGGGGTAATTTTTCTCATGTGTCTTCAACTGTCTCGAGGCATAAGCAATTACTTGCTCTCCTTGCATAAGCACACATCCTAATCCCAGTCCCGACGCATCAGTGTTTAAGGTAAATGTCTGTCTTGGAACAGGAATAGTCAAAATCGGAGCAGATATCATTCTGGTCTTCAACGTTTGGATGATCTTCTCACATTTATCCGTCCACACAAACTTTTCACCTTTCTTAGTCAGACTGGTGAGAGGTACAACAATCCGAGAATAGTCTTCTACAAATCTTCGATAATAACCGGCGAGACCCAGAAAACTTCTAATTTCTGCAACGCTCTTTGGTGCTTCCCACTTCACAATAGCCTCGATTTTGCTGGGGTCCACTTTGATTCCTTCAGCGGATACTACATGGCCTAGGAAGGCGACATCACTTAGCCAAAACTCACACTTTGAAAATTTGGCATATAACTTCTCTTTCCTTAAACGCTGTAGGGCGGCGTTTAGGTTCTTGATATGGGTTTCCTTGTCCTTGGAGTATACCAATATATCATCAATAAATACTATAACCGACGTATCCAACATATCGTGGAAGATCCGGTTCATAAGTTCCATGAAAGTTGCTGGTGCGTTTGTTAATCCAAAAGACATGACCAAGAACTCATAATGTCCGTATCTGGTCCTGAAAGCTGTCTTAGGAATATCACCTTCTTTAATCTTCAACTGATGATAGCCTGATCGAAGATCGATCTTAGAAAATACCTTTGCTCCTTGCAACTGATCGAACAAGTCATCGATCCGAGGTAGTGGATATCGATTCTTAATTGTCAGTTTATTCAACTCTAGATAGTCGATACATAATCGAACGCTACCGTCCTTCTTCTTTACGAATAATACCGGTGCTCCCCATGGTGATATACTGGGTCGAATATAACCCTTGTCCAGCAGTACCTGTAGTTGCACTTCCAGTTCCTTCAGTTCAGTAGGAGCCATTCTATAAGGTGCTTTTGATACTGGTGCGGCTCCAGGTATAAGATCTATCACAAACTCTGTGGCTCGGTCGGGTGGTAATCCTGGTAGTTCCTCTGAAAATATGTCGGGATAGTCCCGCACGACATCAATGTCTTCCATTCATGGTGCTTCCTTGGTTAGGTCGACCACTGATACTAGATACCCGACTGCCCCCTTCTCAAGGCACTTCTTAGCCTTTAGTGCTGAGAGTATGAGCTTGCATCTACGGGGAAGTTTGGTTCCCGCAAAACTGAATTCTGCTCCTTCTTTGTCTTTAAATGTTAGCTTCTTTTCGGCGCATAATAGGTTTGTAGAATGCCAAGCTAACCAGTCCATTCCCAAGATGACGTCAAAGTCTGCCATCTCCAGTTGTATCAAGGTTGCATCTAAGGTTTTCTCGCCAATAAGAACTGGACATGGTCCATATCCTTTCTCTAATTCCACTTCTAACCCCATCGGTGACCGTACAAGTAATTTGTAGTCTAATGTTTTGATAGGTAAATTTAGCTTCTTTCCGAATGACACCGATATAAAGGAATGAGTAGCCTCCTAAATCAAAGAGTACTCTGGCGGGTACGCCATTTATAGGTACGATACCTGTGATTTAGTTTACTTAATCTATATACTCATACAATGTAATTACAACTTTAAAATGTTTCAGTCATACCTATGACCACATCGGGTGATGCAGCAGCATCCTCGGATGTAACAGCATATGCTCGTCCCTGATGTAACTGCTTCTTGGGCTTAGGGCACTCCCTTGCCATATGTCCCATTTGGTTGCAGTTAAAACACTTTGGGCCTTCAGAATTTGGCTTTGGCTGATGTTGAGCTACTGGAGTAGTCCTGGGTGCAGCAGTAAAGCCCTGAGCACGGAAGGGTTTCAATGTCTTGTTGTTCCCTCCGTTGTAAGTATTTCCAACTGACCTTTTTATACCTCTGTTCTGTGTGAAATAACTCTCCTTCTGGCTCGATTCTATAACTCGAGCAATTTGGACAGCTTCATTATATACCTTCTTTTCCAAGCCCAGAACGTGTTCTCTGATGCTTCCTCTTAACCCCGTGACAAACCTACGGGTCTTAGTGTCTTCTTCTTGCATACTGAGTAGTGCAAAGGAAAACAGCTCTTCGTAACGCTGTTGATATGCATCCACTGACATCTGTCCCTGATATAAACTCAGGAACTCCTTCTCCATAGAATCTCTGAAACTTTGTGGAAAATACTTCTCAAAGAAAGCTTCTTTATAAATAGCCCAAGTCAATAGGGCGTGCTTGGTCAATAGATAGGCCCGGGTAGATTTCCACCAATGATGTGCATTGCCTTTGAGCATGAAGGTGGCACATAATACCTTTTCTTCTTCTGTAATAGTCATCATAAGAAAGTTTCTCTCCATCTCGTCGATCCAGTGTTCTGGCCATAACGGATCAGACGGTTTGCCATTAAATTCCCTGGGCTTCAACCTCAAAAATCTCTCAACCAGTCGAGAGTGATCCATCTGATTTTGGGGGTATGCCCCAAACATAGGTGGTGGATACTGATAGTTAACCTGAGCTGCTTCCGGACCTGGTACTGGAATCTATGCAGCTGGTGGTTGAGGTGTTTGAGGTGCTGGGTGGTTATCCACCGGTGCTGCACTGGCTTGTCTGGTCTGAATGGATGTAGCATGTGCGGCTTGGAACATAATTCCCATTGCAACTTGCATTTGAGCCTGTGCAAGTTGCATCTGTTGCAGCTGCTGTGCTAAATTCATTACCACAGTTGCTAACTCCGGTGGTGGAGGTGGCAAGTTGGTAGGACTTGCCTGATCTGGATTTCCTGGTACATATATATTTTCCTGACTGGTCTCCTCTACAGGTGGTAGTGGTGGAACTGCATTCCGACTCTGCCTGGTCACTCTACGTCCAAACATGTTTTTCTTCTGAGATTGGTGGAGCCTGAAAATCATCAAAATAGGTGAGACAATCATTTATACTTCATGTAGGCACGCTAACCGATATAAAATTTCAAAATTTTTAGATCATTCTGTGAAAAATACTATCTTTTCTATGCAGGGTCGATGGTATGTCCGACCCTCAGTATCTGACCCTGGGAATGACCTGTTCTTCCCGAGAGCTGAGGGTCGATGTGAGGGTCGATGGGTATCCGACCCTCAATATCCGACCCTTAGTTTTCTGTCAGATTCCCGAGAGCCGAGGGTCGATGGGAGGGTCGATCCGAGGGTCGATGGTTCTGGTCGAATTGTCCGACCCTCAGACCAAAAATCAGACTTTTAAGATCCGATTCTAGGTTCATTCTTTGTTATTTCCCTCCCGTTTCGACTCGTCTCTCCCCTCTGAGTTGCTACAGTGCCACTCCACTATTTTGGTCAGTTTGGATCCGGGTTTCGACGTCCACATCATCCCTACAGGTATGTTTTCTCATTTTCCCCTGTTTTTAGGTTTTCTTTTCTAGGTTTTTGTCCATTTAACTTGTATCTTTCAAATTAAACTTTTTCCAACCGTAAAAATTTGATTTTTATTGGGGGCTTTTGTTATTGGTGTCTCAAGGAACGAAAGCCCTCAAAAATTTTCGAGTTTCATCGGTTGGTTATCGAGAAACTTGGATTTTTGCTCTTTTTTCCCTAATTTGTTGAATTTTTTTTCGATTTCTTGAAATTCCTTCAAATTGGACTTCATTAGTTCCAATTCCCTACTGTGTGAGTGTTGTAGGATATGTTGGAACCTACGTAAGTCCTCCTGCCCACGTGTATGGGTGAAAAGTGAGGCTTTTGGCCAACTTATGTCGTTATAATGTCAAATTTTAGATTTTTATCCTATTAACTCTTTGTCTTCCTGTTTCTTTCTTTGCAGATACCATGGCTCGTACCAAGGTACCCCGAGTTCGTGATCCGCTTCGCTTCCGCTCCAATGAAGCCGAGGCACAGTATGCCCACTATGTCCGTAAGAAGGTAGAGGGTGGTCGTATGGTGAACTTGGCTGAGCTAGCCCTGTTCAATGTAGAGAGGGCGTTTGGTGATATGGGATGGCTCCCTGTCATCACTTACGACGCTTGCACCTGCCCGGATTTGGTGCAACAATTTTATTGTAACCTCTAGGTGGTGGGGAATTACAATGATGTCGAGAGGGGTCACGAGTTGCGCATCACCAGCTACGTCAAAGGGGTGATTATCTCATTTGACTATCCGCAACTGGCCAACTTACTGGGCATTCCTTATGATGGCCCCATGGTGTACTGTGTGCCTGGAGAGCCCCAGTTTGTTTCTATGGAAATGAAGGCAGAGATTGAAAATCAGTTGTTACGACCTGATTGCTGGTAGATGAGAGCATGTTATATGCGTCCGGCTCCACGGGTCTTCTGCAAGATTATCCAGCATAATCTGATTCCGCAGAGTGGCCATTATGAGATGGTTTCTCAGCTGACCCAGTATCTTCTGTACAGCATTTGTACTAGGCAGCCCGTCTGCCTTCCTTACATCATCATGCGGACCATGATTAGTGCTACATTGTTCGGTCATAGGGGTAATCTACCCTATGGACGTATGATTACTGTTCTGCTGACCCGCCTAGGGGTTGACTTAGTGTATGAGAAGATTCAGGAGAAGACCTTCTCGTCGCCTCTAGATTGGGAGGCTATCTACAAAATGGGCATGCGGGATGCCCAAGTTAGTGACGAGGAGAGGAACGAGATGGTGCGCCCTCACACTCGCATCGAGATGGCTGACGCTGAGGCCGCTGCTGCCGCTGCTAGAGCTCATGCGGATCCTACCGATGATGATGACCGCATGTACATGGATGTCGACTCGATACCACCGCCTTCACCTATGCATGCGGCTGGAGTTGGTACTTCTTCTGCGGCGTATCCTGCACCTGAGACTGGTCCTTCTCATGCGGCTGGTCCTTTACGCCCACCTTCTGATATGATGGAGATGTTGCATGAGATCAGGGAGGCTCAGCGCAGATCTGATCTGAGGATGGAGGAGTTACTAGATGCTCAGCGTGTGAGAGTGGATGAGCTATTAGCCGCCCAGCACATATCAGACACGTGGATGGGAGAGCTCATAGAGGTTCAGCGTGTGACTGATCAGAGGGTAGCCGATCTCACAGCTAGTCTACAGACGACCCAGACTCAGATAGCCTGGTTGACTAGAGTCTATGCTGAGGACAATGACAGAGATCGTGAGGCACCGCCTCCTCCTTCACCTCCAGCTTCTTGATTGTATTTGTTTTCTTTGTACTACAGAGTAACTGTCCGGGTTGTGGACTGTACTCTGCTTTAGTTTTTATATACGTTTGTTTCTCTCTCGTTGTATGTAAACTTGTTTCCCCTTTAGTAGATGCTTTATTCTCTTTTTTTTTAAATTCGGTCTCAAACCATTACTTGTGCTTATAGTGTGTTAATATTACTGTTTTTACTTTTAACCTATCTCAGTTCACTATTGTCTTGAATATATGCTAGTTCAGCGGACAAGGCCTGAGATGCTCTGATACCAAGTTGCCACACCCCAATTCTGTACTATTCAGAACGGTGTGATGAACCGCTAATAAACCAACGGTACAACCAGGATCTCGAGTAGGCTATATCCGTGTTATCTAAACTCCATACATCCATAATCATAATCCGAGTAAATACACAATAGCGGAAGTCTTATAATAAAATGAACTGAGAATCTACTGTGATATTAATATTTAAATAGCAAATTATTCTGTATCAACTGAGACATAAATAGATATCAAATACAAGTCTTTAATAAATCCAAATAAGGAAAACTAGAAAAATATCTAATCGAATACACATGAGTTGCACTCGCGAGAGGAGTCATGTGTATCCACTTCAGCTTCAACCTCCATCGCTGCTACGTTCCCGTACGCTGGAGCATTTATATATTCTTCAACTGTGAAACCTGCATCATCAACTAAAAATATTCGACGTCGAGGGGTGAGCACACATCACGGCTCAGTGAGCAAACAAAACAATGCAACAGTACATATGCATGCAATCAATTCATATCTTTGGTCTGGTTTATAGTTTGCAATATGTAATAGAAAGGTTTAGGTAGTCAAAGATAACGTTTATTGACCCCGCCTTTATACACAAGTGTGTGACGCCGCCCGAAGGTAACGTTTATCGTCGACTCAAAAGCACCCAACCATGAACATTATATAACAAAGGTTAACGTTTATTGCTATATAGTGTCATACCAACACGTAAGCCCCTGTTGGCGAGGGCTGCAAACTGGGCTCGCAACTAACCAATCCTAATGCCAAAAAGTGTATCCAAGGCCTCACCCCAGCATCCCTCAGAATGTCCATAGAGATAGAGCTAAAGCCCCCCGGTAGAGTCAGAGACTACAAGGACCGAGACCACCTCCCCTGATGCTCTACGACATAATAGTTCTGCTAAATAATGGCGATACGACAATGCCAATGCACAAGACTTGAGTTAGAGATAGAGCTAAAGTGCTGAGACCCGCCAAAGGTTAACGTTTATTGACGTTCTCATCACACCTCCCCTGATACTCGCTCGCATCAAGTACACCAACCACACACATACAATCACATGCCTATTCCTATCATCATCATCATCATCATGTTATAAACCATAAAGTAAATATGCATGAACAAGTAATAGAAATATTGGATGACATGTTGTATGCACATTACAAACATAGTCGCATAGAATCAAGCATGGCATTGGACTCAAGAAAATAGAAAATAGTTTGTTATTAACCAATTAGTTTAGAGTTCTGTTTCCTCACCTTAGCTTGCTAATAGATACTTTTCCAAGCTTTAGATTCACCTTTATATTGCTATTATATTGCTAGAAGACCTAACAAAGTCGATAAAATTTAATTAAAATTTATTCTAATTTTTAAAACCATTCTATTAACTGAGGGTCGGAGGTAGGGTCGGAGTCCTGATCGACCCTGGGTGCGATCCTCCCCAATCTGGACTTCCCGAACACTGAGGGTCGATACTCAGGATCACCTAGGGTCGGATGGTCATCGACCCTCTGTGCGACCCTCGGTGTATTTTGGTCAATTTCCCTCTTTTTAGTCCATTCTTCGTGTTTGGGGTCCTATGGCTTGCTCCTACAGTCCATTCAACATTCACCCCATGGTCTAGAATCATGAAGCATCCACCTATATAGCTTTCGTATATTCTCCCATGGTTTTCCATGAAAACCTTACCATGGATTGATGGTTTGGGTTTCGCCGAGATCACGCTCTCTTCATTATCTAATCTAGAGTCTATAGAAACTCATGGAATTATTATTCATACCTGAGAAGATTACTCCTTCTCTGCAACTCTTCTTGTTTTGGCTTTCTTCTCTTCCTTGCTTCTCTTCTTCTCCTTTTCCTTCTCTTCTCTTTCTCTCAATTCAATTAGGGTTGTAAAAGGAGTGAAAGAGGCTTAGGGACGTCCTTTAAATAGAGTAGGAACATCCTAAAATAAGTCTCTTTGAGATTAGGAAAGAATCCAAATCAAAAATTAGGAAATTTCCTAATTTCAGTTTCGACGGCAACTGAGGGTCGATGGGAGGGTCGATGATCCCGTCGACCCTAGGTTCTCTAAGTTGTCCGACCCTCCCTTCAAAACTGAGGGTCTGACTTTCTGTCTTGGGGATTCCAACCCTCCTTGGCTGGGTATGCGACCCTCTCTTTAAATTAAGTGTCTTAGGGTCGATTTGATACCTGGGATCTCGATCTCCTTCACGCCCTTGGTCCATTTGACTCGACCATGATGGGTAAACCTGATTCAAGGTGATAAGACCGGGTTAGATTGACACGGGTCTTACAGGATAAAATCCTAATTTGGGTACCTATTCTAGCACAAAATGTGCACCTTCCAAATATCTTTTCAACACAACTAGAATGGATGGATTCTGAGTTCCGATCGAAAAGTTATGTCCTTCGACTGAGCAAGGGTCATCTTGCCAGTTCTTGGCGAGTTAACCCAAAACGGGTTGGGTCATCTAAGATCATCTTCAACCTTGGTTAAAACCTCCATTAATGGCCTTTACAAGGTCTACAACTCCTTAATAAACCTACATATATGATTTTATGATCATTTGGATCATTCCCAAGTCCATTTCCATTCAATATAAACTACCATTTCCATTATTACTAAAATTTTCTTAGTAAAAATTAAAATTTCTGCTATTACCTTCTTTTCATTGTTTTTCTTGTAATCTTTACAATCAAACCTCTCATGAGAATCTATCAACATCTGATATTACCTCATCAAACATCCAGTGCTTATAAAAATTACTTTTCCCCAAATTCTAATGCATCATCCAACCATTTCTTGAGAGAAGACATGATGGACAGGTTTACTGTTCATCATACCTAACCTCTAGAATACCATGAAATCTCCAAATGTCATTTATAACTGACTTACATCGACATGCATTCCATTATTTATCTCAAGAATGAGTTAGAGGCTTACCTTACAATTTCTAGAGCTGATCTCCAAGGCTTGATTGGCAAATTCACCAACAAAATTAAACTTTCTTCCCATAAATTCCTTTTTCTACAACTCTCTCTTGCTCCTTCTTCTTGCTTTAAAATTGTTGGAACCCTTTCTCCACAGTTCCAAACTCTTCATAATGCTCCCTTTTCTAGCACTCATCTTGTTGTAATCCTTCCTCTGCAGCACAATAGTCTTCTAAATCCTTCTTGCAAACCTCAAATCATACACTAAACCCACATCCAAAGGAAAACCCAAGCTTTTCCTCTCATAGAGTGAAGAAGACCCTTCTCAACCCCTCTTACATTTTCTACTCTAGCCAAAAGAGTAGAGATGGAATCCCTTCTCTTCTTTTATAGTTATTTCTTCTTTGTTCTAATTTTTCTAAAATCCATCATATGAAAATGCCATTTTTATCCCTACTAACTATCCAATGCATGATTCAGCTATCCATTTTCATAGGGTACCCACCAAAATTTTTAGGACCATCATACCCTTATAAAGATTCCATTTCCTACACATGCAAAACTCACATTTAGCAAATCTTGGTACCATTTTATTTTAGGAACCAAAATTGCCCTTCATTATATCCAAAATTTACACCTTACCCAGATGACTAGAGAAATAACTCAACATTTTCCTCCAATAGTGGCTGGCCACATATGATGGGCCACACATACACTACAATTACAAAAATAAAATTTTTTATTCTTAAACCTCGTAAGATTTGGTCCCATGACCGGTTTCAAGCACTTGAATGCTAAAATAAACCATTAGTCTACTAATGCCAATCATGCTTAGGTTAACACCAAACAATCCATATAAATAACATCAACACCACATGTCAACAAAAGTCCACCATCACTACACATAATTTATTCATTAAATTATTTATAACATATATACTTCTACCTACTCTAACATGACTCCTTAGTTGAGCAAGCATAGGACTCAAATGTTTAATATACATGACTTCTACACCATTTTCTTACATTTCTCAACAATTTAATATAATAAAACTTTCTTTAATGCCTTGCTTCATTTTTTAGTCCTCTCCACCTGACAAAATCAATCAAAGTAGGACACAGAAAGTCTGATAACACCTGGGGTGTTACAGGGAAGTCTCTAGAAGATGTCGGATAATCGACCGAACATGCTAACAGAGAGGTTCAGAATCTAGCCGGCTTGACTGTCTAGTCTGACATCTGACACCATATGTCACACCCCAATTCTAGTCTAACCAGATTAGTGTGATGAACCGCCAATAAACCAATAGTTCAATCAGGATCTTGTATAGGTCGTACCCACCATATCAAACCACACACACATTCCACGGTAATAATCAGAGGTAATAAACAAATAAGCAAAAGTCTTAAAGATAATGAACTGGGAGTTTAACAGTGATAAATAAGTATTTAATTCAATTATCTTCAAACCACAAGACATAAAAATAAATAATCCATTACATGTTTCATTAATCAATTATAACTAAACTAATAAAAAATGCACTGGTTGCACTCGCATGATGAATCATGCGCAGCTTCTACGTCCACGGCGGCAATGTGTCCATACGTCGGCGCATTCATATATTCTTCAACAGTAGGACCTACATCATCAACCAAAAATATTCGACGTCAAAAGGGCGAGCACACATCACGGCTCAGTGAGCAAACAAAACAATGCAACAAACATATGCATGCATTAAATTTATATCTTTGGTCTAGTTTTTAAGTTTGCAATATGCTATAGAAAGGTTTGGTGGCTGCCGCACCTCTATACACAAGTGTGTGAATCCGTCCAATGGATCAGACATCATTGCCGTCCCACATGAACTCACCATAGAATAGAGATAGAGCTAAAGTGTCTGGATCAAACACCGTCAGCACTTCCCCTGATGCCCTACCCATACCAACACGTAAGCCCCTATTGGCGAAGGTTTGCAAACAGGGCTCGCAACTAACCAATCCTAATGCCATACAATGTATCCAAGGCCTCACCCCAGCATCTCTCAATATGTCCATAGAGATAGAGTTAAGGCCCCCCGACAGAGTCAGAGACCACACGGTCCGAGACCACCTCCACTGATGCCCTACAACATAATAGTTCTACTAAGATAGTGGCGATACGACGATGTTAGTGGGCAGACTTGAGTAGAGATAGAGCTAGAGTCTGGTGATGAGGTCAAAGACCACTATGCCATGTCCTCCTCCTGATGCTCCACTAGCATCCAACACACCAACCACATATATACATTCACATGCCTATTCCTAGCATCATCATCATCATCATGTTATAAATAAGTGGAATTAAATATGCATGAACAGTAATAGCAAGAATATTGGATGACATGTGAGATGCACATTACAAGCATACACGCATAGAGTCAATCATGGCATTGGACTTAATAAAAATAAACAGTTTGTTATTATCCAATTTGTTTAGGTTTTGTTCCCTCACCTATTAGCAATACTCGATCTCCTTCCAAGCCTTGCAATTCTCTTTCAATCAATTTAACAACCTAAAAGTTATATGAATTTTAGTTAGGGTTCATATGTAACAAGTTATAGTAGTCAAAAATCGAAACAGAGCACTGATAGGTGTTTAATTGGTCCTATGGTCTCATATTGTATCGACCTTACTGCCTACGGTCGATACCCTACGGTCGCATATGGTGCGACCGTAGCTGCGACCATATGATTTTTGAAATCTGTCCGAATGCCTATGGTCGATCCTTTGGTCATGCTGGTCATGCTATGGTCGACCGTAGCTGCGACCTTGAGATTTCTACAGACTACATACAATTCGAGTTCTTCTTAGGTCAGTTCTTCTGAACTTCAATGGGGTATATTCTAAGGTCATCCTATGGCCATCATTAGCAGTTTCTTATCAACCTTAACCATCAAACTTATCCCTCCTAGTTATCCTTGGAAATTATCCATGGAATCACATGGATCATGATAGATTGATATTGCCTATCTTTCATAGAAGTCTTATATCTTAAAGTTTACATCTCTAGAGATTAGGTTCATACATTTGCCTGTGATAAAGAGCCAATCTCTTCTCAGTAGATTCCTTTTCTTAGCTTTTTCTTTTTCTCCTTCTCTTTCTTCTCTTCCCTTCTCTTTCTCTAGGGTTTACTAATGTTCTAAAAGAGTAAAAAAGGGCTGAGAGACGTCCTTTATATGGAGGAAAACTCTCTAATCCTCTTTCAATTAGGAAAGCAATTCCTTAATTTAGAAAAGTTTCCAAAACTCGAAGTCTGATCTGGGGTCTCACGGTCGATGGCTACGGTCGCAGAACCCGTCGACCGTAGGGTCGAAATCATCAACCGTGGGGTTCTGGACTTGAGATTTTTGTTTCCTTCCTTATGGTCGACCATACCTACCCAAGTATTCGACCATAGGTAGGTTTTCAGTGTTTTTAACTCGATTCTCATACCTGATTTGTGATCTATCTTCACACCATCGGTCCACTTGGTCTAGGAATGATGGGAAGACCTGGCACGACACAGTTAAACTGTGATAGTGGCGTGCAGGTCTTACAACTCCCCCCTCTTATATAAATTTCATCCTCGAAATTTGCACATACCTTTCGAGTCGAATAAGTGAGGATATTGTTTCCACATAGCGTTCTCTTTTTTCCATGTAATTTCTTTCACATTTTAGTTTCTCTAAGTAACCTTTACATAATAAATGTCACGGTTGCGAAGACGTTGCACCTTCCAGCTAGTGATCTCAAAAGGTACTACTTCGAACGTCAAATCTTTAGTCAAATCCAGTGGATCCGTTATTAACAAGTGTGTTGGATCTCTGACGTACTTTTTCAATTGGGGACATGGAATACATCATGTACACTAGACATTGATGGTGGTAGTGCTAACTGATATGCTACCCTTCCACGTCTATCTAGAACTTCATAAGGTCCAATATATCTAGGACATAGCTTTCCCTTCTGTCTGAACCTTTTCAAACCACACATAGGAGATATTTTCAGAAATACCTTATCACCTATGGTGAATTCGAGATCTCTGCATCGATTATCTACATATTGCTTCTGACGGTTCTGAGCTGTTCAAACTTTTTCCTTGATAATGTCGACCACTCAACAAGTCTCCTCAATAAACTCTGATCTAACAATACTCCGTTCTCCAACTTCGTTCCAAAACAAAGGAATTCGATATTTCTACCGTACCATGCTTCATAGATGACATCTACATGGTAGCTTGGTAGCAAATTCAATCCGCGGTAACTTCTCAACTCAAGCTCCTTGAAATCAATTTCACAAGATCGGGGCATATCTCTTAGGATTTGTATAGTCCGCTCAGACTGTCCATCGGTTTAAGGTAAAATGCGGTACTAAACTTCAACTTTATTCCCATTGTTTTCTGTAGATCCTCCCAAAACTTTGAGATAAAGCATGAGCCTTTGACTGACACTATGCTCTCAGGCATACCATTCAATCTGGCAATATTATTCACATATAGCTTAGTTAGCCACTCCAAAGCACACCGAGGTTGTATAGCAATGGAATGGACTATCTTCATAAGGCGATCAACAATCACCCAAACTGCGTCAACCGATCTGGGAATCAGTGGCAAATCGATGACATAGTTCATTGTAATGTAATTTCACTTTCAGACTGGCTCTGATAGTGGTTGTAGTAAGCCACGTTGGTCTTTGTCTTTCAGCCTTTACTTACTAATAATTCAGTCACTGAATCATGCATCTAGCCACAACTACTTCCATTCCCTTCCACCAAAATAATCTCTTCATGTTTTAGTATATTTGGTACTTCTAGGATGTACCCAATACGGAATAGAATGGGCTTTTAGCTTTATCTTGTATCTATGATCAGCGTTTTTTCACTTTCAAGTATGCATAATCATCCTCTGTATCTCAGGACCTTTTTCCCATCCGAAATAAGTCAGGGTTAGGCTTTTCTTTCTCTAAATCTTCTTGCACCGTTCTTATATATGTATCTAACAGAATTGCTGCCTTTACTTCATCCATCAAATCAGAGATGATCTTTAATGCTGTGAACCCAAGCGAGGAACTATTGCTCCATAAGTTTATCCATAAATTCTCACTTAACTGGAACATCATGAGTTTTTACCATATGCGGCTCTTCTTCTAAATTTGAATCTGTTGCTGCGGAATAGAAGGTGGCATTCGTAATAGATCCTCCTTCTGGCTTCATTATTTCCCTTTTTACTCAAAGCCTCAACTACCATATTAGCTTTGCGCGGGTGACATTGAATATTGCAATCTTACTCCTTTAGGTGTTCCAACCATCTCCTTTGCCTCATGTTCAATTCTTTCTGGGTGAAGAGCTAAGTAAAACTCTTGTAATTCGATTTAATCTGAAATTCTTCTCCGTATAGATAATGTCTCCAAGTCTCGATTACATGATTCACCATCGCTAACTCCAAGTCGTGGGACAGATAATTCTTTTCATGCTCCTTCAGTTGTCTTGAAGCATAGACAATCACTTGTTCTCCTTGTATCAACACGCATCCCAAACCCAATCCGAAAGCATCAGTATATAGGGTAAAAGGTTCCCCTGGTGCCGGAACGATCAAGATGGAAGCTGATATCAACCTTACTTTTAGAGTCTAGAAATATTCTTCACACTTGTTAGTCCAAATAAACTCCTCTCCCTTCCTGGTTAGCTTGGTAAGAGGTATTGCGATCCTAGAGTAGTCATCTATGAATCGTCTATAATAACCAGCTAAACCCAAAAAAACTTCTGATCTCTGTAATGTTCTTTAAGTGTTTATCACCATACGATTACTTCTATCTTAATAGGGTCCACCTTTATTACTTTTGATAATACTATGTAACCCAAGAAGATCACTTAGTTTAACCAAATCTTACACTTCTTGGACATAGCATAAAGCTTCTCCCTTCTCAACAGTTGTGAGGCTGCTTTAAAATTCGTTATAGGACTTTCTTCATCTTTGGAATAAACGAATATATAGTCTACAAAACTATGACCGACGTATCCAACATGTCATGAAACACCTAGTTCATAAGCTCTATAAAAGATGTAAGGGCATTGGTTAATCCAATAACATAACTAGGGACTTTTAACCAATAACATAACCAGGGACTCATAATGCTCATTCCAGGTTTTAAAAACTATCTTCGGAATATCGCTGTCCAAATTCTTCAACTGATGATATCTTGATCGATGATCAATCTTAGAAAATACCTTTGCTCCTTGCAACTGTTTAAACAAGTCATCGATCTGAGGTAGTTGATATTGGTTCTTGATCGTAAGCATGTTCAATTCTCAGTAGTCTATACACAGATGAACACTACCATCCTTCTTCTTTATGGACCACACTGGTGCTTCCCATATGGTATACTGGACTGGATTAAACCTTAGTCTAATAACTCTTGTAGTTTAGTCTTCAGTTCCTTTAATTCTATAAGAGCTATTCTATAGGGTGCCTGTAAGACCCGTGTCAATCTAACCCGGTCTTACCACCTTGAACCAGGTTTACCCGTCATGGTCGAGTCAAATGGACCAAGGGCGTGAAGGAGATCGAGATCCCAGGTATCAAATCGACCCAAAAACACTTAAATTAGGGGAAGGATCGCATACCCAGCTAAGCAGGGTCGGACCTCCCAAAACAGAAAGTCAGACCCTCAGTTTTGAAGGGAGGGTCGGACAGCTTAAGACCCTAGGGTTGACGGGATCATCGACCCTCCCATCGACCCTCGGTTTCTGCCGAATATAGAAATTAGGAAATTTCTATATTTTTTCGATTGGGATTCTTTCCTAATCTCAAAGGGACTTATTTAGGATGTTCCTACTCTATTTAAAGGACGTTCCTAAGCCACTTTCACTCCTTTCACAACCCTAATCGAATTGAGAGAAAGAGAGGAGAAGGAAAAGAGGAAGAAGAAAGGGAAGGAAGAGAACTTAGCACAAAGGAGAAGAATTTCAGAGAAAAAGTTATCTTCTCAGGTATGGATACTGATTCCATGAATTTCTACAGACCTTAGGTTAGTAATTGTTGAGAGTGTGATCTCGGAAAAACCCAAACCATCAACCTATGGTTAGGTTTCCATGGAAAACCATAGAAGAATGCGTGAAAGCTATCTAGGTGGGTTATACACTGTTTCAGACCATGGAATGAATGTAGAATGGAATGTAGGAGCAAGCCATAGGATCCCAAACACGAGGAATGGATTAAAAGAGGGAATTGGACCAAAGTGCACCAAGGGTCGCACCGAGGGTCGATGACCATCCGACCCTCAGCATTCGGAAAGTCCAGAAAGAGGGAAGGGTCAATAGACCCATCGACCCTAGCATCGACCCTACCTCCGACCCTCAGTTAACAGAGTAGTTTTAAATCTGGAATTAATTCTAATTAAATTCTATCGACTTTGTTAGGTCTTCTAACAATATAATAACATTGTAAAGGTGATTTTAAAGCTTGGAAAAGTATCTTATAGCAAGCTAAGGTGAGGAACCTTAACCCCAAACTAAATTGGTTAATAATAAACTGTTATCTATTTCTTGAGTCCTATGATATGTTTGATTCTATGCGAATATGTTTGTAATGTGCATACAGCATGCCATCCAATATTTCTATTACTTGTTCATGCATATTTACTTTATTGTTTATAATATGATGATGATGATGATGATAGGAATAGGCATGTGCTTGTATGTGTGTGGTTGATGTGCTTGATGTGAGCAAGTATCAGGGGAGGTGTGAAGAGAACGTCAATAAACGTTAACCTTTGGCGGGTCTCAGTACTTTAGCTCTATCTCTAACTCAAGTCTTGTGCATTAGCATCGTCGTATCGCCATTACTTTAGCAGAACTATTATGTCGTAGAGTATCAGGGGAGGTGGTCTCGATCCTTGTAGTCTCTGACTCTACCGGGGGGCCTTAGCTCTATCTCTATGGACATTCTGAGGGATGCTGGGGTGAGGCCTTAGATACACTGTTTGGCATTAGGATTGGTTAGTTGCGAGCCCAGTTTGCAGCCCTCGCCAACAGGGGCTTACGTGTTGGTATGGCACTATATAGCAATAAACGTAATATTTGTTATATAATGTTCATGATTGGGTGCATGTGAGTTGACGATAAACGTGATCTTCGGGTAACGTCACACACTCGGGTATAGAGGCGGAGTCAATAAACGCGATCTTTGGCTACCTAAACCTTTCTATTGCATACTGCAAACTTATAACCGGACCAAAGATATAAATTGATTTTTTTTGCATGCATATGTATTGTTGCATTGTTTTGGCTACTCACTGAGCCGTGATGTGTGCTCACCCCTCGATGTAAAATATTTTTAGTTGATGATGCAGGTTATACCGTTGAAGACTATATGAATGCGTCTGCATACCGGAACGTGGCAGCGATGGAAGTTGAAGCTGAAGTGGATACACACGACTCCTCTTGCGAGTGCAACTCGTGTGTATTTGATTAGATATTTTATAGGTTTCTTTATTGGATTTATTCAGACATGTATTTGATATTTATTATTTATGTCTCAGTTGAATACAGAATAATTTACTATTAAATTATTAATATCATTTAGTTTCTCAGTTCATGTTATTATAAGATTTCCGCTATTGTGTATTTACTCTGATTATGATTACGTATGCGTGTAAGTTTGGATAACGCGGGGATAGCCTATTTGAGATCCTGGTTGAACCGCTGGTTTATTCGCAGTTCATCACACCATTCTGAATAGTGCGGAATTGGTGTGTGACAACTTGGTATCAGAGCATCTCAGGCCTTGCCCGCCGAACTGACACACATTCAAGACCATTGTGAACTGAGATAGGATAAATTAAAAGCTTTAATACAAACACACTGTGAGCACAAGTGATGATTGTGACCAAATTTAAAAAGAGAATAATGCATCTATTAAAGGGAAAACAAGTTACATACAATGAGTGAGAGAAACAAAATGTATATACATAACTAAAGCAGAGTACTGTCCACAACCCAGACAGTTACTCTGTAGTACAAGGAAAAATAAAAGTACACTCAGGAAGCTGAAGGCGAAGGAGGAGGCGGTGCCTCACGGTCTCTGTCGTAGTCCTCAGCATAGACTCTAGTCAACCAGGCTATTTGAGTCTGGGTCGTCTGTAGACTAGCTGTGAGACCGGTTATCCTCTGATCAGTCGCACGCTGCACCTCTAGGAGCTCTCCCATCCGCACGTCTGAAGCGTGCTGGGCAGCCAACAGCTCATCCATCCTCAGATCAGATCTGCGCTGAGCATCCCTGACCTCCTGCAGCATCTCCATCATGGCTGAAGGTGGAAGTGAAGGATCAGTCGAGTGGGAAAGACCAGCCTCAGGTGCAGGAGCCGCCGTAGAAGAAGTACCAACTCCAGCCGCATGTATAGGTGAAGGCGGTGGTATCGAGTCGACGTCCATATACATACGATCGTCATCGTCGACCGGATCCACATGAGCTCTAGCAGTAGCACCATCGCATTCCTCTCCTCATCACTAACCTCAGCATCTCGCAGCCCCATCTTGCAGATTGCCTCCCAATCTAGAGGCGACGAGAAGGTCTTCTCCTGGATCTTCTCATCTACTAGATCCACCCCCAAACGGGTCAGTAGAACTGTAATCATGCGTCCATAGGGTAGATTACCCCTATGACCGGACAATGTAGCACTAATCATCGTCCGCATGATGATGTAAGGAAGGCAGACAGACTGGCGAGTGCATATACTGTATATCAGGAACTGGGTCAGCTGAGACACCCTCTCATAGTGCCCACTCTGCGGGCTCAGATTATGCTGGATAATTTTACAGAAGACCCGTGGAGCTGGACGCAGATAACAAGCTCTCATCTGCCAACGATCAGGATGGAGCAACTGGTTGTCAATCTCTGCCCTCATCTCAACAAACTGTGGCTCTCCCGACGCACAGTACACCATGGGGCCATCATAGGGAATGCCCAAGAGATCGGCCAGCGGCCAATAATCAAAGGAAATGTGCACCCCCTTGACGTAACTGGTGATGCGCAACTCCTGACCATGCTCAACGTTACTGTAATTTCCCACCACCTGGAGATTACAATAGAACTGGCACACCAAATCTGGACATGTGCACGCGTCGTATGTGATGACAGGGAGCCACCCCATATCACCAAATGCTCCCCCTACATTGAACAAGGCTAGCTCAGCCAAGTTCACCATGCGACCCCCTTCTACTTTCTTACGGGCATAGTCAGCATACTGTGCCTCAGCTTCATTCGAACGGAAGCGAAGTGGATCACGCACTCTGGGTACCTTGGTACGAGCCATAGTATTTGCAAATAAGAAAGAGAAAGGAAACAAGGAGTTAATAGGATAAAAATCCAAAATTTGATGTAATAACGACGTAAGTTGACCATAAAGCCCCATTTCTCACATTTCAAGTGGGCATAAGGACTTACGTAGGTTTAAACATATCCTACAACCCACATGCAGTAGGAAATTTTAACTAACGACAGGCAATTTAAAGATTCAAGAAAAATCAAAAAATGTCGACAAATTAGGGAAAAAAGAGAAAATTTCAAGTTTCTCGATAACCAACCGATGAAACTCAAAAATTTTTGAGGGCTTTCGTTCCTCGAGACACCAATAACAAAAGCCCCAAATAAAAATCGAATTTTTACGGTTGGAAAAAGTTTAATTTGGAAAATACAAGTTAAATGTGCAAAAACCTAGAAAAGAAAACCTAAAAACAGGTGAAGATGAGTGGATATACCTGTATGGATGACGTGAACGCCGAAACCCGGAGTCAAACCGACCAAAAATGGTAGAGTAGCACTGTAGCAACTCAGAGAGTAGAGACGAGTCGAAACGGAGGAGGAATAGTGAGAAATGTCCCAGAATCGGATCTTAAAAATCTGATTTTTGGTCCGAGGGTCGGACAATTCGACTGGACTCATCGACCCTCGAATCGACCCTCGCATCGACCCTCAGCTCTCGGGAAGAACAGGTCATTCCCAGGGTAGGATACCAAGGGTCGGACATACCATCGACCCTCACCATCGACCCTGCATAGAAAAGACAACATTTTTTTTATAAAATGAGCTAGAATTGGAATCAATTATTGGTTAGCGTGCCTACATGAAATATAAATGACTTCTAACCTATTTGATGATTTTCAGGCGCCACCAATCATCGAAAAGTAATATGTCTGGACGTAGAGTGACCCGACAGACCCGAAACACAGTCCCACCACCACCACCAGTGGATGAGACTAGTCAAGAGAATAACTACGCATCGGGAAATCCAGAACCGGCAAACCCTACAAATTTGCCACCTCCACCACCAGAGCTAGCAACAGTGGTGATGAATATGGCACAGCAGCTGCAGCAGATGCAACACGCACAGGCTCAGATGCAGGTTGCCATGGGAATTATGTTTCAAGCCACTCATGCCGCACCCATGCACACTGGACAAGCCACTGCAGCCCCGGTGGGTAACCACCCAGCTCATCAGACACCTCAACAACCGGCTGCACAGATTCCAGCGCAGGTACCAGAGGCAGCTAAAGGGAATTACCAATATCCACCCTATATGTTTGGGGCAAACCCCCAAAATCAGCTAGATCACTCCCGGTTAGTGGAGAGATTTTTGAAGATGAAACCCAGAGAATTCAACGGCAAGCCGTCTAATCCATTGTGGCCAGCACACTAGATATACGAGATGGAGAGAAACTTCCTCATGATGACTATTACAGAGGAAGAGAAAATACTATGTGCCACCTTCATGCTCAAGGGCGACGCACATCATTGGTGGAAATCCACGAAGACATATTTACTAACCAAGCACGCCCTACTGACATGGGCAATATATAAAGAAGCATTCTTCGAGAAATATTTTCCACGAAGCTTCAGAGATTCGATGGAGAAGGAGTTCCTAAGTCTTTATCAGGGACAGATGTCAGTGGATGCGTACCAACAGCGTTATGAAGAGCTGTTTTTCTTCGCACCACTGAGTATGCAAGAAGAAGAAACCAAAACCCGTAGGTTTTTCACGGGACTAAGAGGAAGCATCAGAGAAAATGTTCTGGGCTTAGAGAAGAAAATTTACAACGAAGTTGTCCAGATTGCTCGAGTGATTGAATCGAGCCAGAAGGAGAGTTATTTTACTCAGAACAAAGGCATCAAAAGGCCAGTCGGAAACTCCTACAACGGAGGCAATAACAGGACGTATAAGCCTTTCCGTCCTCAGAATTTTAATCCTGCAACCAAGACTACCCCAGCAGCTCAACCTCAGCCAAAGCCAAATTCTGAAGCCCCGAAGTGTTTTAACTGCAACCAGCCGGGACATATGGCAAGGGAGTGCCCTAAGCCCAAGAAATAATTCCATCAGGGACGTGTATATGCTGTTACGTCCGAGGATGCGGCCGCATCACCCGATGTGGTCATAGGTATGACTGAAACTTTTAAAGTTGTAATTATATTGAATGAGCATGTAGACTATGTAAAGATAAATCACAGGTATTGTACCTATAAATGGCGTACCCGCCAGAGTACTCTTCGATTCCGGAGCTACTCATTCCTTTATATCTGTGTCATTTGGAAAGAAGACAAAATTACCCATCAAAACATTATACTACAAATTACTTGTACGGTCACCGATGGGGTTAGAAGTGGAACTAGAGAAGGGTTATGACCATGTCCAGTCCTCATTGGAGAGCAGATCTTAGATGCAACCTTGATACAACTTGAGATGGCAGACTTTGATGTCATCTTGGGAATGGATTGGTTAGCTCAGCATCCTGCAAATTTATTATGCGCCGAAAAGAAGCTAACATTCAAAGACAAAGAAGGGGCAGAATTCAGTTTCTCGGGAACCAAACTTCCCCGGAGACGCAAGCTCATACTCTCAGCATTAAAGGCTAAGAAGTTCCTTGACAAGGGAGCAGTCGGGTATCTAGTGTCAGTGGTCGACCTAACCAAGGAAGCACCATGAATGGAAAACATTGATGTCATGCGGGATTATCCTGACGTATTTCTGGAGGAACTACCCGGATTACCACCCGACCGTGCCACGGAGTTTGTAACAGACCTGATACCTGGAGCTGCACCCGTATCAAAAGCACCTTACAGGATGGCTCCTATGGAACTGAAGGAAATGGAGGTGCAACTACAAGAATTGCTGGACAAGGGTTATATTCGACCCAGTATATCTCCATGGGGTGCACCAGTGTTGTTCGTAAAGAAGAAGGATGGTAGCGTTCGATTATGTATCGACTATCGAGAGTTGAATAAACTGACAATCAAGAATCGATATCCACTACCTAGGATCGATGACTTGTTCGATCAGTTACAAGGAGCAAAAGTATTTTCTAAGATCGATCTTCGATCAGGCTATCATCAGCTGAAGATTAAAGAAGGTGATATTCCAAAGACAGCATTCAGGATCAGATATGGACATTATGAATTTTTGGTTATGTCTTTCGGATTAACTAATGCACCGGCAACGTTCATGGAACTTATGAACCGAGTTTTCCACGATATGTTGGATACGTCGGTTATAGTATTTATTGATGACTTATTGGTATACTTCAAGGACAAGGAAACCCATATCAAGAACCTAAACGCAGCCCTACAACGTTTAAGGAAAGAGAAGCTATATGCCAAATTTTCAAAGTACAAGTTTTGGCTAAGTGAAGTCGCATTCATAGGCCATGTAGTATCCGCTGAAGGAATCAAAGTGGATCCCAGCAAGATCGAGGCTATTGTAAAGTGGGAAGCACCAAAGAGCGTTTCAGAAATCAAAAGTTTTCTGGGTCTAGCTGGTTATTATCGGAGATTTGTAGAAGACTATTCTCGGATTGCCGTACCTCTCACCAGTTTGACTAAGAAAGGTGAAAAGTTTGTATGGACCGATAAATGTGAGAAGAGTTTCCAAACACTGAAGACCAGATTGATATCCGCTCTAATTTTGACTATTCCCGTGCCAGGACAGACATTTACTCTATACACTAATGCGTCGGGACTGGGATTAGGATGTGTGCTTATGCAAGGAGAGCAAGTGATTGGTTATGCTTCAAGACAGTTAAAGGTACATGAGGAAAATTATCCCACTCATGATCTGGAGCTAGCGGCAGTAGTTCATGCAATCAAAACTTGGAGACATTATCTATACGGAGAAGAATGTTAGATTTAATGGGAATACAAGAGTTTATTTATCTCTTTACCAGAAAGAGTTGAACATGAGGATAAAATAGCTGAAATTGCCCAAGGATTAAGACTATGATATTCAATGTCACCCGAGCAAGGCTAATGTAGTAGCTAAGGCCTTAAGTAAAAAGGGAATTATGAAGTCCGAAGAAGAACCTAGTATAAATGCTGCCTCATGTTCCGCAGCAACAGATTCAGATTTGGAAGAAGAGTAACATATAATAGAAACTCGTAATGATCCAATTGAGCGAGAACTTAGGGATGAAGAAAAAGTAGTAATTTTGTTATATCTATATATAAGAACAGTACAAGAAGACTTAGAGAAAGGAAAACCCAACTCTGAGTTAATTTGGATGCGGAGACGGTACTCAGATACAGAGGTAGATTCTGAATACCTGAAGATAAAGACTCGGATATTATGAAGAGGATAATGATAGTAGTCCATTGTACCCAATATTCAGTACAACCTGGAGTACCAATATGTATCATGACCTGAAGAGATAACAAATGTGGCTTAGTGCGTGTTCTAGTGTCTGAATTATCAGCAAGTAAAAGCTACAAGACAAAGACCAACATGGCTTACTACAATAATTATCGGAGCCAGTCTGAAAGTGAAACTACATTACAATGAACTATGTCACCGGTATACCACTGATCGGTTGACGCAGTTTGGGTGATTGTTGATCGCCTTATCAAGATAGCTCATTCCATTGCTATACGACCTCGGTATGCTTTGGAGCGGCTAACTGAGCTATATATGGATAATATTTCCAGACTGAATGGTATGCATGAGAGCTTAGTGTCGGTCAGAGGCTTATGCTTTATTTCAAAGTTTTGGGAGGATCTATAGAAGATAATGGGAACAAAGTTGGAGTTTAGTACCGCATTTTACCTCAAACCGACGGACAGTCAGAGCGAACTATACAGATCCTAAGAGATATGCTCCGAGCTTGTAAAATTGATTTCAAAGAACTTGAGTTGAGAAGGTACCGTGAATTGAAGTTGTTATTAAATTACCATGTAATGTTACCTAGGAAGCAAATACGATAGAAATGTCAAATTCCTTTTCTTTTGGAATGAAGTTGGTGAATGAAGAGTTTTAAGACCTAAGTCAATTGCAGAAAATTGTCGAGTGGCAGACAAGATCAAAGAAAAAGGGCCAGGATAGCTCAGGATTGTCAGGAGAGACACCAAGACCTTGAGTTCGCCATAAGCGACAAAGTGCTTTTGGAGATATCACTTATGCATGGTTTAAAACAATTCAATGAGAAGGGAAAGTTGTATTCTATATATGTGTTGGATTTTATAAACTTTGGAAAACATAGAAAAGTTGTAAATCAATTAGCGTTACCGCTATCCATGTCGAGTGTGCATGACGTATTTCGTGTGTCTCTATTGAAGAAGTACATTGGAGATCCATATCAAAAGTATTGACCACGGAATCACTGGATTAAATAGGAGATTTAACTATTGAAGTGGTACCAGCCTAGTTCACTAGTTGAAAGGTACAACACCTTAAAAACTTGGTATCAATTATACGAAGACAATCTGACAAAGACGATACATGGAGGAGATTGCATGGGAGGAAGAAGATGAAATGCGGACGTAGAATTTCCACCTGAATTCAAATTTTGAGGACAAAATTTATTTTAAGGATGGGGAGTTGTAAGATTCGTACTTTCAAATTTCAAGGACGAAATTTCTTTTAAGGGTGATGTAGTTGTAAGACCCGCACGCCACGAACCCGGCCTAACCTTACATTTCATGTCGGGACCCGTCTACATATCATGGTCGAGTCAAGTGAACCAAGTGTGTGAAGAAACCCAAGACCCAATATGAAAATTTACCCAAAAACAGTCAAAATGAGGGTAGGGTCGCATGTTTTAACAGGCAAGTCCGACCCTCCCATCGACCCTCACCATCGACCCTCAACCATGGGTCACAGGGTCTATGAGTTGTCCGACCCTCCCATCGACCCTCCCATCGACCCTCGGTATTCGGGAAAAACAACAAGAACCGAAAATTGAGAAACCTTCCTAATTTCAATTGGAACCTTTCCTAAACTCAATGGGACTTATTTTGGGAGGTTTTGCCCTATAAATAGGACGTCCCTAAGCCTCTTTCACTCCTTTTACAACCCTAATTGGATTGAGAGAAAGAGAAGAGAAGGAAGATAAGAAGAGAAGGAAAACTTGACGAAAAGGCTAAGGAAGAAGAGGAAATTCAGAGGAACTCTGAATCTCAGCAAACCTAAGGTATGAATACATTCCCCATGATTTATTAAGACTTTAGAATGGTTTATGAAGAGGATATGACTTAGAAGAAACCCAAATCATCCATCCATGGTTAGGTTTTCATGGAAAACCATGGAGGAGATCATTAAAACCATGTAGGTGGATAAAGTATAGTTCTAAACCATAGAACATGTATAGAATGGATTGTGGAAGTAAGCCATAGGACCCAACCATGAAAGAGAAAATGAAATCTGATATTTTCGACTCAAACCATGGAGGGTCGCACCTAGGGTCGATGGCAGATCCGACCCTAGCATCGACCCTCAGTGTTCGGAAAGTTCAGATAAGGGGGAGGGTCGCACCCAGGGTCGATCAGGACTCCGACCCTACATCCGACCCTCAGTTTACAGAATGGTTTTTAAATTCAAAATTTATTCTAATTAAATTCTATCAACTTTGTTAGGTCATCTAGCAATATAATAACATTATAAAGGTGATTCTAAAGCTTGGAAAAGTATCTATTAGCAAGCTAAGGTGAGGAAACAGAACTCTAAACTAATTGGTTAATAACAAACTGTTTTTCTCTTTTCTTGAGTCCAATGCCATGCTTGATTCTATGCGAATATGTTTGTAATGTGCATACAACATGTCATCCAATATTTCTATTACTTGTTCATGCATATTTACTTTATTATTTATAACATGATGATGATGATGATAAAAGGAATAGGCATGTGCTTGTATGTGTGTGGTTGATGTGCTTGATGCGAGCGGGTATCAGGGGAGGTGTGATGAGAACGTCAATAAACGTTAACCTTTGGCGGGTCTCAGCACTTTAGCTCTATCTCTAACTCAAGTCTTGTGCATTAGCATCGTCGTATCACCATTACTTTAGCAGAACTATTATGTCGTAGAGTATCAGGGGAGGTGGTCTCGGTCCTTGTAGTCTCTGACTCTACCGGCGGGCCTTTGCTCTATCTCTATGGACATTCTGAGGGATGCAGGGGTGAGGCCTTGGATACACTGTTTGGCATTAGGATTGGTTAGTTGCGAGCCTAGTTTGTAGCCCTCGCCAATAGGGGCTTACGTGTTGGTATGACACTATATAGCAATAAATGTAACCTTTGTTATATAATGTTCATGATTGGGTGCATGTAAGTTGACAATAAACGTGATCTTCGGGTAACGTCACACACTCATGTATAGAGGCGGAGTCAATAAACGTGACCTTTGGCTACCTAAACCTTTCTATTGCATACTGCAAACTTATAAACCGGACCAAAGATATAAATTGATTTTTTTTGCATGCATATGTATTATTGCATTGTTTTGGCTACTCACTGAGCCGTGATGTGTGCTCACCCCTCGACGTCGAATATTTTTAGTTGATGATGCAGGTTATACCGTTGAAGACTATGTGAATGCGTCTGCGTACGGGAACGTGGCAGCGATGGAAGTTGAAGATGAAGTGGATACACACGACTCCTCTTGCGAGTGTAGCTCGTGTGTGTTTGATTAGATATTTTTTATAGGTTTCTTTATTTGGATTTATTAAAGATTTATATTGATATTTATTTATGTCTCGGTTGATACAGAATAAATTGTTATTTAAATTTTAAAATCACATAGATTCTCAGTTCATTTATTTACAAGATTTTTGCTATTGTGTATTTACTCTGATTATGATTATGGATGTGTGTAAGTTTGGATAACGCGGGGATAGCCTATTTGATATCCTGGTTAAACCGTTGGTTTATTCGCGGTTCATCACACCATTCTGAATAGTGTAGAATTGGGGTGTGACAAACTGGGCTCGCAACTAACCAATCCTAATGCCAAACAGTGTATCCAAGGCCTCACCCCTGCATCCCTCAGAATGTCCATAGAGATAGAGCAAAGGCCCGCCGGTAGAGTCAGAGACTACAAGGACCGAGACCACCTCCCCTGATACTCTACGACATAATAGTTCTGCTAAAGTAATGGTGATACGACGATGCTAATGCACAAGACTTGAGTTAGAGATAGAGCTAAAGTGCTGAGACCCGCCAAAGGTTAACGTTTATTGACGTTCTCATCACACCTCCCCTGATACCCGCTCGCATCAAGCACATCAACCACACACATACAAGCACATGCCTATTCCTTTTATCATCATCATCATCATGTTATAAATAATAAAGTAAATATGCATGAACAAGTAATAGAAATATTGGATGACATGTTGTATGCACATTACAAACATATTCGCATAGAATCAAGCATGGCATTGGACTCAAGAAAAGAGAAAAACAGTTTGTTATTAACCAATTAGTTTAGAGTTCTGTTTCCTCACCTTAGCTTGCTAATAGATACTTTTCCAAGCTTTAGAATCACCTTTATAATGTTATTATATTGCTAGATGACCTAACAAAGTTGATAGAATTTAATTAGAATAAATTTTGAATTTAAAAACCATTCTGTAAACTGAGGGTCGGATGTAGGGTCGGAGTCCTGATCGACCCTGGGTGCGACCCTCCCCCTTATCTGAACTTTCCGAACACTGAGGGTCGATGCTAGGGTCGGATCTGCCATCGACCCTAGGTGAGACCCTCCATGGTTTGAGTCGAAAATATCAGATTTCGTTTTCTCTTTCATGGTTGGGTCCTATGGCTTACTTCCACAATCCATTCTATACATGTTCTATGGTTTAGAACTATACTTTATCCATGTACATGGTTTTAATGATCTCCTCCATGGTTTTCCATGAAAACCTAACCATGGATGGATGATTTGGGTTTCTTCTAAGTCATATCCTCTTCATAAACCATTCTAAAGTCTTAAATAAATCATGGGGAATGTATTCATACCTTAGGTTTGCTGAGATTCAGAGTTCCTCTGAATTTCCTCTTCTTCCTTAGCCTTTTCGTCAAGTTTTCCTTCTCTTCTTATCTTCCTTCTCTTCTCTTTCTCTCAATCCAATTAGGGTTGTAAAAGGAGTGAAAGAGGCTTAGGGACTTCCTATTTATAGGGCAAAACCTCCCAAAATAAGTCTCATTGAGTTTAGGAAAGGTTCCAATTGAAATTAGGAAGGTTTCTCAAAGCTTTGGTTCGTGCTGTTTTTCCCGAATGCCGAGGGTCGATGGGAGGGTCGATGGGAGGGTCGGACAACTCATAGACCTTTTGACCCATGGTTGAGGGTCGATGGTGAGGGTCGATGGGAGGGTCGGACCTTCCTGTTAAAACATGCGACCCTACCCTCATTTTGACTGTTATTGGGTAAATTTTCATATTGGGTCTTAGGTTTCTTCACACACTTGGTCCACTTGGCTCGACCATGATATGTTGACGGGTCCCGACATGAAATGTAAGGTTAGGCCGGGTTCGTGGCGTGTGGGTCTTACAAATCCACCACCCTTAAAAGAAATTTTGTCCTCAAAATTTGAAAGTACGGATCTTTTTGCATGCATATGTATTGTTGCATTGTTTTGGCTACTCACTGAGCCGTGATGTGTGCTCACCCCTCGACGTCGAATATTTTTAGTTGATGATGCAGGTTATACCGTTGAAGACTATATGAATGCATCTGCGTACGGGAACGTGGCAGCGATGAAAGTTGAAGCTGAAGTGGATACACACGACTCCTCTTGCGAGTGCAACTCGTGTGTATTTGATTAGATATTTTATTGGTTTCTTTATTGGATTTATTCAGACATGAATTTGATATTTATTATTTATGTCTCAGTTGAATACAGAATAATTTGCTATTAAATTATTAATATCATTTAGTTTCTCAGTTCATGTTATTATAAGATTTCCGCTATTGTGTATTTACTCTGATTATGATTATGTATGCGTGTAAGTTTGGATAACGCGGGGATAGCCAATTTGAGATTCTGGTTGAACCATTGGTTTATTCACGGTTCATCACACCATTCTAAATAGTGCGGAATTGGGGTGTGACAGTGCCTTTGATACATGTGTCGTCCCTAGTAGCAAGTCGATAACGAACTTGATCGCACGATCAAGTGGTAACCCGGGTAAGTCTCCTACAAACACATTAGGAAATTAATGCATCACATCAATATCTTCCTTCTGTGGTACTTCTATAGTAACATCCACCACAAATACCATATATCCAACTCTTTTCTTTTCAAAGCATCTCCTTGCCTTTAGTACAGAGAGGATAAGCTTCTACTTCCTAGGAAATTGTGTGACATCTTTGTTCTTAAATGACAACCTCTTCTTAATGCTCAGCGGGCAATGGATCAGTGTGTGGTGGATCTCACTCTGAGTCTCCACTTTACCCAGGAGTATAGCTTTATCTTCTTTTATAGTTACTCTCATTTTTTGTGTATGACCATTGTTCTCCTATCTTTGTTGGATTTAGCCCGAGATCTTTTCCTTTACCTCTACAGGGATTTAGGCATTACTAGCCATTTTTCTTCTTCCTCTGTCATACATCGAGTTTTACATCTCGTGAATACCAACTCAGTATTCTAATTTTCTGCTTTATAGATGCTCCCTTCTTGCTATTGTACTATATCCTTTGTATACTTAGATAACTGCCCGACTTATAGATCATACCCTATATTATTTGTTTATCAGGATACATTTAGATTTTCTTTTTTTGTCTGTGTATACATATGGTTCCACCTTGTATATGTACATTATTGTCTTGTTTAAGTTATATCTCAACCAACACAGGTGCTTATGGTGTGTTTTATTAAAGCTTTTAATTTATCCTAACTCAGTTCATGGACTCTAGTGGAAGTATTCAAGTTTGATGGGCAAGGCCTGAGAACTCTGATACCAAGTTATCACACTCCAATTCTGGTCTAACTAGATTAGTGTGATGAACCACCAATAAACCAATGGTTCAACTAGGATCTCGTATAGGTCGTACCCACCATATCAAACCACACACATTCCACGATAATAATAAGAGATAATAAACAAATAAGCAGAAGTCTTATAGATAATGAACTGAGAGTCTAATAGTGATAAATAAATATTTAATCTAATTATCTCCAAACCACAAGACATAAAAATAAATAATCCATTACATGTTCCATTAATCAATTGTAACTAAACTAATCAAAAATGCACTAGTTGCACTCGCATGATGAATCATGCACATCTTCAACAGCTTCTACTTCTATAGCGGCAACGTGTCCATACGTCGACGCATTCATATATTCTTCAACAGTAGAACCTGCATCATCAACTAAAAATATTTGACATCAAAAGGACGAGCATACATCACGGCTGAGTGAACAAACAAAACAATACAACAAACATATTCATGCATTCAATTCATATCTTTGGTTTGTTTTTTAAGTTTGCAATGTACTATAGAAAGGTTTGGTAGCCACCGCACCTCTATACACGAGTGTTTGAATCCACCCAATGGATCAAACACCATTACCTTCCCACATGCACCCACCATGGAATAGAGATAGAGCTAAAGTGTCCGGATCAAACACCGCCAACACTTCCCCTGATGCCCTACCCATACCAACATGTAAGCCCCTATTGGCGAGGGCTTGCAAACTGGGCTCACAACTAACCAATCCTAATGCCATACTATGTATCCAAGGGCTTCACCCCAGTATCCCTTAATTCCTCCATAGTGATAGAGCTAAGACCCCCTGGTAGAGTCAGAGACTGCACGGTCTGAGACCACCTCCCCTGATGCCCTACGACGTAATAGTTATGCTAAGGTAATGGCGATACGATGATATAAGTGGACAAGACTTGAGTATAGATAGAGCTAGAGTGTGGTGATGAGGTCAAAGACCACCATGCCACGTCCTCCCCCTGATGCTCCACTCGCATCCTACACACCAACCACACACATACATTCACATGTCTATTCCTAGCATCATCATCATCATCATGTTATAAATAAACAGAATTAAATATGCATGAACAGTAATAGCAGGAATATTGGATGACATGTGAGATGCACATTACAAGCATACACGCATAGAATCAATCATGGCATTGGACTCAATAAAAATAAACAGTTTGTTATTATCCAATTTGTTTAGATCTTGTTCCCTCACCTGTTAGCAATACTCGATCTCCTTCCAAGCCTTACAATTCTCTTTTAATCAATTTAACAACCTAAAAGTTATATAAATTTAAGTTATGGTTCATATGTAACATGTTACAGTAGTCCAAAATTGAAACAGAGTACTGATAGGTGTTTGATTGGTCCTATGGTCTCATACTATATCGACCTTACTACCTATAGTCGATACCCTATGGTCGCATATGGTGCGACCGTAGCTGCGACCATATGGTTTCTGAAATCTTTTCGAATGCCTATGATCGATCCTTTGGTCATGCTGGTCATGCTATGGTCAACTGTAGCTGCGACCTTGAGATTTCTAGTCACAGACTACATGCAATTCGAGTTCTTCCTGGGTTAGTTCTTCTGATCTTCAATGGGGTTTATTCTGAGGTCATCCTATGGCCATCATTAGCAGTTTCTTATCAACCTTAACCATCAAACTCATCCCTCGTGGTTATCCTTGGAAATTACTCAAGGAATCACATGAATTATGATAGAGTGATATTGTCTATCTTCCATAGAAGTCTTATTCCTTCGATTTTACATCTCTAGAGATTAGGTTCATACCTTTTCCTGTGATAGAGAGCCAATCTCTCCTCAACAAATTCATTTCCTCAGCTTTTTCTTCTTCTCCTTCTCTTCCTTCTCTTCCCTTCTATATCTCTAGGGTTTACTAATGTTCTAGAAGAGTGAAAAGGACTAAGGGATGTCTTTTATATAGAGGAAAACTCTCCATATAGCGTCCTCTTTCAATTAGAAAAGCAATCCCTTAATTTAGGAAAGTTTTCAAAACTCAGAGTCTGATCTGGGGTCTCACGGTCGATGTCTACGGTCGCAAAACCTGTCGACCGTAGGGTCGAAATCATCGACCGTGGGGTTTTGGACTTCAGATTTTTGTTTCCTTCCTTATGGTCGACCATACCTACCCAGGTATTCGACCATAGGTAGATTTTCAGTGTTTTTAAGTCGATTCTCATACCTGGTTTGTGATCTATCTTCACACGCTCGGTCCACTTGGTCTAGGAATGATGGGAAGACCTGGCGTGACACGGTTAAATCGGGTTAGTAGAGTGCGGGTCTTACACCATATATGTGCGATTGGACAGTGTCTATAAGACTGTTTTGTCAGTCTAGACAGGGTTTCACACTTTAAAACTTACGTAATGGGCTCTAATCAAACCTTATTGCTATCTAGGACTTGTGAGCGAGCAAAGCTACTATCTGCGGCTCAGAGGGAACCTTCTATCAGACATCAGGTGAGGGACAAGACTCAAACTAAATAATTAATAAAGTAAACTACTCTACTTGATGTTGTTGTGTGATGATTGTGTATATAACACGAGATCCTTTTATTACTGCTATTACTTGTTCATGCATATTATTAATTGTTAGGATGTAACGATAGACATGTGTGTGTTTTTGTTGGTGTGTTGAGTGGAAAGGGGTTGGAGCCTTAGACATTCACCAAACTAATAACTTTCGGTATCGCCATCTACCTTAGCGTGTTTAGTACGAGTAGGGTATCAGGGGGTGCTAGCGGTAGTGTGGTTGCAATCTTTGTAAGACTCGTGCCCAAACCCTGTTACGATCTAACCATTTTGGGTATGTATTGGGTCTTCCCAAGTGCAAACGTATCGTATCGACACGGCCAAAGGTGATGACCTACTCGTGAGGTGACATAAAACCACTATCTTGAACCTCTCATATCATTGGAGCACACGAAAGTGCATTAAGAGAAACCTTGAACCCAAACAATGCGACCCCCAAGTGCCTGGTATGCACACACCTAAGCTGACTGGCTAAAAGGAGGTCCGACATAAGGCAGAGGTGGTGCGGTTGAACATCAGCCGTACACTGTGCCACCGCACCTCCAAGCGCGAAACTAGTTGAAATGGATTATGTGTGGGACCCACCATTTGAACTCAGCCTTCTCCCTCCATGGTCGACTGAGATTGACTCTATTCGTGGTAGACTGACCATTATTGAGTCAAGAATGGAAAGAGGGGGAGGAGAATCATCTTCCTACCATTATGCTATACATGCCTACCGATTTTGTAAGAAGATAGGATCTCTATCTCTTCTATCGTCCCATTTAGTCAGTCTAACCAAAACAATAAAGAGATTGGTGCAAGGGAGGTTCTGACCTACAAACTGAGAGAGAAGAGAGAAAGGAGAGAAAGGAGAAGAAGAGAAGAGAGGAAGAGTTCCTCTCATTACCACCCAAAGAGAGAAAGAGAGAAGAAGAAAAAAGACAGAAGAGAAAGGAGAGGAAGAGGAAGAAAGCTTACCTCTAGATCAATGATTTCTTGCTAGAGAACTCAAAGGAGAATCAGATCTTTTTCTAAGTATCCTCCTACTCTAAGATATGAATCAGTTAATGGAATTTAAAGGTAATGATTCAAGTAATGTCTAACAGAATATATTTCTTCACCATTAATGGTGGTGGTGCTGTAACGGATTGTTTATGATTTCATTGAAAGAAGAAGCATTGACCACCATTAAGGAGAGGTTTCGAATCAGGTAAACTATCATTCATAGATCCAAATAGTGGATGGTAGTGTACATGGCACAACAGAAAGGAGGGATCGAATCGCCGAGAACATAAGTGAATGCCTATGGACTCTAAAGGATACTAAGATGACTGTGATGGACTCAAACATAAGAAATTTAAGGGATCTGAATATTTAGAAATGAGACATGGAGTTTAAAACCAGATCTGAGATCTCAAAAATTTATCGAATCAAAATGGTATCCATAACTTGACGTAGGAATAAAGTTTTGAACCCAGACTCCTTATTCCCACTAAAAAAAATATGAGAAACACGTCGGAGAAGTTTGGTGGCCATCAGACCACATTTCTACGTGTGGTCAATGGGACATGCCGCACTACTTGGCAGTTGAGATGTGCGGTCGATGCCATAAGCCGCAAGTCATTCTGACGTCGGATTCCCGCCAAACTTGGCCATTGACTCTCTATAATTTATTTTGATTTATTTAAGGGCTTGGAACCCAGTAACGACCATTCTTTGATGCGGAACCTCGTGTGCATTATGTATGCCAGAGGTAGAATTTGGTCTATACCCTAAAACAACCAATGAGTTGCTACCTCTATGATTTTATACCTTAAACCCAACCTATAGGAGCTAAGTAACCTTTATGGGGTGCGGGCATTATCATTTGACCACGCAAAAGCGTGCGATCGATGGCACGTGCCACACGCCTGGTGGTCATGACCGTGTGGGAGATGCCACGTGGTCATGACCATGTGGTAGATGCCACGTGCCGCACGAGATTTCGACCTCGATTATTGACCATCTTTGGTCAATGACTTTTTGGGATTTTTAGAAACCTAATAAGGAGTTAGATCCCTAAAGTCATGTTTATAGCTATGTATTCTCAGCTATTTCGATTAATAACCCGATGACCTATTTTGTGCTTTCTGTTAATTATTCTAAATGTTAGAAACCTCTGGACAGCAAGTATTGTGTCACACCCCATTTCCGTACTGTTCAGAATGGTGTGATGAACCACTAATAACCAACGGTTCAACCAGGATCTCAAATAGGCTATCCCCGCGTTATCTAAACTTACACACATCCGTAATCATAATCAGAGTAAATACACAATAGCGGAAGTCTTATAATAACATGAACTGAGAAACTAAGATAATATCATTAATTTAATAGCAAATTATTCTATTTTCAACTTAGATATAAATAAATACCAAATACAAGTCTTCATTAAATTCAATAAAAGAAAACCTATAAAATATCTAATCAAATACACACGAGTTGCACTCGCAAGAGGAGTCGTTTGTATCCTCTTCAGCTCCAGCTTCCATCGCCGCTACCGTCCCGTACGCAGAAGCATTTATATAATCTTCAACCGTATAACCTGCATCATCAACTAAAAATATTCGACGTCGAGGGGTGAGCACACATCACGGCTCAGTTAGTAGCCAAAACAATGCAACAATACATATGCATGCAAATCCATTTATATCTTTGGTCCGGTTTAAAGTTTGCAGTATGCAATAGAAAGGTTTAGGTAGCCAAAGGTCGCGTTTATTGACCATGCCTCTATACACGAGTGTGTGACGTTACCCGAAGATCACGTTTATCGTCAACTCACATGCACCCAATCATGAACATTATATAACAAAGGTTACGGTTATTGCTATATAGTGCCATACCAACACGTAAGTCCTTGTTGGCGAGGGCTGCAAACTGGGCTCACAACTAACCAATCCTAATGCCAAAAGTGTATCCAATGCCTCACCCCAGCATCCCTTAGAATGTCCATAGAGATAGAGCTAAGGCCCCCCGGTAGAGTCAGAGACTACAAGGACCGAGACCACCTCCCCTGATACCCTACGACATAATAGTTCTGCTAAGGTAATGGCGATACGACGATGTCAATGCACAAGACTTGAGTTAGAGATAGAGCTAAAATGCTGAGACCCGCCAAAGGTTAACGTTTATTGACGTTCTCATCACACCTCCCTTGATACTCGCTCGCATCAAGCACAACAACCACACACATACAAGCACATGCCTATTCCTATCATCATCATCATCATGTTATAAACAATAAAGTAAATATGCATGAACAAGTAATAGAAATATTGGATGGCATGTTGTATGCACATTACAAATATATTCGCATAGAATTAAGCATAGCATAGGACTCAAGAAATAGAAAATAATTTATTATTAACCAATTTAATTTGGTGTTAAGGTTCCTCACCTTAGCTTGCTATAAAATGCTTTTCCAAGCTTTAAAATCACCTTTACAATGTTATTATATTGCTAGAAGACCTAACAAAGTCGATAGAATTTAATTAGAATTAATTCCAGATTTAAAAACCATTCTGTTAACTGAGGGTCGATGCTAGGGTCGATGGGTCTATCGACCCTCCCCTCTTTCTGGACTTCCCGAATGCTGAGGGTCGATGGTCAGGAATACCTAGGGTCGGATGGCCTATCGACCCTGGGTGCGACCCTTGGTGCACTCTGGCCCAATTTCCACTTTTTTAATCCATTCTTCGTGTTTGGGATCCTATGGCTTGCTCCTACATTCCATTCTACAGTTATTCCATGGTCTGAAACCATGTATAACCCACCTAGATAGCTTTCATGCACTTTCCTATGGTTTTCCATGAAAACCTAACCATAGATTGATGGTTTGGGTTTCTCCAAGATCACACTCTCAACATTAACTAACCTAAGGTCTATAGAAACTCATGGAATTAGTATCCATACCTGAGAAGATTACTTTTCCTTTGAAATTCTTCTCCTTTTTGCTAAGTTCTCTTCCTTCCCTTTCTTCTTCCTCTTTCCTTCTCCTCTCTTTCTCTCAATTCGATTAGGGTTGTGAAAGGAGTGAAAGTGGCTTAGGGACGTCCTCTAAATAGAGTAGGAATATCCTAAAATAAGTCCCTTTGAGATTAGGAAAGAATCCCATTTGAAAATATGGAAATTTCCAAATTTCTATTTTCTGCGGTAACCGAGGGTCGATGATCCCGTCGACCCTAGGGGTATAAGTTGTCCGACCCTCCCTCCAAAACTGAGGGTCTGACTTTCTGTTTTGGGAGGTCCGACCCTGCTTAGCTGGGTATGCGACCCTTCCCCTATTTTAAGTTTTTTTGGGTTGATTTGATACCTGGGATCTCGATCTCCTTCACGCCCTTGGTCCATTTGACTCGACCATGATGGGTGAACCTGGTTCAAGGTGATAAGACCGGGTTAGATTGACACGGGTCTTACAACTCCCCCCAACTTATAAAAATTTTGTCCTCGAAATTGTACGTACCTTCTTAATCAAATAAGTGAGGGTATTGCTTCCGCATAGCATTTTCTTCTTCCCATGTAATTTCTTCCATGTCTCTACTTTTCCATGTGACCTTAACATAGTAGATATCTCTATTGCGTAGACGTTGAAGCTTTCGACTAGTGATTTCTGTTGGTGTTGCTTCAAACGTCAAATCATCAGTCAATTCCAGCAAATCCACTGTCAAAACATGCGTTGGGTCTTTGACATACTTCTTCAATAGGAAAATGTGAAATACGTCATGCATACTTGACATGGATGGTGGTAGTGCTAACTGATAAGCCACTTTTCCACGCTTAGCTAAAATTTCATACGGCCCGACATATCTTGGACTTAGCTTCCCTTTCTGCCCGAACCTCTTCAATCCTCGCATAGGCGATACCTTAAAAAATACTTTATCACCTACGGAAAACTCCAGATCTCTTCGTCGAGTATCCGCATATTGCTTCTGGCGGTTCTGAGCTGTTCTGACTCTTTCCTTGATGATGTCAACCACCCGACATGTCTCTTCAAAAAATTTTGATCCAACAATACTACGTTCTCCAATTTCATTCCAAAACAAGGGAGTTTGACACTTCCTGCCATACAGTGCTTCATAAGGAGACATATGTATAGTAGCCTGATAGCTGTTATTATAAGCGAACTCAATCAATGGTAATCTTTCATCCCACGATCCCTTAAAATCAATTACACAAGCTCGTAGCATATCTTCTAGAATCTGAATTGTACGCTCTGACTGTCCATCTGTCTGTGGGTGGAATGCAGTACTGAACTTTAACGTTGTACCCATAGCCTTTTGCAATCCTTCCCAAAATTTGGAAGTAAATCGTGGGTCTCTATCCGACACAATACTTTCTGGAACACCATGTAAATCGTGGGTCTCTATCCGAGCTGTTTTAGTCAGACGGTCCACAATCACCCAAACTGCGTCAACTACTCGAGGAGTCAATGGTAATCCCGTGACGAAGTTCATAGTGATGCAGTCTCATTTCCATGCTGGTTCCGGTAGTGGCTGTAACAGTCCTGCGAGTCTTTGTCGTTCAGCCTTTACCTTCTGACAATTTAGGCATTGAGACACGAACTTAGCTACATCTGCTTTCATTCCCCTCCACCAATATAGTTTCTTTAGATCATGATACATTTTTGTACTCCCAAGATGTATCGAATAGATGGTGGTATGGGCTTCTTTCATCAGTCAGTGTCTAATGTCCATACTTTCTGTTTCAGGTACACATATCCTTCCTTTGTATTTTAGTACATTCTCGTCATCCAAGGTGAACTCAGGGCTAGTCCTACCTTTCTCAATATCTTCTTATACTGTTCTCAGATAAGGATCTGCTTTGATAGCTGTCTTCACTTCGTCCACTATATCCGGTATAATCTTCAATGCCGCGAACATATTCGAAAACCGATGAATAAACCCTTGGTTGGCTGATCCATCCACTGTATCTATCACATACTGCTCGTTGCCGTGATTGAATACCATTCCGGTAGTACACATTGCTGCAGTAGTGCTAACTTCTCCTTGAAATTTTATCATTGCTTTTTTGCTCAATGCATCTGCTACCACGTTCGCTTTTCCCGGATGAAACTGGATATCACAATCATAGTCTTTTAATAGTTCCAGCCATCTTCTTTCTCTCATATTCAACTCCTTCTGATTAAATAAATAAGTAAGACTTTTATGGTCCAACTTAATCTGAAATTTCTCTCCGTATAGGTAATGTCTCCATATCTTGACCGCATGTACTACTGCTGCTAGTTCTAGATCATGAGTGGGATAATTTTTCTCATGTACCTTTAACTGTCTTGAAGCATAAGCAATCACTTGCTCTCCTTGCTTAAGCACACATCCCAATCCCAGTCCCGACGCATCAGTGTATAAAGTAAATGTCTGTCCTGGCACGGGAATAGTCAAAATCGGGGCGGTTATCAATCTGGTCTTCAATGTCTGGAAGCTCTTCTCACATTTATCCGTCCACACAAACTTTTCACCCTTCTTGGTCAAACTGGTGAGAGGTACGGCAATCCGAGAATAGTTTTCTATGAATCTCCGATAATAACCAGCTAGACCCAGAAAGCTTCTGATTTCTGAAACGCTCTTTGGTACTTCCCACTTCACAATAGCCTCGATCTTGCTAGGGTCCACTTTGTTTCCTTCAGCGAATACTACATGGCCTAGGAATGTGACTTCACTTAGCCAAAACTCGCACTTTGAAAATTTGGCATATAGCTTCTCTTTCCTTAAACGTTGTAGGGCTGCGTTTAGGTTCTTGATATGGGTTTCCTTGTCCTTGGAATATACCAATATATCATCAATGAATACTATAACCGAGGTATCCAACATATCGTGGAAAACTCGGTTCATAAGTTCCATGAATGTTGCCGGTGCATTAGTTAATCCGAAAGACATCACCAAAAATTCATAATGTCCATATCTGGTCCTGAATGCTGTCTTTGGAATGTCCCCTTCTTTAATCTTCAGCTGATGATAGCCTGATCGAAGATCGATCTTAGAAAATAATTTTGCCCCTTGTAACTGATCGAACAAGTCATCGATCCGAGGTAGTGGATATCACTTCTTGATTGTCAGTTTATTCAACTCCCGATAATCGATGCATAATCGAACGCTACCATCCTTCTTCTTTACGAACAACACCGGTGCCCCCCATGGAGATATACTGGGTCGAATATAACCCTTGTTCAGCAGTTCTTGTAGTTGTACTTTTAATTCCTTCAGTTTTGTAGGAGCCATTCTATAAGGTGCTTTTGATATGGGTGCGGCTCCAGGTATCAGGTCTATTACAAACTCCGTGGCCCGGTCGGGTGGTAATCCGGGTAGTTCCTCTCGAAATACGTCAAGATAGTCCCGCACAACATTTATATCTTCCATTCGTGGTGCTTCCTTGGTTAGGTCGACCACTGATACAAGATACCCGACTGCTCCCTTGTCAAGGCACTTCTTAGCCTTTAATGCTGAGAGTATGAGCTTGCGTCTCCGGGGAAGTTTGGTTCCCGAGAAACTGAATTCTGCCCCTTCTTTGTCTTTGAATGTTAGCTTCTTTTCGGCGCATAACAAATTTGCAGAATGCCGAGCCAGCCAGTCCATTCCCAAGATGACATCAAAGTCTGCCATCTCAAGTTGTATCAAGGTTGCATTTAAGGTCTTCTCTCCAATGAGAACTGGACATGGTCCATAACCCTTCTCTAGTTCCACTTCTAACCCCATTGGTGACCGTACAAGTAATTTGTAGTCTAATGTTTTGATGGGTAATTTTGTCTTCTTTCCAAATGACACAGATATAAAGGAATGAGTAGCTTCGGAATCGAAGAGTACTCTGGCGGGTACGCCATTTATAGGTACAATACCTGTGATTTATCTTTACTTAGTCTACATGCTCATTCAATGTAATTATAGCTTTAAGAGTTTCAGTCATACCTGTGACCACATCGGGTGATGCGACAGCATCCTCTGATGTAATGGCATATACCCATCCTTGATGTAACTGCTTCTTGGGCTTTGGGCACTCCCTTGCCATATGCCCGGGTTGGTTGCAGTTAAAACACTTTAGGACTTTAGAATTTGGCTTTGACTGAGGTTGCACTGCTGAAGTGGTCTTGGGTGCAGTAGTAAAGTTCTGAGGACGGAAAGGCTTATACGTCCTGTTATTGCCTCCGTTGTAGGAGTTTCCGGCTAGTCTCTTGATGCCTCTGTTCTGAGTAAGGTAACTCTCCTTCTGGCTCGATTCAATCACTCGAGCAATCTGGACAGCTTCGTTGTAAATTTTCTTCTCTAAGCCCAGAACATTTTCTCTGATGCTTCCTCTTAGTCCCGCGACGAACCTACGGGTTTTGGTATCTTCTTCTTGCATGCTAGCCGGTGCAAAGAAAAACAGCTCTTCGTAGCACTGTTGATATGAGTCTACAGTCATCTGTCCCTGGTACAAGCTCAGGAACTCCTTCTCCATCGAATCTTTGAAGCTTCGTGAAAAATATTTCTCGAAGAATGCTTCTTTATATATAGCCCATGTCAGTAGGGCGTGCTTGGTCAGTAAATATGTCTTCGTGGATTTCCATCAATGGTGTGCGTCGCCCTTGAGCATGAAGGTGGCGCATAGTACTTTCTCTTCCTCTGTAATAGTCATCATGAGGAAGTTTCTCTCCATCTCGTCTATCCAGTGTGCTGACCACAATGGATCAGACGGCTTGCTGTTGAATTCTATGGGTTTCATCTTCAAAAATCTCTCCACTAGCCGGGAGTGATCCAGCTGGTTTTGGGGGTTTGCCCCAAACATATAGGGTGGATAGTGGTAATTCCCTTGAGCTGCTTCCGGTACCTGCACTGGAATCTGTGCAGCCGGTTGTTGAGGTGTCTGATGAGCTGGGTAGCTACCCACCGGGGCTGCACTGGCTTGTCCAGTGTGCATGGGTATGGCCTGAGTGGCTTGAAACATAATTTCCATGGCGACCTGCATCTGAGCCTGTGCGTGTTGCATCTGATGCAGCTGTTGTGCCAGGTTCATCACCACTGTTGCTAACTCTGGTGGTGGAGGTGGTAAATTTGTAGGGTTTGCTGGTTCTGGATTTCCCGGTGCGTGGTTATTCTCTTGACTAGTCTCCTCCACTGGTGGTGGTGGTGGGACTGCATTTCGGGTCTGTCGGGTCACTCTACGTCCAAACATAATTCTTTTCTGTGATTGGTGGTGCCTGAAAATCATCAAAATAGGTGAGAAGTCATTTATATTTCATGTCAGCACGCTAACCAATAATCAATTCCAATTCTAGCTCATTTTATAAAAAAAATACTGTCTTTTCTATGCAGGGTCGATGGTGAGGGTCGCTGGTATGTCCGACGACCCTTAGTTTCCGACCCTGGGAATGACCTGTTCTTCCCGAGAGCTGAGGGTCGATTCGAGGGTCGATTCGAGGGTCGATGGGTATCTGACCCTCGGTATCCGACCCTTAGTTTTCTGTCAGATTCCTGAGAGCTGAGGGTCGATGCGAGGGTCGATGGGTGTCCGACCCTCAGTTCCGACCCTTAGTTTTCTGTCAGGTTCCCGAGAGCCGAGGGTCAATGGGAGGGTCGATTCGAGGGTCGATGGGTCCAGTCGAATTGTCCGACCCTCGGACCAAAAATCAGATTTTTAAGATCCGATTATGGGTCATTTCTCACTATTCCTCCTCCGTTTCGACTCGTCTCTCCTCTCAGAGTTGCTACAGTGCTACTCTACCGTTTTTGATCGATTTTACTCCGGGTTTCGACGTCCACGTCATCACTACAGGTATGTCTTCTCATTTTTACCTGTTTTTAGGTTTCCATTTCTAGGTTTTTGCACCTTTAAATTGTATTTTCCTAATTAAACTTTTTCCAACCGTAAAAATTCGATTTTTATTGGGGGCTTTTGTTATTGGTGTCTCGAGGAACGAAAGCCCTCAAAAATTTTTGAATTTCATCAGTTGGTTATCGAAAAACTTGAAATTTTCTCTTTTTGTCCTAATTTGTCGACATTTTCGATTTTTCTTGAATTTCTTCAAATTGGACATCGTCAATTAAAATTTGCTACTGCATGTGGGTTGTAGGATATGTTTAAACCTTCGTAAGTCCTTATGCCCACTTGTATGGTGAGGAATGGGCTTTATGGTCAACTTACGTCGTTATTAAAATCAAGTTTTGGATTTTTATCCTATTAACTCCTTGTTTTCCTCCTCTTTCTTATTTGCAGATACTATTGCTCGTACCAAAGTACCCCGAGTTCGTGATCCCCTTTACTTTCGTTCTAATGAAGCCGAGGCACGGTATGCTGACTATGCCCGTAAGAAGGTTGAGGGTGGTCGTATGGTGAACTTGGCTGAGTTAGCCGTGTTCAACGTAGAGGGAGCCTTTGGTGACATGGGGTGGCTTTCTGTCATTACATACAATGCGTGCACCTGCCCGGATTTGGTGCGTCAGTTCTATTGTAATCTCCAGGTGGTGGGGAATTACAATGACGTTGAGCATGGTCAGGAGTTGAGCATCACCAGCTACGTCAAAGGGGTAGATATCTCCTTCGACTATCGGCCGCTGGCCGACTTGTTGGGCATTCCTTATGATGGCCCCATGGTATACTGTGCGCTTGGAGAGCCACAGTTTGTTGAGATGGAGATGAGGGCAGAGATCGATAATCAGTTGCTCCGTCCTGATCATTGGCAGATGAGAGCCTGTTACTTGTGTAAGACCCGCACTCTGAAAACCTGGTCTAACCTTGGTTTTGTATCGTGACAGGTCTTCCGATCATCACTGAGCCAGACGGGGCAAGCGGATAACAAACAGGTACGAAATCGGACCGAAGTCGACCAATTATACCTAATTTTAGGTATACCGGTCGATGGTACCGGATGATGGTACCGGTCGACCGGTATGGCCTGCACAGCTAGGTGCGGGAATTTGGAAATTGGTCTCTGCGGGTCCCGCTTTCCTGATTTCGAATCCAGAAGTTTCCTAATCCTAGTGGGGTTACTAAACCCTATTTCTAGCCTATAAATACACCCTTAAACCCCTCAAATCCTTTCCATTGTCTCTCACAAACCCTAGAGAAGAGAAAGAGCTTGGAAAGGAGAAGGAGCTAGGAAGAAGAAGGAGGTGCCGCCATTACCGTTTGACGAAGCTCACGCTACGCCTGTCAACGGTAAGTGTTTGAATCCCTCTTCTTACCCTATGTTAGTTGTGTGGGTGGATCAATACCATGCAAAGTAGGTATTGATCTAAAACCCTAAATTGGCCAATAAACCCTAAGTTGCCGTCAAACCCTAGATTTGAGTTTCGAGATGATATTTATCGAAACGAGACTTGAATGAGTTGGGGATAATTCTAACTCAAAGCCTAGACTTAGAATGGATAGGAGAAACCCTGAAAATCCATGGAGGATGATCGACGGCAGTCGAAAAACCATGTATGGTCTTCCGGAGACATACCGGTCGACTATACCGGTTGCACATAGTGCGACCGGTATGTTGCGACCGCTACCTCTCGGGAGGTTATCTGTGGGGACCGGCTGATCATACCGGTCGCCAGTCTTTCCCACAGAGCTGCGACCGGTACATGCCACCGGTCAGCTCTGTGAGGGTAGTTTGTGATCTCTGTTGGTTTCCGACCAACATGAAACCCTAAAGAATGTTATGTTAATGAAACCCTAATATTATGTAGGACGCTGTGACTTATCGTTTGGACCTTGCGACGTGGAGCAAGTTATTGAACGAGCGTCAGGTAAGGGAATCTGACCTAAACCTAATAATTAATGGACAGTAAATCGTTGTTAATCATTGAATATCTATGATGTGATGTTTGTGCATATTCACATGCCATCCTTTACTTTCAGTTATTATTATTGTTCATGCATTCATAGGATGTGATTGTTAGGCATGTGATTGTTTTCGTTGGTGTGTGGAGTGGGGCATGGGCCTGGGATCGCTCTTCACACTGGCACCTTTTGTAGTATTCTATCTTAACATGCTTGGTACGGGTGGGGTATCAGGGGAAGATCGTGGTACGTTGGTCTCCGATATTGATGTTGTCTCGGCCATCGTTGGGTGGTACTGAGGATTCCGAGTCGACGCTGACTTGTCCACGATGCTTTAGCTCTATCTCTATGCCGTAGGGAGTTATGTTGGGATAGGGTCTACCTGCGTATTGTTTCTATCCTAGTGGGTTAGTTGCGGATAGGGTATCAGGGGGAGGTGAGGTTTTGGTGGTCTCCGACCCGGCCTGCACGCTCTAGCTCTATCTCTATGCCGTAGACGGCTGTGCTGGGATAGAGCATACATTGTTGACATATAGGATTGGTTAGTTGCGAGCCCAGTTTGCGAGCCCTGGCCAGTAGGGGCTTAGGTACTGGTATGGGTAGAGTATCAGGGGAGGTGCCGGTATACCTTAGCTCTATCTCTATTCCATGATGGGTGCATGTGGGTTGGTGGTAGTGTGATTACTGTGCGACGCCACACACTCGTGTATAGAGGTGCGGGGGCCACCAAACCTTTCTATAGCACATTGCAAACTTAAAACCAAACCACAGCATAAAATTGATTGTTACTCATGCATAATCTTGTGAAACTGTTTGATTGCCTTACTGAGCTGTGTTGTGTGCTCACCCTTTGTACGTACATTGTTGTAGATCTGGATGCAGGTTATACTGTGGACGATTACGTAAACGCTCCGGCGTATGGTGGTGCTGCGGTGTTGGATGTACGAAGCGGGACAGGACGAGCATGACGCTTCATGCGAGTGCCCTTTCTGCGTGTACCTGTGATTTGTTTTATTTATTTGTTTCAGTTATTTTTGTTTGTTATTAAGAGATGTAAAAGATTATTATTTTATCTTTGAATTTGAATAATGGGATATTTATTTAAATTATCAATAGATACTCGGTTCATTCTATCTAAAGTCTTCCGCTGTATATTTATATTCTGATTGTGGTTATGTGTAATTGGTTTGTATGGGTGGGCACGGCCTATTCGAGATCCTGGTGTGAACCGTTGGTTCAATGACGGTTCACTCACACCGTTCTGGTTGGATCAGAATTTGGGGTGTGACAACTTGCGTCCAACTCCACGGGTCTTCTGTAAGATTATTCAGCATAATCTGATCCCGCAGAGTGGGCACTATGAGAGGGTGTCTCAGCTGACCCAGTTCCTGATATACAGTATATGCACTCGACAGCCCGCCCTGCCTTCCATACATCATCATGCGGACCATGATTAGTGCTACATTGTCCGGTCATAGGGGTAATCTACCCTATGGACGTATGATCACTGTCCTGCTTACTCGCATGGGGGTGGACTTAGTGGATGAGAAGATTCAGGAGAAGACCTTCTCGTCGCCTCTAGATTGGGAGGCTATCTGCAAGATGGGGCTGCGAGATGCTGAGGTTAGTGATGAGGAGAGGAATGCGATGGTGCGCCCTCACACTCGTGTCGAGATGGCTGACACCGAGGCTGCTGCTGCCGCTGCTAGGGTTCGCATGGATCTTGTCGACGATGATGACCGTATGTATATGGATGTCGACTCGATACCACCACCTTCACCCACACATGCGGCTGGTGTTGGTACTTCTTCTGCGGCGGATCCTGTACCTGAGGCTGGTCCTTCGCATGCGGCTGGTCCTTCACTCCCACCTTCCGACATGATGGAGATCTTGCGGGAGATCGTGGAGGCTCAGTGCAGATCTGATCTGAGGATGGAGAAGTTGCTAGACGCTCAGCGTATGAGGGTGGATGAGCTGTTATCGGTCCAGCGGGCGACTGATAGGAGGGTAGCCGATCTTGTAGCTAGTCTCCGGACGACCCAGACCCAGGTGGCTTGGTTGACTCGGGTCTATGCTGAGGACTATGACCGAGATCGTGAGGCACCGCCTCCTCCTTCACCCCCAGCTTCATGATTGTGTTTATTATCTTGAACTACAGAGTAATTGTCGGTGTGGACTGTACTCTGCTTTAGTTATGTATATACATTTTGTTTCTCTCTTTCGTTGTATGTAACTTGTTTCCCCTTGTTATAGATGCATTATTCTCTTTTTAAATTTGGTCTCAATCATCACTTATGCTTATAGTGTGTTTATATTAAAGCTTTTAATTTATCCTATCTCAGTTCACAATTGTGTTGAATGTATGCTAGTTCAGCGGACAAGGCCTGAGATGCTCTGATACCAAGTTGTCACACCCCAATTCCGCACTGTTCAGAATGGTGTGATGAACCACTAATAAACCAATGGTTCAACCAGGATCTCAAATAGGCTATCCCCGCGTTATCTAAACTTACACACATCCGTATTCATAATCAGAGTAAATACACAATAGTGGAAGTCTTATAATAACATGAACTGAGAAACTAAGATGATATCATTAATTTAATAGCAAATTATTCTATTTTCAACTGAGACATAAATAAATACCAAATACAAGTCTTCATTAAATTCAATAAAAGAAACCTATAAAATATCTAATCAAATACACACAAGTTGCACTCGCAAGAGGAGTCGTGTGTATCCTCTTCAGCTCCAGCTTCCATCGCCGCTACCGTCCCGTACGCAGAAGCATTTATATAATCTTCAACCGTATAACCTGCATCATCAACTAAAAATATTCGACGTCGAGGGGTGAGCACACATCACGGCTCAGTTAGTAGCCAAAACAATGCAACAATACATATGCATGCAAATCCATTTATATCTTTGGTCCGGTTTAAAGTTTGCAGTATGCAATAGAAAGGTTTAGGTAGCCAAAGGTCGCGTTTATTGACCCTGCCTCTATACACGAGTGTGTGACGTTATCCGAAGATCACGTTTATCGTCAACTCACATGCACCCAATCATGAACATTATATAACAAAGGTTACGTTTATTGCTATATAGTGTCATACCAACACGTAAGCCCCTGTTGGCGAGGGCTACAAACTGGGCTCACAACTAACCAATCCTAATGCCAAAAGTGTATCTAATGCCTCACCCTAGCATCCCTTAGAATGTCCATAGAGATAGAGCTAAGGCCCCGCGGTAGAGTCAGAGACTACAAGGACCGAGACCGCCTTCCCTGATACCCTACGACATAATAGTTCTGCTAAGATAATGGCGATACGACGATGTCAATGCACAAGACTTGAGTTAAAGATAGAGCTAAAGTGCTGAGACCCGCCAAAGGTTAACGTTTATTGACGTTCTCATCACACCTCCCCTGATATTCGCTCGCATCAAGCACAACAACCATACACATACAAGCACATGTCTATTCCTATCATCATCATCATCATGTTATAAACAATAAAGTAAATATGCATGAACAAGTAATAGAAATATTGGATGGCATGTTGTATGCACATTACAAACATATTCGCATAGAATCAAGCATATCATAGGACTCAAGAAATAGAAAACAGTTTATTATTAACCAATTTAATTTGGTGTTAAGGTTCCTCACCTTAGCTTGCTGTAAAATGTTTTTCAAAGCTTTAAAATCACCTTTACAATGTTATTATATTGCTAGAAGACCTAACAAAGTCGATAGAATTTAATTAGAATTAATTCCAGATTTAAAAACCATTCTGTTAACTGAGGGTCGATGCTAGGGTCGATGCTAGGGTCGATAGGTCTATCGACCCTCCCCTCTTTCTGGACTTCCCGAATGCTGAGGGTCGATGGTCAGGAATACCTAGGGTCGGATGGCCTATCGACCCTGGGTGCGACCCTTGGTGCACTCTGGTCCAATTTCCACTTTTTTAATCCATTCTTCGTGTTTGGGATCCTATGGCTTGCTCCTACATTCCATTCTACAGTCATTCCATGGTCTGAAACCATGTATAACCCACCTAGATAGCTTTCATGCACTTTCCTATGGTTTTCCATGAAAACCTAACCATAGATTGATGGTTTGGGTTTCTCCGAGATCACACTCTCAACATTAACTAACCTAAGGTCTGTAGAAACTCATGGAATTAGTATCCATACCTGAGAAGATTACTTTTCCTCTGAAATTCTTCTCCTTTATGCTAAGTTCTCTTCCTTCCCTTTCTTCTTCCTCTTTCCTTCTCCTCCATTTCTCTCAATTCGATTAGGGTTGTGAAAGGAGTGAAAGTTGCTTAGGGACGTCCTCTAAATAGAGTAGGAATATCCTAAAATAAGTCCCTTTGAGATTAGGAAAGAATCCCATTTGAAAATATGGAAATTTCCAAATTTCTATTTTCTGCGGTAACCGAGGGTCGATGATCCCGTCGACCCTAGGGGTATAAGTTGTCCGACCCTCCCTCCAAAACTGAGGGTCTGACTTTCTGTTTTGGGAGGTCCGACCCTGCTTAGCTGGGTATGCGACCCTTCCCCTATTTTAAGTGTTTTTTGGGTCGATTTGATACCTGGGATCTCGATCTCCTTCACGCCCTTGGTCCATTTGACTCGACCATGATGGGTGAACCTGGTTCAAGGTGATAAGACCGGGTTAGATTGACACGGGTCTTACATATTGGACCATAGAGATTAATAATAAAACCCTTGTTATGGTGCTAGAACACCCCTGACTTCGTTAGAAGAAGTCCTTCTTAGTATTAAGGCTAATAGAAAGTATTTTTGACTAATGAGTGTGCTATCTCATGGTGTGTTAGCCACACTGCACCTACCTTGTATGGACAGCATGGTTATTATACATTAGAAGTTATCTTTAGTCTATGAACAATAACAAATGGAATTAATAATGAACCCCAAAATGCTATGGCATGAACTACCAGACAAGTATAACGCGGTGAACACCAAAATAATAAGCTTAAAGAGAGACTGGAATAATTCTTTTGGATAATACATTAATGAATAATATTGTTATGACTTAATAGAGCTATAAGGACTCTGGTAAGCAGTTACCTAGCCGAAATTGTTGTAGCTTACTCTCTATCTTTTGGGAAAGAAACAAAACCCTTGGATGCGTGTGTTTCTCTATTTACTATGTTGTGTGATGGCGTAAGGATGATAACATGCTTTTGTGTGATAACATATTATCTAATAAACTGCATTATTTGCTCATTCATATGCATTTCTTCCGTGTGCGATCAGTGATACTCATAGTGGTTTGGAAGCGGGGTGGTATAGGATGCCTTGTGACCTCTCCATGAAAGGTAGAACTGATCTTGGTGATTCATGATGTCTAGTTAAGTCAATAAGGAGGAACGTAAGAGGAATGGGATGCTTGCACCACTTCTTACTGGTGCTGCTTTGCATTGACCTTATGTAATCTAGCCAAGTTATAATTTCCTATGTGTGAGCGGACGGGGTTGGAAACTCGGTGACGTTACGGTCCAATAATATGGCTAATTAGGTGAACATGGTTAGTTGAACATTAATATTCATATAACTATACCCCTAGTCATTATGGGGTTATGTAATGGCATGGATTCAATAAAAAAAAGTGGTATGAACATAGTTGTGATGCTCCCCACAACCAACGTAATTCAGGTGACTGGGTGAGTTGACTAGTGGGATTACTATCTCCTCAAGTGGCTGGGGTAATATAGGCTTGGGATGAGTTGTGGGCAAGTGGTCGACATAATACGGGCTTGTTCTATAATGACGGACCCATACTTAGGGATGTTTTTGTGCTCTATGTATGGAACAACATCATTCGTAGTAGAGACCCGTGCAGCCTAGAGACTCCATGCATGGGTTGTCTTAAGCTGGTACTTATAATTATCATACTTGACCGTAGTTGATAGTTGCATGCTTTTGCTTGTTGAACGTTTAATTTTCTTGCTAAGCTCAGTGGTTGAGCTTACCTTGTGTGCACAAATTATTTTTAGATGTTGTAGGTTTTTCGCTTGATTGTTTCGATTTGTCTTTCATCTGGTGTGGAGGATGAAAATAGTGAACCTGAGGAAGAGTCTCTAATCCATCGTGTAATGCATAGACTTACTTCTAGGCCTAGGATGAGCCTATTCCGCTTTGGCTTTGGGATTTTATTACTTTAGGTTTATGTTTTAAATAAGCTTTGAATAATGGTTATTACTTTAATTTGAATTATTCTGGAATTAGGTAATGGTTTTAATTACTTTAGATTTGAGATAATGCTTTAATAATTTTATTTAAACTTTAATAATTATGGGGATTTGAATAACTTGGATGAGTTCATATTAAATCTTTATATGTCAGCATATAATAATTGGTTTTTAGTTTACAAGACTTCCACTCATAATCATTCTCAGATTTCTTAATAAATGATTTAATTGGGTATGGAAATTGGAAATGATCATATTACTCTAATTAATTCTGTAACAAATGTTTAGGGGTTGATTTGTAGAATACCATGATGTGCGATCCTGGAAGGGAATTTCTTGTGCCCAGAAAGGATGGAGAGATCCCGTTGCATTCCATAGTACCGATACGACGAAAACAGGGTGTGACAGCTTGACCGTGAGACCCTAGCTCTATCTCTATTTCGTAGGAAACTATATTAGGGTAGGGCCTTGGATACGTTGTAATGACATATATGATTGGTTAGTGACAGAACCCAGTTTGCAAGCCCTTGCCAATAAGGGTGTACAAATTAGTACGAGATAGAGTATCAGGGGGATGATGGTGGTAGTGTGGTTGGAGCCGAAGCTCTATCTCTTGGAGTGAGTGTTGTGGGACAACAACAGTAGTGTGGTTGTAGCCTGACTGTTGGGATTAGTCACACTCTCGTGCATGGAGGTGTGGTTGTAGCCTATCCTTACCAATCACATTGCAAGCTTTGCCAAACCCAATGTTGAATGTTTTCTCATGCATATTGCCTGCTACATTGTCTCAATTCTTACTGAGCTAAGTTGTGAGAAAAAAACTCACCCTAAAAATTCATATTCTTTTTAGATGTTGATGCAGGGTATACTGTGGAGAACTGCATTGGTTCTCTGGCTTATGAGGTGTTGCTGCATTAGATCTGCAATCAATGGAGAACGAGCATGACTCGTCATGCGAGTGCCACTATTGCATATATCTTTAGGTTTTATTCTAAGTTTGGATTATAAGACTTGTAAGGGATATGTTTAATTATGTTTTGGTTAACATATGAGATAATTGGTTTAAATTATTATTTTATCATTAAATACTAAAAGGAAATCCTATGGGTTGGATTGCTCGTGTGTCCACGGGACAAATCCCATTTGAAATGGATGGTCATTTAATAAAGTCTTCCCATATACTATATATTCTGATTTATGGTTTGTATGCGTGGTTTGTGTGTTGACACGGTCTTATCTGATCCTTGTGTGAGCCATTGGTTTGATAGTAGTTCATTCACACTTCTGCTTCGACCAAAATTGGGGTGTGACAGGTGGCCTCCATTATTGGATGCCATTTATGTGGAACCACCACCATCAATGGTGTTTCCAACATCACATTTAAAAAGGAGGGGATGGACCAACCTTGATGAAGAAGGAGGGTTTAATGCTTAAGCTTGAGCTTGAGTCCTAAGTCCTCCCAAAAGCTCACCATAATCTCCCTACACACAAACTCCAGTGTCTAAAAGGAGTAATGCGCCTTGGGCTCCCTATTTATAGACAATGATGAGAGAGAATGTGACTCTCGCGCATAAGTCAGCGGTAGGGAGCTGGATGACTCATTTGTCGGCACAGCAGTCGACAGAGCTAAAATAGCCTTGACATTGGTTCATCGGGCCCTACACAATGAAATACATGCTGGGCATACCTAGGATTCACTATTACACTTATAGGTCCAGTTGAGTATCCCTTACTTACACTTCAGATGTATCCATCGGGTCCACATTGGTAACTTCAGCTGGCTGAGTGGGAAGACTTGACACAGGGAAAATCCAGGTCACTACGGGATTATGGGTGCAGTTCTTACACCAATAATAGTTGGAATTAGTAGATCTAACAACTGCAAATTACCCTTTAAAGTTATAGGTTGATCCAGGGCCTTTTGCGGGAGATTTTTCATCCAAAACTTAATTGGGTGATCCATCTCTTTTTTGGTTTCGTAAACCAAGGACCTTAGATCATCAAACAAGTTGTATTAGGTTAACTGAAAATCAAATATTAAATGATACAATAAAAAGGAGGGGGGAGGGGATGACCAGATCAAAGAAATTGTAGCCATGCAGTCATCACTTATTCCATATCCTCTGTAAGAAATCATCATATTATATTGATTTCCCAACTTAGGGTCAAACTCCAACTCCATCAACTTATCCAACCCATCTGTATCAAGAATAGCATAAAGTTCTCATCCATGAACTATAATTGTGAGGATGAATGAGCCAAAAAAAAAAAAAAAATAAAGAAACGGAACCAGAAAAAAAACGAAAAAAAAATTTCTCCAGGAACCAATTGCGATTCAATCCAAGAAACAAAAGGGGGTAGTGGATAAGGTAAGGGTAAATAGGACATTTCAACTTTCATTAAGGGTATTCTTGTCCTTAAATTTTTTAGTGTTCGTTGACATCATCATCCAACGGAGATCTATTAATGGATTGGGCCTCTTTGTTACACGTTGATACGGGAGAATAGGCCTCTCCCAACCAGGTATCGACACGTGTATATTAGTGCCCGAGATCTTGAGGCAAGGTCCACATTCTTATATTTCAACTTGCACGTTTAAGACAAAAGCAGCTCCTGATGAGCCGGAACCACCAATGAGAATAGTAAAAAGTCTCGGAGCCTCACATCCTCTTGACCTCGGAGGTTGGGATTCTTGTTGATCTCGGATATCCCATAGGCCTCGGAGCCTCGCCCTATAGAAGCCTCGGCACCTCCCAGTATGAAGATCTCGTCATCCCTTCAATACAATAGTCTCAGCACCTCTTCAAATAGACCTCGACATATTGATCCATACACTACATGCCAGCTGTACTGCGACGTACAAGTGGGGCCCATTCATATAAATGCAGAGACCTAACTTCCTCCCTAGGTGATCCCAAAGGAAAAATCAACGGAGTCCTGAGAAGAGAACCCCACTATCCGATGACTTAGCAGAAAATCACTTGATCACTAGATCAATGGGAGTAAATCACACTCCAGGGAGGACATTCACAACAGGAGACGTGGCCAGCTCCCACATCCAAATCACTCCCAACATATAAATAGAGGAAGCAAACCCAGGTAAATGTACAGATATTTTTCTAGCCTTCAAGCTCAGAGCAAGCTAGCTACCAGAATCCCCTTCACTCAAACGGACAATCTTTTTTACCTATCCCATACTGTTTGTCCCTCAAATTGACTTAGACATCGGAGTGGCCAAAGGGTGTCTACACCCGACCCTCGCTACGGTGTCCCTTTTTCCTTTTTGCAGGAACTACAGGCGAGCTAAAGACCGTTCCAGTTTGGAATGACAACACACGTAATGGATATTAGGGTGGTATGGATATTGTTAGAAACTATTTGATGGTAAATGTAATTAGTCCAAACTATAGGGGCAGTACATGTAATTTTTCTTAAAAAATATGAAATTTTGAAGATCTATACAATAATTCGAAAAAATATGTTTAAAAAATTGGAACGCATATAATTCGACATGTAAGAAATGGTTTATATTGACCATGTTTCTAATTCAGACACATCTAATCAATTATGTTCCCATGGATTAATATTTTTTTCATGTATTTTCAAGTTTCAACCACTCCAAAAAAAAAAAAAAAAAGGATTTTTAATTTTTTTTTCCTTTATCTATACCCTATTTTAGAGAAGAAGTCTTTCTAAGTGAGTCGCATCTACACCTCTCCTAAGCCACATCGAGTATTCAATGTGTTTATATCGATTGCATGAATCATTGCTTCAGTGATGGATCCACATCTTCTCCTATGACAGTTGTGGCAATCAGAACTATCGACTGATCCAAGAACTGGAGTTCAGTGGGCACTGGATGAAATCCAGCCCTCGGCAGCCGGAACTGCCGCGGGACACGATTTGTATACGCTTCATTGGTTATATAGTGTCTTTTTTTTTTAATTATTATTTTTATAATTTTTTTTTGGGTAAAAGTAAAAATTAAAAGAATATATAGCTCTCTCTCGCCGCCCACCTAGCGTAAGGAGTTCTTGAAACCCTTTGATGGGTCTGAGCAACTCTGAGAAGCTAAGCAGTTGAGAATTAGCCACCAATGATGCTTGAGAAGCAATTTCGGACGAGCTGAGTGGTAGGACAAGACCAAACAACCTAGCTTCCATAATGTAAGTTTCTGTGTCCTCATAGATTTCATTGTGTTCTGCAATTTTTTTCTACTCTGAAATTTTGATTATCGTCCCTAAACGTTTCACTCTGTTTGAATTTTAACATCTCATTTCTTTAATTTCCCCACTGGATATGAATATATGTCTAATGGTTGAAAACCCAGAAATCTTTTCATTTTGGTGGTTTTCTCTTTAACCAGAAAACGATCTTTAAGTGTTATTTGGCTATAGTATATTTCTTCCTCTATTTTCTGAAGTAAAGATTTTTCTCATTAATTCTAAATACATAAAAACAAGCAAACGTTCATTATGTTTGTTGGGCCCTCTAGTTTATTGTCAAATGGGTCAGAGAAGAATGGTTTGATCTTTGACACTTACAGCTAGTTTGCACATGATTGTGGTTGAAGATTTCTATACTTCAGGCTTTGTAATTTGAATGATATTCCATAGTTTTCCTGGAGGAAAACATTACAAGGATTTCATTACTAAACGAATCTGTAATTATACAACATTTTAGCACCTTAGAAAATTGCCATTAGGCTACAAACGATGGAAAATTAAGTCAACGTAGCTTCATCTTCCCACTCTACTTCCTGGAATCTGGTCTCTGACTCAACCTGGAAACACATTTGGCACTGCACCTCATCCCCCAAGATCAAGCACTATGTGGGGTGCTTGTGCCCAAGGTCTCTCTACAGGTAAGGGGCTCCATCGCCAGTGTATCCCCATTGATCCGTCTTGTCCTAGGTGCGGCCACCTTGTCAAAGCAATTGATCATACTCTTCTGGGCTGTGCCTTCGTGCAAGCAGTTTGGTTTTGTAGTACTCTTTCCTACTATGCCCCTCCTAATGACGATCCTCACCTACTTTTTTGGGTCAACAACTGGGATTCATTCATGGCGGGTACCGACAAAACCTCATTCAAGAAAGTTATCAGCTTGTCCACTTTCCTCTGTTGGTAAATATGGCTCTCTAGAAATGACTTAGCTCTCTCAAAATGACTTAATTTTTAGCCAAATGCTTGACTCCAATGGAAGTAATAGAGCAAGCCCAGGGAGCTCATAATGAATTATGTGAAGCTACTAGTCCCTCACCCTCACATCCTCCAAGCCACAATGCACACTCTTCACCTCCAGCTTCCTGACATCCCCCCTCCAAATGGCTATCTCAAACTGAATTGCGACGCCTCTCTAAAACGTTGTGGCCACCTGGTCGAAGCAATTGATCATACTCCTCTGGGGTGCACTTCGTGCAAGCAGTTTGGTTTTGTAGCACTCTTTCCTACTATGCCCCTCTTATGACGATCCTCACCTACTTTCTTGGGTCAACAACTGGGATTCATTCATGGCGGGTACCAACAAAACCTCATTCAAGAAAGTTATCAGCTTGTCCACCTTCCTCTGTTGGTAAATATGGCTCTCTAGAAATGACTTAGCTCTCTCAAAATGACTTAATTTTTAACCGGAAATGCTGGACTCCAATGGAAGTAATGGAGCGTGCTTAGGGAGCTCATAATGAATTATGTGAAGCTACTAGTCCCTCACCCTCACATCCTCAAGCCACAGTGCACACTCTTCACCTCCAGCTTCCTGACGTCCCCCTCCAAATGCCTATCTCAAACTGAATTGCTATGCCTCTCTAAAACGGGATGGCCTCGGGGGTCTGGGTTTGTCTTGCGTGGTCACAGTGGCACCCCTCTTTGTGGGGTTTCAGAGCCCGCCAAGGTACGAAGGGTAAATCGGCTAGTTGTTCCAAATTTCATACATATTTTCACTGGAGAAGCCTTAGCAGTCTGGTCTGCATTACAGTTCGTCATCTTTGAAGATTTCACCTTAGTTCAAGTGAAGTTCGATAATCAGGAGCTAATCAAGTTCCTAAACCACTCCACCGAAACTCCAATTATAGAAGCGGCTGTGATTAGTCAAGATTTTGTGCACCTGGCATCTCGTTTTACCTACTGCTCTTTTACCTTAATTCCTAGGAGATCATTGCAGATTCCGTAGCCAGGAAGTAGCTTTCTATATTGAGCAGGATGGGATTACCCAATTCCAATCCTTGGTTCCATGACCTGTGTATCGTTGATGTCATGAGTTTTGCTCATCCCTCTGTTGAATAAATATCCCATTCACCTCCCTCTCCCCCTCTCTCCCTCTCCCCCAAAAAAAAAAAAAAAAAAAGAATTAAACTGTACTAGTGTAGCACCATCTGTATATCGTACTAATGAATAAACCTGTGAAATCCATCACCAAATTGATCCTCTGATACATCCTTAAACTCTGGTGATGGGTTTCTAGAAGTCTAAATGACTAGGTTTCAGAAACTCAGATCAAACTAGAGTCAGTGAAGTTCAAAAAACCAGAAATAAGATAATAACTGTAAACTGAAATATGGTGTTCATATTTTTGCCAAAATTCAATGGATTCCTCTAACCAAGTACAAAAACAGAATGTAAGAAACTGAAGTCGATCCATGGGTTTGATCTCTTGCTTCAGGGGAATCCTTGTAGAATGAGGACTTTTCTAGAGGTAGAGTCGAGATCAATGCTTGGAATGAGACCAGAACAGCAAATAGATGTGATCAGAGTAAGTAGCAGTAACAGCAGAACTCAGTTGTAATATAAAAACAGTATTTAGGACTCAGAATCTGAAACAGAAGCCAAAAAAAAAAAACCAAAATCTGAGACAAGGTCTAACAACTTCAGGATATTCGTTAGCAGTAGGATTCTTAGTAAACAATGGAAAAATCAGACTTTGAAATGATGAACAGGTTCAAAACAGAATCTGGTTGCTAAGACAGAAACCAGATTTGAAACTCTGATATATTCAATTAGGATCGGGAAATCCAGCAACTGCAGAAGAGCTGAAAAGAAAACCAGAAAACTTAAACAAGGGATGCACATGTGATTTTTTTTTTCCGATTGAATAAAGTAGAAATAAGATGAAAGATGGAAGGAGGGGTATGACCTTGGAATCGCCACCAAAGCCCTTGATTGGAGTCACCACCAATCAACCTACTGAATCACCACAACAGGGTTGATACTGAACCACCATAGCTTCGTGTCAGAATCACACAGGAGTGACAGAACCAAAGGCAAAAGCCGACTTCATTGTCAATTTCATGTTTAGGGCTGTAGTCCCTTACAAACTTATATAGAAGACTCATCACGAGTCAAACTAGTCCTAAAACTCCTTCAAAATTAAGGAATGTAGCTTGAATGAAGCCTTGACTCTTTGAGATATATTCTAGACCAACTAAACTAAAATAAAAAAATAGGACTCTAACTAGACCCACCAACTTAAGTAATTAATAAATCCCCTATTCCCATTTCCTACCCATAATTTAGCCCAGTTGAAGTGGCCCATTACAGTGAAAACCCATTGGACCAATGCCCAACATATATAAAACCCAACCCAAGGCTTATTTTCACTAAAATAAGCCCACCTATTTGATTTAATGATGAGAGAGAGAATCCCAAATAACCAGAATCATGGTGAATCTGATAGAACATATTCTGAAACTATGAATACCATTAAATCCAACCAATATATGCCCATCAAACCATAGAATTAGATGTAGGATTTGATCAGGAACAAAATACCCAAATTTGAAGTTGATCTGATGGTCGGATTCAAAGGTGTAAAGAATTTTTTATCAGACTAGGATTTCCCCGGTTTACATGTAAAGATAAAATTCTGATTTAAGAGTCTAGCCGTTTGATGCATGTCAGACTCAATAGCAGTGCAGGGAATAATATTAGATCAATGATATTCGAATATGGAACCAATCAGATGGGTAGATGGCTAGTTATGAGCGATTGTAGGATTAGGAATACCCTTCAACTAGTGGATGGCAAAAACAATATAAACTTCAGATGTAATCAATTCAGCAATCAGATGTGGAATTAATGTACTGATATAGCAATTACTCAGCAGACTCAATAATCGATCACAATATGAGAGTGAGAATAAATCCAGAATCGAATTGTTCGAAAGGAATAATTGGATTTAAAACCCAAGTCTGTAACTGATGTGTAGGAATTAAATGCTCAGCCATTATTTGAAGAACTAAAACATTAAATTGCCGGTCAACAGTAACTGAAATCCACTATTAAACCTGAAGACCGAGAGTCTAATGGTATTTAATAGATCAGAAGTTGCAGCCACAAGAAAACTCAACAATAACCTAAATCCGAGAATAACAGATTGAAGAAAACAACCCAGAACTTAAAAGAAGCTGTCGGTTGGAGACTCCGTACAAGTTTAGGCTGCTGAACTCTTAATTAAAGACTTTTAATAGCAATGACTTCCTAAAACAGTAGCCGTTTAGAAAAAGGAGAACCTTCTAGTTGTGGACTACTTACTTCCTAAAGCAAAACAACTTAAAATTAACTTAATACTTATCTAAAATTACTTGGGCTATTAACACCTAATGGGCCTCATAATGGCCATTGGCCAAACAAATAACACTTAAAATAACTTTGAAACTAACTAAGCCCAGTGACTAAACAAAGAAAAGCCCAAATATAAGACAAGCCCAATGGATCAAATAACAACAAGAATGTACAAAAAAAAAAAAAAAAAAAAAGAAAAAGAAAGCCCAAATTATGGGCTGTTCTTAGCCTTGTCATGAGCTGTAGCTGCATTATTTCTTTGTTTGTTTTTTTTTTTTTTTTTTTTGGTTGAGATAAGTTTATTGAGATAAAATTGGTGAATAAGCCAAAACTTCATTCTCACACAAGTGAAGAAGCCAAGGAGTGGAAGCTTGCCAATCTGTCCGACACAGAATAGACAGGCCATCCTAGTAAGGCGGTAGGCAGTGCCATTAGCCAATCTTGAGATATGAGCTAAATAAAGATAGCTCAAAACACTTGTAAAATTCAAAATATCATGCACTATAAGTGCAATCTCAATCGGAGGAGCTCCATTCTGACTTGTAGAGCCTGGATCATTTCCAGATTGTCTGATTCAAAGACGATACTCCTGAAGCCTTCTACTACTACAAACCAAATCTCTATACGCTAAGCTTCAGCCTCCCAATGAGAATGCTACTGAAATCAGCTGGTTTGGAAGCTGCGTGTAGCTGAGACCCTGTAACATCCTTGATAATAAAACCCAGACTGCCATGTTTGTATTGGGGAGATGGGAAGCATCTGAATTGAGTTAGACAATACTGCCAATCGGAGGCTTTCAAACCATGACAGAGCCATTTTCTAACTGTTGGCTCGAAGGCTTAAGGAAAGGATGAGCAGCAGATTTTGAGTTCTTAAACTCCTTGAATGCATTCTCAGCTTTCTCAATTACCACTGATGGTGGCCACTTGTTACCATTAAATACTAGATCATTTCTCAGCTTTCTCCCTATTTTTGTTCCCATCCCTTTTTCTCCTGCTCCCTTTTGGGTTGTTTTCGATATCCCTTTTATGCCCAATACTGTCCGCATTAAAAGGACTTCAGTTTTAGATTTTGCTGTGGCTCTTGGCTCATTGTAAGCACATACTTCGAAAAGAGAGGAGCATTTAGTCACCTTCAAAAGTGGGCATCATAATAGCCAAATAGATTTCTTTCTAACTAGAAAGTCCGATAGGTTGCTATGTAAAGATTGTAAGGTTATACCAGGGGAGAGCCTAACCACGCAACATAGATTACTGGTCATGGATATGTCTCATTATGCTGAATCGTAAGCAACGTTAGGTTTTATGCTCTAGAATAAAGTGGTGAAACTTAAAAGAAGATACCTTGAAAGCTTTTGCTGATAATGTGGTCAATCAAGGAAAGTAGGACTTTGAGGGTGATATTGATACAATGTGGAACGAGATGACTGCTAGTATTAAGAAAGTTGCTTGAGATGCCCTAGGCGTCTTGAAGGGAAAACGTAATTCCCCTAGGGAGTCTTGGTGGTGGGATGTTGAGGTTGAAGCACCACCAAAGCTAAAAAGATAGTTTTAAGACATAGCAAAAAATTAAGGATATAGAGGATCTAATAAGGTGTAGATTTGCCAGAAATCAGCCAAGAAAGTTGTGGGAAAAGTAAGGGCGAAGAAATATGAAGATCTTTATAACAATATGAGCACAAAGGAAGGGGAAAAAACAATCTATGAATAGCTAAGATAAGGGAAAGGAAGAATCATGGTTTTAAGTATCGATATGGTAAGCCTTGTATCCACCGATACGTATCCGTATTGACAGTGGTCGATATGATACTCTTCGATACGTATCTCTTTTTTTAATACAAAAAGTGTATCCACATGTATCGACCGTATCGAACCAATACTACTCGATAATACTACTCGATACACTTTTATACGGTCGATACACTCGATACGTATTGATACCTTAAGTTTCCATTTTCTCGTAAAAAAAAAAAAAAAAAAAAAAAAAAAAACTTATGTCGAAGTGCATCTGTCCAATACAGCTAGAGACACCTCGATATGAACGGATACTGCTCGATACACCTCGATACGAACTGATACGGTTTGATACGGTTCGATGATTGATACGCACATATAAAGCTTGATACAACTTTTTTTTTCACTTTCTAGTCGTCTTCCTTGCTGAAAACCTACAGTTCATGTGAACTGGAAGTTTTAACTCATTGAATGTCATCAAGTATATCCTTAATCCTTGGATATACTTCAAGATTGCTTATTATAGTGTTTTTATGCTTAAAAATTATGTTTTGCATATTCCCTAATCATTCTCATGCGTATCTTGCTACATATCCTAACGTATGCTAGCGTATCCACTGTATCTACGATACGATACGTCTCTTAAAATCGCCCAACCGATACGCTACTGATATGCGATACTTTAATCCTTTGGAAAAATAGAGATTTAGACCATGTTATATGTATTATAAGTGTAGATGGTAGAGTTCTAGTGTGGGATGAAGACATTAAAGAGAGATAGAACGGTCACAACCCATTTCCGATATTTTGGGTGAGTGACCGGGTCACTTACCAACGACCCAAACCACCCAAGATCTGACATTTACGGTGAACACCAAACCACCCCCTTACCATATACTTTATCAATCCACAATAAATCAAAGTAAGAAAAGATGAACAAAAGAGCAACGAAAGTATATTACCAATTGATATAACGTAAATTGATGTTCTAAGTGATATCTGAACAATTACATATTTATGTTTCTAAAATACAAAACTCAAAACATATATAATATAATATCACGTACATAACAAGTACGCCAAAAGAGTGTATCATGGACAAAAGTACGAAAAATAGACTACACTAGTCTATCAACAAAATCAGAAATTGGACGACTCAAGCGCTATAGACGTAGTCGCCAGACTCGCTACACAGACATCCATTGCCATGGGCATCCTTAGTTTGGTCCCCCGCATCCCCAGCGTGGTTTACACCAACATTGGGGGAATCCACGAAGTCCGCCACGAATTAGGAACCTGCTTCAGAATCTGAAAAAGATATCTATATCAAGGGTGAGCTTATATCCCAGTTCAGTAAGGGGGTCAAGAAATGCCATCATGCAAGAATGAGTTTATTAATTAAGTTTGGTGTAATGATCTCAAACATGCTATGGTAGAGAACCGACACAGGACGTCTAGTCCAATAAACTCTCATAGGTAAGGGAAAGTGGATCTATATGTCCTCGTCGACCTATCTGAGAACCTTCCCCCTATAGAGACTACCACCACCGCCGGCTAGTTGTACAACTGGGAAAAGGCCCGTGCCTCGGCCTCACAGATGGTATGGCCACTCTACCCCTATTCAATAGGCTCTCTCCTGACATCTCAATCTCCAACCTCGACCTCAACCCCGTCCGTAATCCGACCCAGGCATGTAGAGTAAGCTTCGGTCCCATCTCCACTCCACCCATCCCATAATCGGACCCAAGCGTGTGGGGGATGAGTTTATTACCAATACCTAACCCCTATTGGCAAGGGTTTCAGTCATGGAATGAAAATCCTAACCGCATACAGTTTATATGCAATCACAAAATATAACGGTGCCGCACCACAGTAGAAATCCCGATTCCAGTCCGTCGGACATCATATTCCCATTAAGATGCTAGCAATGCAAAGCGAGGTCCACATGGTCGGCACGTCACCAGTCCGTCGGTGACCATACTCCATACAAACAAGTCAACCGTCACATAACCATAGCACAATTATAATAATGCAATGCATGTACAGTTAATACAGTTATAAGATGACAAGTTGTAAACAAGATCATCAAGCATACGTTCATGCAGCATTATAATTAATTGAAGTAGCGGAACCCATTCCCTCACCGGACGGAGAGAAGAAAGACGAGAGTGAAGCCTTTTGAAGACTTCTCCCAAAATCTCACAAAGATTTCCCTAAGTGTCGGCATAAGATTTAGACTAGGTTAATAATCTATTAAGAATGGTTTGGTCTAAGTGTCCACCACACGGGTCCCAAGGTAGCCTAGGAACCTAATGATTGGATTCAGAATGGGTTTCATACTTAAATTGCATTTTTACAGTATGACCGGCGGGAATGAACCGGTGGGAGGATCTACTGATCACATCCGCTGCTTGGGTCAAATTTACTAGGGGCCTTCTGTGAGTAACTAGTGGGAGTATCCACCGGTTGCATCCACTGATTGAGGTTAATAGCTCGGTGGGAAGGGTCCCACCGGTTGGGATCCACCGCTGAAGACCCAAAATACCTATGGCTACTATGACCAACCGGTGGCAAATAACCAGGTGAGGGTCCCGCCAGTTGGGATCCACCGCTCAGGGTTAGAATGCCGTGAGGCTATTGTGACTGACTGGGGGGAAGGTCCTGCCGATTTGGAGTCCACCGATCCATGTCAATTATATTTGCTTAAATGTTCGGTGACCAGGGGATGATGAGTTGGTGGGACAATCCAAAGCATTGGCCGTACCTGAGAAGTTAGGGTTTGGAGTTTGGACATGTTCTTCGTTCATTTTTGGGGGATTCTTCCCAATGGCTTTCCCAAGTCATTCTAAGACGACCAGAATCCACCCAGAAATCGACAACTACAGTGATCTACCAACAAATCCCGCAGTCTACATGAACAATATCCACAATAATCAATAAACAAGCAGAGAAATAATAGCGGCATCGGAATAATAAGTGACAGAATGCTATGTAGTTATATCATAACTTAAGTAGAGTGAGTTATGATTACATTCACTGTTTCCATAAAATAATACCCGTATCCAATATACACATACCCAAAATAAAAGAGTAATTCTATATCAGTGTTTAGATAGAGTATACAATCTATCTACAAAATGAATCAAGAGATATGGGGAGTATGGAGAGGGCTGCGTCAAGCGTAGACGCAATCGCTACAGGTGCAGCCCTCGTCGTGCTCCTCAGAATAATCCTTGCTCACAGACGCCTCGCCCGCCAGCAGAGACTCCATATAATCAACCTGCATCAGAATCTGAAACAAGTATCAATACGAGGGGTGAGATCCTTTCCCAGCTCAATGAGGAATCAGATATCACGTGTCTTGCACAGATGAATATGATGCAGTTCTAATGTTAGGTCAATGGTACGGTTCTATAGGTGCAGTTAGTGTGTCTACTACAACTTTCAACCCTACCTACGGCTCGACTGCTTTCACACCTCATGCACCGGGCTAAGGTAGAAGCAGGATGCCCAAGTCTCTTTTATCAAATTGCATCTACAAGTAGACCCCCCTCAGATTTCCGGTCCAAGGCGTGCCACCTCCCTCGAGCTAGATACAGGGTGATGCAACCTCCTAATGCCTATCATGTGAAATATCAGGAAAAATATAATGGGGCTGCACCCCAGCAGAGACCCTCGGTCCCCATTCCCTTTGGCCACTGTGTCCCTACTAAGGTGCTAGCAATAAGTCTGGGCCCGTGTACACATGTGCTACTTTCCTCTGGTATCCGCACGTCACACAAACCCAAAATCCATGTACCCATATGTTACCTTCCCCTAGTATCCACACGTCACACAAGCCACATACACCACCAACCATAACACCATCCAAGCAAACATAGTTGTTATAGCGCACAACACAGACATACAAGATATGTCCTAATTATACAGACCCGACCCCTCACATGTAGGCACCACAACTGTTGTAGAACTTGGAAGCTGGCGAAAGGCTTCATCAACTACCCATGTCGGTTTACCTATTAAATTACATAAGTTTCATTAGGTTAGTTGAGTAACTTCTAAACAGACATAGACATGTTCTACTATGCGAGTCCCAAGGTAAGCCGAAAACCCCAACGGCTGGTCCCTGAAGGATCTAACCAGGCAAACTGACCAACAATAGCCAAGGCCGCAAATGGAGGCGGGGGATGGTGCCTCTGAAATCAGCCGCCGGCTGAACCTTAATGGTTTTCAGCTTTGGAGAGCCAAAGGATCAAGGCGGATGGTCATGCCTCTGGAATCATCCGCCGGATGAGTCATTGTTATAACAGTAAAACTCACAGAGAGGGAAGCGGCGGTACTGGTGGATGGTTGTGCCTTCAACTTTGCCTCCACCTCCCAATAAGGTTACCTGGCCCCATGAGGGTATGGCGGCCCTAAGGCGTAGCTGGGGGCTGCCACCCAGAGGATCTTGCCACCAGCCTGAGTTGTCGGCTTAACTTCATTATAATGGGGAAACTTACAAAGAGCGAGGCGGAGGCATTCGGTGGATGGTGCCATCGTTTTTGCCTCCAGCTTAGCTCAACCAAGATAATTGGTTAAGTATGGGTCTGGCGGAGGATGGGACCTTGCCGGCCCCTCCTCCAGCCAGACAATACATGGTCAAGGTGTTGGACCCGGAGGCAGAGGCAGTGACTTAGTGGGGACGATGGTCTCTTCTTTGGGAGTCTTGACTCCCCAACAATACTCAACATATTTTAGGTGGTGGGAAGCACATTCTCATCCTCGATATACACATTGGAGTCATCAAGACTCCAATGAAGCCTCCATTGGAGGTAGAGTGAACAAAACCTATCCTCCTAGGGCTTGGTGGCCTCCATTAATGGTGGGCATTAATGGTGGCCAACCATCACCGGTGAGTGTTAGTCTTCACGAGGAGGAGAAATAGAGGAGAACTTAATTGGAGAGTGAGGTTTCCCACATGAACTTCAAGCTTGAGCTCCAAGTGATCTCCAAAGCTTCCTCTCACACTCTCACTCAAGGATTTCAACAAGGGAGTGAGTGAAAGTGGGGTCTATATTTATAAACCCGAGGAGAGAGAAAGATCATCACGAATCCCGCAGGTGGCAGAGAGCCGGTTGACTCATCCGTCGGTTGTGCCGTTGGTTGGGTGTTAAGCCAGCCCTAGACTTGGATTGATGGGCCCCATTCGATGGGATCGTAAGCAGGGGCTTCTTAAGGTTCCTTAACCCCTTCTACTCCCTCATGGGAAATCCTAAGCTATGCCCTGGCACACCCATTGGGCCTTGATGTCGGGTATATCATGTGTTGGTGAGGGAAGACCCGACACAATAGAATTCCGGGTTAGTGGGAGATTTCGGGTGCGAGTCTTATATAGGATGAATGTAGGCAAAGCATCATGCCCAGATGTGGTCCCAATAGAAATATGGAAGAGCTTAGGAATCTATGGAGTATCTTGGCTAACCAAGCTATTCCATAAGATAATGAGTACAAGGAAAATGCTAGATTTATGGAGGAGAAGCATTGTGGTCTAATTTATAAAAATAAAGGGGATATTCAGAGTTGCAATAACTATAGAGGTATAAAACTAATGAGTCATACTATGAAACTATGGGAGAGAGTTATTGAAACTCGTAAGAGGTAAGAAACTACTATTACGTAGAACCAATTTGGAGTTATATCGGGTAGATCCATGGCAGAAGCTATTTACTTAGAAGACTCATAAAGATATTTAGAGAATGCAAGAAGGATCTCCATATGGTCTTTATTGACATAGAAAAAACTTATGACAAAGTTCCTAGAGAGTTAATCTGGCTAGTGTTAGAAAATAGAAATGTTTCAAGCAAATATGTAGACATAACCAAGGATATGTATTATAGTGTGGTGACTAGTGTGAGACCCGTGGTGGTCAAGGTAGTGAATTCCCAATTACAATTGGATAACACCGATGATCAGTTTTAAGCCCTTATCTGTATGCCCTTATTATGGACGATTTAACTAGAGACATTTAAGATGAAGTTCCTTTGTGCATGCTTTTTGTTAATGATATTGTTTTGGTAGATGAGACAAAAGCAAGGATTAACGCTGTTATGTGGAAAAAACATCATCCACTTAAAATCTTACACGTGGCTACCTTTATCTTCGGAGCCGACCATGAATGATGTATTGCACTCGGCTTATACCGCTCAGAGTCACAGTTTTATTATGACATGGTGCCGGTCGGAGGTATATACCTACTCGATTACGATTCTTAGTCGGAGGTCAGGGTCCTAAAACAACTATGTCACGTCAGAGGAGTCCTTCTCCTAATACAATACGACGCCGATCATCACCGCCATACGATCACTCATATGGCGACACGAGTTACTTTTACTGTGGATCGACTTAGCTTCCTTGGCTACAGTCTCCCACTCCTACTCGGAGTCTATGACCTGGGTCTCCCTCAGAGCGACATTTGACTGTCTTATTGGCGATCTATTTCCCTGAGTCCTGGTACCTCCATGCTTCTTCCCAATCTCTATGAGTAGAGGACGATCCCTCAAGGTAGATTCATTTACAATCTCATTTAACAATTTTCCCATTCATTCTCGTACGCTCAAATTTTCTTATCGTTCCCCTCGCTTTCTCTAACTGGAGATAGCTTCCTGCTATCTCTTGACTGTTTACATTGGGAATCTGACTTAGGCATCGGAGTGTACCCGGGGCTTAGTCGCCCAACTCCGTTGTCTCATTTCTGTGATTGCAGGTTGCTAGGATTGCAGACCGACAGGCGATTTCCGACCGTAACAGTTTGGCGCCCATCGTGGGGCCCTCTTGATTGAGTTTGACGAACAAGACAAGGATCTTAAATTACTTCGATGGTACACAGGAGAACTCGTGCCCAAGCTTCACACCAACCATCTGAACAGTCCGTGCAAGTTCAGGTTGATAGCAGCGCAAGTACGCCAGGGACAAACCATACCCCGACACATGCGCCGACACCGACGGCGACAGCGTCGCAACCACCACCTCAGTACGTGACTCGTCAGCAATTCGACGAGCTAAGGCAACAGATCGATCAGTTGGCTCGAGCCTTGAGGGGCGCTCGAGCAAGCAATTCGATCCCCGGAGGAGCAGGAGTAAACCCTCCGCCCGCACCAGCACCGCGAGCGGGCCAGTCCGGGGCCCATCAACAACCTGCGCCGGCGGCGTCAGTCAGAGCCGAACTGAGTAATCCTTCCTTGGGATCTCGTGATCGGAGCAGAGATTCTCATCACATCGCACGGAGCGTAGGTGGGTCATCCACTCGGCATCATCCAGCCGACTGTCATCAAGCACAGGAGATTCTCATCACACCCCCTTCGCTTGAGAGGGACGCGAGGTCCTTCCTCGACGCCCTCCGCCAGCAGAGAGCCAACGTAGAGACACCGACGACGGTCGCAGGGCCACCACCAGCCACTCCCCAGTCAGAGGTCGAGCGGCAGTTGTTGGAATTAACTACACGACTCCAGTAGGTAGAGCAGAATCGAGTCGCTCCGCCGAGGACGGCCTACACAGCCGTCACAACACTTTCTGATGAGATCATGAGGGCTCCCCCTCCTGACAATTTCAAGATGCCCGTCCTGGACTTCTACAACGGGAGCATTGATCCCGAGCAGCATCTAGATGCGTTCGTCTCTACGACGCTCTTTTACCCGCTCAGTGACAGTCTGATCTGCAAAGCGTTTCCTTCGACGCTTAGAGGCGCTCGCTGCCCGCACGTGGTTTAACAACCTACCTCTGAGAAGCATCACTTCGTTCGAACAGCTGTCGAACAAGTTCTTGACGCACTTCCAGGCCAGCCGAGTGCGCAAGAAGACATCTTATCATCTGTCGACGGCCAAACAGCAGAAAGATGAGTCCTTACGGGACTTCATCAAGTTCTTCAATGCCGAAGTGCTGGAGATCAAGGATGTCGAGCCCGCAGTGCATATGTCCAGCTTGCAGGCCGGAGTCCCTTGCCAAAAAACCTCCAAAGAACTTGGACAATCTGCTGGCCAAATGCGAGAAGTATGCAGCAGACGAAACGATCAAGGCACAGAAAAATAATGCGGTCAACAACTTGAAGACTGACCAAAAGCCTGCGGACAAAAAGAGGTCCGAGTTGGTCGACCAGACGCCGAACTCTAGCGACCCTAAGAAGCAAAGGTCCGGCAAAGAACAAGTACACCGGCACCCATACAAGACCTTCGATTACTATACTCCGCTCACCACTTTGATGACGGAGATCCTGGAGGTAATCAGGAATGATCGAAACTTCCGACCACCACCGAAGCCTCTAGGTGAAGGAAAGAATAAAGATCGTTCCAGATATTGTCGCTTCCATCGCGACTACCGTCACGACACAGATGAGTGCAAGTACCTCAAGGGGGAAATTGAAGACCTCATCTGGCGGGGTTACTACCACAATTTCGTTAGAGACGCTGGTAGGGGACCAGCGCCAGCTCGAAGAGATCACGGGTTACCCCCTCCACCTCCGAGGAACCAGCAGCCAAACGACTGCCGAACGGGCGCAGGGGAGGACCAAAACGTAGCTCGAAGGGACGACAGAGATCCCGAGGGAGGCCCTGCCGCTCCCAGACAATGGGTCGGTGCCGTTCAGTTTGGTACTACCGGAGAATCGTCTGGAGCCAAACAAGCCAGAATACCGGTGAAGAAATGGCTCGGAAGCAGACAACATATCCAGTTCGGGTCCCTCCCGTCCTGGTCTGAGACAGAAAGTAGGGGCAGAAGTAGGAGGAGGAAATCCCACCTGGCGTCGAAGAGACAAAGATCCGGTCGGCGATTCGTTGGTAGTCCTCAACCAAAGGACCGACCACGCACATCTATGGGCCTGCGTATTCCTGGAGATAGTGGCGTCTATGACATTACAAAGGGGCCCAAAGCCGAGGGAAAGACAGTCCTCACAATCATAAGAGGACCGGCAGCCGGGAACACATCTAATAGGTCGGCCAAAGCCTACTCCCGTTTACTGGCGAAAACAAAGTGGCCATCCAAAAAGGCGCGGACTGGAGAAATCATCACCTTCAGTGACGAAGACCTCGTCAACGTGGCAGTCCCCCATGAAGATGCTATTGTCTTCACGCCCGGGATTGGACGCTACGATGTCGCCAAGTGCTTGGTAGATACAGGGAGCTTGGTAGATATCATATTCTACCACGCGTACCAAAGGATGCAGCTAGGAGACGACCAGCTCCAACCGGTCACCTTTGATCTCATCAGTTTTTTCGGGGACCCGTCACGGTGAAAGGAGGCATTCAATTGCCAGTGATGGCCAAAAACCCAGGCAACAGAGGGTGATTATCGAATTTATACGGCCGTCCGCCCATAGTGTGATCCTCAGCCGCCCATTGTTGAACAAGCTCAAGGCATGCATGTCCACCTACTACTTGGTGATAAAGTTCCCGACAGAGAACGGCGTTGGAGAATGCCGAACGGACCAGGTGACATCCAAAAGATGGTACGCCACTGAGCTGAAAAATAGTCAAAGAGCCTTGAAAGCAGCACCAGTTAACCCGCCAAGCAGGGGAAAGCCCGCCGAGGAGTTAGAGCAAATCCCGGTGGCGGACGATCAGCCCGAAAAGACGTTCCAGGTCGGCTCCTTGCTACCTGAGGACGAAAGGGAGGAGCTGATAGGATTCCTGAGGCAAAACCTAGATGTGTTTGCATGGTCGGCCTCTGAGATCCCAGGAATCCCCAGAGAAGTGATCGAACATCACCTGGCTGTTGACCCCCAACACCGACCAGTCAAACAGAAGAAGAGGAGCTTCGCGCTTGCCCGACAGTCTGTGATAGACGAGGAAGTCCAGAAGTTGCTAACGGCAGGCTTCATACGGGAGGTAGATTATCCAGACTGGCTGGCGAACGTGGTCATGGTGCCCAAAGCAAGCGGGAAGTGGAGAATCTGCATAGATTTCACAGACCTCAACAAGGCCTGTCTAAAAGACAGCTATCCACTGTTGCGCATCGACCAATTGATAGATGCTACAGCTGGGCATGAGCAGCTCAGTTTCCTTGATGCATACTCAGGGTACAATCAGATCAAGAGGAGGAAGGCTGACGAGGAGTGCACTTCATTCGTCACCAACCAGGGGCTCTTTTGCTATACGGTCATGCTTTTTGGCCTAAAGAACGCAGGAGCCACCTACCAAAGGTTGGTGAACAAGGTGTTCAATAATCAGATCGGCTGAAACATGGAAGTATATGTTGACTTCCTAGTAAAGAGTCCAGCATGCCGACCATCATCTAGCTGACCTTGGTGAAGCATTCAAAGTCTTCCGCAGACACAACATGAAGCTGAATCCCACCAAGTGTGCCTTCGGAGTCGAGTCTGGGAAGTTCTTGGGTTTCATGGTCTCAGAGAGGGGAATAGAAACCAACCCCTCGAAGATTACAACCATCTTAAACATGGCCGCACCGACCAAACCCAAGCAGGTACAGGAGCTGAACGGTCTCATACCCGCCCTCGGTCGCTTCATGTCAAAGTCGGCCGAACGATGCCTTCCATTCTTCAAGACACTGAAAGGAGATGGGAAGTTTGAATGGACTAAAGAGTGCCAGAAAGCCTTCGAGGATCTCAAGGCTTACTTGTCCTCACCGCCTCTGCTGGTGAAACCCAATCCTGGAGACAAGTTGCAACTTTACCTCAGAGTCTCCGACCAAGCGGTGAGTGTCGTGCTGTTGAAAGAGGAAGATAGGGTGCAACGGCCGATATACTATGTCAGCAAGGTGCTGTTGGACGCAGAGACCAGATACAAGCCCATTGAAAAACTGGCGCTCACCCTGGTGATAGTTGCACGGAAGCTCCGACCATACTTCCAAGTATACCCCATCTCTGTACTTACCAACACACCTCTGAAGAAGGTGTTGTCAAAGCCTGACGTATTCGGTCGGCTCATAAATTGGGCAATGGAGCTAGGCGAGTTCAAGATAAAGTATGTCCCCAGAACCGCCATCAAAGCCCAGGCTTTGGCAGACTTCATTGTCGAGAGCACCCTGCCCGAGGAAGAAGTTGTCGAACCTCCAGTAGGAAATGCTCCTGAACCAACCGAAGCCCCGTGGATACTGCAGATAGATGGATCCTCCATGGACGGCCGAGCAGGTGCTGGAGTAATATCGACAAGATTGGAAGGCTTCAAAATCGGATTAGCAGTGAGATTCGGATTCCGGGCTACGAACAATGAAGCCGAGTACGAGGCTTTACTGGCCGGCCTCAGAATAGCAAAAAGCCTGGCTGTTCGACGGCTCATAGTCCAGGGTGACTCGCAACTGGTCATTCGACAAGTACGGGGCGACTATGAAGCCAGGAAGCCAGAGATGCAGAAGCACCTGGACAAGGTCTACTCGGCCATCAGGAACTTCTGAAGTGTAGAGCTATAGTACGTGTGCCGAGACGAGAACACCGAAGCAGATAAGCTGTCTAGGTTGTCCCTGGAAGACATCTCAGGGATGGACTCTACTGTGTACGTGGAGCTATTGGAGCACGCCAGCAGCTTTGCCAAAGTGGAAGTTGCACCAGTTGAAGCCATCTCTAGCTGGTACGACGACATCTACCGCTACCTCCGAACAGGTGCACCTCCAGATGACAGGAAAGACGCTCGGCGCATCCAAGCCCGGTCCAGGCAGTATACCATTCACAACGATGTGTTGTACAGGAGATCCTACACCATGCCATTACTTCGGTGTCTCCGATTAGATGAAGCCGAGCAAGTGATGAAGGAGGTCCACGAAGGAATCTGCGGTCGGCACCAAAGAGGCCGGTCATTATTCCAGAAGATCCTTTGGCAAGGCTACCACTGGCCCAGAATGCATGATGACTGCATCGAACTGGTGCGCAAGTGCGACAAGTGCCAGTTCTATGCACCTGTCCCACATGCTCCAGCCGCACCTCTGCAACCGATCAACAGTCCTCTCCCTTTTTCCATCTGGGGCATGGACATCATGGGGCCCATCCCCAAGTCGACATATCAGCGGAAGTATGTCATTGTGGCCATTGACTACTTCACAAAGTGGATTGAAGTCGAAGCTGTTGTTATAATTGACACAACCAAGGTGGAGCAATTCTTCAGGCACTCGGTCGTGTACATATTCGGTGTGCCCAGATTCCTTGTGACAGACAATGGCACTTAGTTCGCTAGTGCAGCATTCGCGAACTTCTGCGTGAAGTTTAGGATCGACCATCGGTTTGGGTCGGTCGGCCACCCGTAAACAAGCGGACAGACTGAGGCGACAAATAAAACCATATTGTCCGGTCTGAAGAAGATGGTGGCAGACGAAAAGGAGAAGTGGGTCGACATGTTACCGAGCATCGTCTGGTCATACAGGACAACCAGCAGGACACCCACGGGCGAAACTCCCTTCATGCTTGCCTTCGGCACAGAGGCAATCATCCAAGTCGAGGTATTTCATCCCACTTTTCGGATGCTAAACTTCAACGAGGACACCAACCGATCAACAGTCCTCTCCCTTTTGCCATCTGGGGCATGGACATCATGGGGCCCATCCCCAAGGCGACATATCAGCGGAAGTATGTCATTGTGGCCATTGACTACTTCACAAAGTGGATTGAAGTCGAAGCTGTTGTTATAATTGACACAACCAAGGTGGAGCAATTCTTCAGGCACTCGGTCGTGTATAGATTCGGTGTGCCCAGATTCCTTGTGACAGACAATGGCACTTAGTTCGCTAGTGCAACATTCGCGGACTTCTGCGTGAAGTTTAGGATCGACCATCGGTTTGGGTCGGTCGGCCACCCGTAAACAAGCGGACAGACTGAGGCGACAAATAAAACCATATTGTCCGGTCTGAAGAAGATGGTGGCAGACGAAAAGGAGAAGTGGGTCGACATGTTACCGAGCATCGTCTGGTCATACAGGACAACCAGCAGGACACCCACGGGCGAAACTCCCTTCATGCTTGCCTTCGGCACAGAGGCAATCGTCCAAGTCGAGGTATTTCATCCCACTTTTCGGATGCTAAACTTCAACGAGGACACCAACTCAGAAGATCTCCGAACTAACTTGGACAATCTGGAGGATGTGCGGGAGTCGGCAGCATTCAGGATGGCAGCATACCAACAGATGACCGCTCGGCACTACGATAAGACAGTCTGACCGAAGCAGTTCAAGGTCGGAGATCTTGTCCTCAGAAAAGCACCAATCTCGGAGCCCACCAATCAAGGGAAGATGGCCCAAAACTGGGAAGGCCCTTATCGCGTCCTTAGAACCGGCCGACCAGGATCATACAAGCTGGCCACCCTCGGCGGTGAAGAAATACCGAGGACATGGCATGCCACCAACCTCCGCAAGTACTACCAGTGAATGCTTGTTAGTTCTACTGATAAGTTGTTTTGTTTAGTTGGCTATTCTATCCTAGCTAATATGGTAGTTTTTCAATTTTATTTTTTTTAGTCTCACTTGTACGTCGGACCCCTAGGGGCACCCGCTCATTTCATTTTAAATACAAGCAGTACTGTCATTCAGCCCACAACTAGCAACAATTGACATAGCCGTTCCTTTCGGCACAGCCGACCTACCCGCGCCCTCAAGCAGGCCCGAGTAGCATGCCGGCCCTCGGTGACTCTGCCTACCCATACCCTCAAGCAGGTATGAGTAGCACGCAGACGATCGCCCGATCTGCCTACCCATACCCACAAGTAGGTAAGGGTAGTATGCCGATCACAATTAACACTGCCTGCTCACACCCACAAGCAGGTATGAGCAGCACGCAGGTGCTCAATCATTCTGCCTACCCATACCCACAAGTAGGTAAGGGTAGCATGCAGATCATACATGACACCGCCTGCTCGCACCCACAAGCAGGTATGAGCAGCATGCAGGTGTTCAACCATTCTACCTACCCATACTCACAAGTAGGTAATGGTAGCATGCCGATCGCAATTGACACCACATATTCACACCAACGAGCAAGTATGAGTAGCATGCGGGCACAAGGTCACTCTGTCCGCAGACATGATAGCGCACAACACTTCTTAACTAAACGTGCTCGGCTATTCCGGGGAAGGACCTAAACTTTCCCATGCCTTAGTTATTTCAGTAAAGACTTAAGTGTTCTCGGCCTGCTTAGCCAGCAAGTCGATAACACTTCCAGGGTAGGGGCAATACCAACAACATTCAATACAAAAGGAATGAAAGTAAGACAACACAGAGAATGAGAGAAAAATGAATTTCATTCATAAAAACCCACAAGGGGAAGCTATACAAAGCCCATGAAGGGGCATAACAATGCCCATGAAGGGGCATAACAATTACAAACCAATTGAAAAAGAAAAAAAAATATATACAAAGTAGCCCCCGCGGGCAGAAAACCACTCAAGTAGGCCCGTCCTTGGTAGCGGGATCAGTGGGGACGTCGCTCGGCAACTGCACGTCCGGAAGCTCGACGATCGGCGTTTGAGGAACTTCATAGGGAGGCAAGTCATCCTCCTGCATACCTCGGCCTCCGTACGCATGGTCGGCTCCACTACCTCTTCCTCGGCAAGAATCGGGAAGTCCGAGCAGTCGAAGACCACGCCCTTCCTAACAAGCTGCTCCTTCAAGTAAACAACTCCTTTCTGGAAGAACCCGCTGGCAGCCTCATCCAAGTCGGCGTATTGAGACGACGATCGGTATTCAGCCACGGCCTGGTCCCGGATCTCCGCTTGGAATTCCTCTGCCTTAGCCAAGGCCTCCTTGGCCAGCTTGGCATCGTCTTCGGCCTTCCGCTTGGCATCCTCGGCTGCTCGCAATCTCTCCTCGGCCTGGTGCACCCTTCGGTGTTCCTCCGAAAGGGCGTCCTCGGCATTGTCCAGAAAAGTCTGGAGGTTGGACTTCTCCAAAGCAAGGCCTTCGGCCTCGGAGGTCTTCTCAGCCAGCTTGTCCTCGGACGCCTTTAGCTCCGCCCGTAGTGAAGACTCCAGCTCGGTCTTCTCGTCCAGCTCTACCACTAAGCCCGCAACTTTCTGGCAAAGCTCGGCTACGAGGTTGCTACCCTGCATACCAGAAGAATGGAACAGTTAATAAAAATTCAAACAGCTAAGTAAAAGTATGTTTGGAAGAAGGAAGGGTTAGCTATCATACATGGGTGCTGGCGAGGAAGATCCTCTTCAGCAGGTCAGTCATCTCCAGGGAGGAGGTGAACGCTACGTCCTCTGGGAGGCGGTTATCGGTCAGCATGATCCTCGCCACCCTTGCGCTTTTAAACACCGAGTCGGTGTCCTTCAGCCCGAGCTGTGGAGCGAATACCGCCGCCCCCGCCTTTTTCTCAGAGTCGCCCTTCCTTGGGGGAACAGACTCCCCTTGTGCCTTCGGATCGGCAGCCCCGGTCAGATCGACCACCTTCATCGCACGGAGGGGCTGGACTTCCTTCGTCGCAGCCCCCTTTTTGTCCTCCTCAAGCCGACCAACCCTTACGGTCGGCCTGGATTTGTAGATGTCGGCCAACAATTCTTGGGCCGGCTGGATCTTCTTCTTTGGTGGACCCTCAACCATGGGCCTCTTGCCCTTGGGGTTATCTGCCGTTGCACGCGTCCTCGGGGCGGCCCCGCCTGCTTGATCGTCTCTTCGATCGGTCGTCCTACCGGCTTTGCAGGCCCGCTTGCGTAGGATCCGGGTAACCAGTTGATCGTTGGAGAAGTTCACTGCAACAAAAGAGTCAAGCAAACAGTCAGTACTGATAGTAAAATAGTCGATCGGAGTCCAACAGTTAGAAGTAAAACTTACCTAGCAGGCCGTGCTCGGCCAAGTTCAGGGGATCCACCAGGTCGGCATACTGAACGGTCTGGCCCTCCAGTACCTTGCGTTGGGCCCGCCTCTCCTCCGTGGTCAAGAAAGGGACCTTGTTGAACCCTGTCGCGTCGACCACTAGCCACGCGTTGGACAAGGGCAGAGCAGGGCCACCCGTCGGAGGACCCACGAAGAAAAACTTCTCTTTCCATCCGTGGATGGAAGAGGGTTTCTGAGAGATCGTCGGAAGCTTTTTTGCGTTCCTCTGGCTGAAGTAATACCACCCACTCATGGAGTGGGTCTCGGTCAAACTGGAAAACTGGAAGAGAGACCGGAACAGGTTCACGGTTGGAGTTTCTCCCAGTCGGAGGACGAACATGATGAAGGCGTAAATACACCGCCACCCGTTCGGAGTCAATTGAGACGGGGCGGTGCGATACACCTTCAGGATGTCAACAAAAAGAGGGTGAAGGGGAAAATGGAGGCCGGACTTCAAGGCGTGTTCGTATGCGTAGACCTCCAAGAGATTTAGGCTGCAGGCCCTCTCCTCAGAGGATGGGAGTCGGACCAAGACATCGGTCATCGGCTCCTCTAACTGGTAGGCCCTGCGGATTTGAGTCAAGGCCGAATCAGACACGACCTTGCTCGGTACCCTCCACGCGGGAAGTTTATCGACAGGAGGAATGATAGGACGGCTACTCCTCTGACGAGGAGCCCGTCGAGCAGCAGTGCCAGCTGAGCGACTACGCTCGGCAGCATTAGAGGAACCTTGCTCAAGTTCCTCTTCAGATGCCGGACCGGAAGCCGAAGAGACGACTTCCGGAAATTTTTGGGCACTGGCCCTCCCATCAGAGTCTGCCGACTCGGTAGTCTCCAACCCAAAACTCCAGGCTGACGGAGTCTCGAGCTCTCTTGTTCTTACTAGGAGGCTCGGGGGCGACAGAAAACCCATCCATCGAGTCGGACGACCTCTCCGAAGAAGAGATCCGGTACTGGGCCATAGCTTCACTCTCTCTCACTCTTCTTGGGGGTCTGACACTATTGGACGAAGTGGAACTAACAAGCATGAAAAGGAAAATAGAAGAGAAATGGAAAGGAAGGACAAGAGGAGGAAACTTACTGATTGTGAAAACAGCAGAGAAGACCCACGACGGATGTGAAGGATTGTGACTCCGACCACACAAGGAAGACTCCGATCTTAGCTCATCCAAATGATCGAATGAAAGTGTTGGAGCATATTTATAGGTGCCGAGTTTGAAAATCGACTTTTCGGATTCCGACCACGTGGCGGAACAGTAGTGGCTTAACGTCTGCTGCGCTGGGCACGATGTGACAGGCTGACGTCAGCCGCAATAATGATAGGATATTTATGACACTAGTTTTCGAAACAATCGGATTCGATCTCGACCGTCCGATGGAGCCGACCGTTCGCGGTTGTAACTGTAATTTATTGCGCTTCGCCCTAAGGCGCGCCGGTTGGTTCGTGGCCTTCGGATGGGCGTGGCGGTTCAGATCACTTGAAGATCTACGGTTGAACGGAACAACAGTTCGCGGGTCTGACGCCTCAGATTCCGCGCATCGACTGGTCGTGGGGATAGTTGGTGACAACTGTCATCCACTCACACGGGAGTTCCGATCGTGATGGGGAATTCTCGAAGGACGTTGGTACGACCAAAGGTTGCGACCGATCATGCTTTCATAATATCCGAGCGGATCTTGATATTTTTGTTCATTATATTTGCACTATCGAATTCCTTGAATCCAACAGCGCAAGGGGCATCTATTATGTGGGAAAAACATCATCCACTTAAAATTTTACACGTGGCTACCTTTATCTTCGGAGCCTACCACGAATGATGTATTGCACTCGGCTTATACCGCTCAGAGTCACAGTCCTATTATGACACGGTGCCGGTCGGAGGTATATACCTACTCGGTTACGATTCTTAGTCGGAGGTTAGGGTCCTAAAACAACTATGTCACGTCAGAGGAGTCCTCCTAATACAATACGATGCCAATCATCACGGCCATACGATCACTCATATGGCGACACGAGTCACTTTTACTGTGGACTGACTTAGCTTCCTTGGCTACAGTCTCCCACTCCTACTTAGAGTCTATGACCTAGGTGTCCCTCAGAGCGACACTTGGCTGTCCTATTGGCGATCTACTTCCCTGAGTCCTGGTACCTCCATGCTTCTTCCCTATCTCTATAAGTAGAGGACGATCCCTCAAGATAGATTCATTCACAATCTCATCTAACAATCTTCCCATTCATTCTCGTACGCTCAAATTCTCTCATCGTTCCCCTCTTTTTCTAAGCTAGAGATAACAGAAAGCTATCTCTTGACTGTTTACATTGAGAATCTGACTTAGGCATCGGAGTGTACCCGGGGCTTAGTCGCCCAACTCCGTTGTCTCATCTCTATGATTGCAGGTTGCTCAGATCGCAGACCAACGGGCTATTTTCGACCGTAATGAACGCCAAGTTGGAATTATGGAGATCAAAGTTAGAATTAAAAGGTTGTAAGATAAGTAAAACGAAAACGGAGTATATTGTGTGTCACTTTGGTCACACAAGGACGGATAATGAAGTAAAAAATTGATGAGAGGGAAAGCAAAGTGATTCTTTTAGGTTTCTAGGTTCAATCATAAATAAATAAGGTGATATAGAAGATGTTGTTTCACAGAGGATTAAATAAGATGGATGAAGTGAAAAGGTCTGTCTGGAGTGTTGTGTGATCTGCGTGTTCTTTTAAAACTTAAAAAAAAAATTTGTAGGACAGTCATTCGACCAGCTGTGATGTATGGTGCGGAATGTTGGGCAGCTAAGAAGCATCATATAGATAAACTTAATGTAGCTGAGATGGATGTGTGGTAAAACAAAGAAGGATATGGTAAGGAATGATCATATTATAGCTGATTGGGAGTAGCACCGATACATGATAAGTTTTGATTAAGCCGTTAGAGATGGTATGATCATGTTCAACGGAGGCCTTTAGATGCTCCATATGGAGGAGTGGTTTGATTTAAATCGAGGGATCTAAAAGAACTAGGGGTAGATTTAAGATGACTCTAGGAGAGGTGGTGAGGAAAAACATGCATAACTTAGGTCTTGTTTCAAATATGACATTGAACAAAATTGATTGGAAGGCAAGAATCCATGTAGCCGATCCCATTTAGTTGGGATAAGGTTTTTTTTTATTGCTGTAAACTCTTGACATACGCTCCACTTCCATGAATTTGATCAGGCACTTCGATTCAAAATTTTTCTTTCTGAATTATGGAGGGAAAAAGGGGAAAGTTTCTGTATGATCTCTAATTAACTGCAGCAACAGATCAAGCCACTTATTCACATTGCATTGTCTTTTGTTGTTTCCTGAAGAGAATTTGAACCATAATCACAAAGAGGATCAAAATAGCTGGCAAATTGATTGACATATGAAATTCATTAATCACTTCATTTTTGTTTGGTTGCAACAATAGGATATAAAACTTTACACTGATCACAGCTACTTGAACTACGTCTCTTCTAAGCAGCTTGTGGGAGTGTTTGGAAATGGATTCTGAAAAAGTTGTGCACAATGGAGGATGTCACTGCAGGCGGGTGAGATGGCGTGTTGAAGCACCAAGAAGTGTTGTTGTTTGGAAATGCAACTGTTCGGACTGCAACATGAGAGGCAACACCCACTTCGTAGTCCCTGCCACAAGTTTTGAATTGTTGGGAGAGTCCAATGAGTTTCTCACAATATACACATTTGGCACACACACCGCAAAGCACACCTTCTGCAAGGTTTGTGGCATAACTTCCTTCTATACACCACGATCAAATCCTGATGGGATTGCTGTGAGCGTCTGGTGTGTAGACCCTGGTACACTGGCCCACATTGAGATTAGGCATTTTGATGGGAGAAATTGGGAAAGATCCTATGGTCAGACATCCATTTCTTCATTCTCACAAGTGAAGAATGACAAGCTCGAATGATTCTCTCAGAATGTAATTGTTGTTGTTGTCGTCATTGTTATGAGAAGGTCCTCTCTTGTTTTACTTAAATATTGTTTGGACTTCCCTCTTGTTATGATTACCTGCTGTTCCAGAATACACAGCAAGTGGATTTGTGAGTTAATTGACATTTCCAAGTCAATGGATTCAAAAATCTCGGCGGCGTGGTTAGCTTGAATTTTAAATCACATTCGGCGGACATTCTATGAAAATTTCGATATAAGTAGATTTGATCATTTGATGTTTAAAATATTTAGAAATTAATCTAAAATTTTTAGAAAAAGTAAGAGGAATAGAGGAAAAAGAACACATCTTTGTCCAATTCTATTGAAATCTCAAAATTTCAATGTAAATAGAACATTTGATGTTTAATATTTTTTAAACTTCGTCTAGAACTTTCCGCAAATCAAAAGATGAATATAGTAAAGGACACATCTTTTCCCAATAAAACTTGGTTCCGATTCGGATCGGATACGTCTTTCTGCTCCAATGGTGTGTTGACATGTGGCTGATACTGATAAAAAAATAAGAAAAATTACTCTTACCTCCCCTATAGTTTGCTGTTAATTCAAAGGACTTTCAAAACATTTTAAACAATTACAGTCATTCCCTTTTGATAGACGCTTTTAAACTTAAGAAATGGACAAATGTAATCTTGAGTGGTTTGAAAGCAATAAATTCCTTTCCTCTTGAAATGACGTTTTTAACCTTCTTGTTCCTTAAATTTGAAAACTTCTTCTCTATTGCAATGTTCATATTCATTTGCAATTTTCATCTCCGGCATCTTCAACCTCTTCCATCGTGTTTCCACTGTAACAAGCATCACCTCCACCTCCACCTCCAGTCTGCTTTTGGTGTAATCAGTTATTCCTTACTTGGGATCAAATTGGTTATTAGACAGTCAAAATTGTGACAGGTTCCCTCACGGTACTATTTTGCTATCGGTCACCTAGGAGTATTTAGCCTTGGTGGTCCTTGCTGATTCATACGGGATTCCACGTGTCCCTTGCTACTCGGGTCAGAGCGTAAGCTAGTGATACAACTCGAACATGTTTTAACTCCGACGCCCCTTTGGCGAGTCTTCCTTTGGTAAAGAACTCCAACTCTTCTTCCGCGAGCTTTAGCTTTCCGTTTACGATTCTCAACCGTTCCTCATATCTTGCAATCTTTTTTGTGGCATCGCGAAGCTCTTTCTCCAATTCGATAACTTGCTGATGCAATCCTTCGCCCTGGCCATTCATGTGTGGACCAAACTGATTGATGACAAACGAGGCATCATCATCAAGAGAGTCGGACAAGGAGAAGATGGATGCTTACCATCCTTCTAGGTGAGGTCATTGACAGAACCTAGAAAGAAATCAAAACCAGCAGCCCGGTGGGTATTCCTGTGGTGGATTGGCTTCCGATGAGGTGTTGTTATGGGCGACCTCTGCGTTGTTCCTGCACATGTAAACAGCACCTCCGTAGCCACAACTATTACCCCATTTTCATTCTTGTTAATTGACGATTTTGGTTCCTCTGTTTTGCGATGATGCTGTGGAACTAGAATGGCTGTTGAAGTTCGTGGACGACTCCTTCACGGACTTTTCGGTGAACGAAATCGCCGAAACTATGAACTTTCTGTCAAAAGCATCAATTCCCGGCAGGGTGAGGAGAAAGCGTTCCAGAGCAGCATCCAAGCAAAATTGCTGGACCTCCTTGCCCGAATACGACAATCTGATCACCGCTATGCGTAAGCAAATAAGTAGTATCACTTACAACAGCACAACACAGAAGAGAGATTACTCAACCACGCCTACGTCAGTGATGGTGGGAGAGCAGCAGTCTCAATCTCCGTCATCGTCAGGGGTTATGCGCAAGTGCATGCACTACACATTAGAGAAGACACCGCAGTGGCGGACGGGACCACTGGGCCCTAAGGCGCTATGCAACGCTTGCGGAGTACGATACAAATCGGGTCCTTCTGTTACTAGAGCTTGGTAAACCATCGAGCCTTCAAGTCCTTCATGCAGGAGGGGAAATCCCAGATGAAATCGGCGACTGTGGAAACCTGACTGTATTGGGCCTCGCAGATATTCAGATTTCTGGGTTGTTGCCTGCTTCATTGTGTAGGCTCTACAAGCTCCAGACCTTTTGATATTAACGTGCTCTTTGGCAAGATACCGTCGGCGATTAAAAACTGCTCCGAGCTTGTAAGTGTATCTCTCTGGATCTCTTTCGTCGGAACTTGACAACCTTGAGAAGTTGGAGAAAATGTTTCTACCGCAGAACGACTTCGTCGAGGCGATTCCGAATGAGATTGGCAACTGTAGCAGCTTGATTATGCTCGATCTCTTCTAGTAATACGTGTCGGCCTTCTAGCTAACAAGTCTCTATTGCCTTCGATCAGCTTCAGCATCCGTTTGACGTTGCGGTCCATCTCTAAGGTCAAGAACATTTTTGTCATTTTCTTGTGAATCGGTATCTTCCTAAAAAATTGGAGGTGTCAAAGAACATTTTTGTCTGTTTAGTCCTTTTGTTAAGGGTATTTTGGGCATTAAACATTTAAGATTGAGATTACGTCATTATCTAACAAAAATGACTAAGGGACTCAGGCTGTTGTAACTTACCCCAAAAAAACTAGGGCTGTTTGTAGTTAGTTTTGAATTTAGGAAAGATACGAGTAATTGTTTGAAATGTTTGAGAAATGCTTGGATTAAGGGCAAACTACAGGGGATGTATGAATAATTTTCCTAAGAATATATAAATAAGGAAGAATTTAGAATCGGATTGGGATCGGTCATGGCCGAAACCAATACAAATCGGCTGATCCGATACCGATTACTAAACCATGGTTGGATCCAAGACATGGGCCAAATTTCGTCTTTACTCTCTATTTTTACGTTAGGTTCGCTGTCCTATACTTTATTTTAGCTTTATTTTCTTCGGGTTGGGTCAGACTGTCAGGTCGTAATAAATTATTTGCTATGGAAGCAATTTGTCTCTGATTATCGATGTTCAATGATTCTAGATGACATTCTATATCTACATCATTACTTTCAATATTGTACTTTTATCATGTTATTTTGAGAGAATAACAGCACTACTGACTCCCTAGTTGGGAGGGCCTTGTCGGTGTTCTGTAAGATGGTTTAGCAAAATTCCGATCCCTGGATTTAGGATATTTGTGAACTGTCCTTGTGTTCACGGCTAAATAAATAAGTCTATTTTCAGACCCAAAAAAAAAAAAACAAAAAAAAAAAAAACAAAAATATCTAAAGCAAATACTCTTGGGAAATAAAAACGTCCCTTTCTACATACGCTCCTTTTGAGTAGGGAAGTTTTCATGTATGATCGTGAATCAGATCACTTAAACGCACTTCTTGTAATACCACCTTCCCAACCCCCCCCCCCCCCCACGAGTGATCCGGTTACCAAATCCAACTGGGCATGAATCCTAAGGGTGTCAATTGATATGGTATTCAGTATTCGGTACATGGTATGGTACAAGAAAAAAAAAACCATTACCTTTTCCGTACCAGATAAGAATACGGTATGAAAACATGAACCATTACCATACCAGGTGCGGTATAGTTTTGGTACGGTTTTTTGTCAGTACAACATTCAATTTTAAATTCAGTACGAATCACGATTCTAATACGGCAGAATACGATTTTTGTATCAAATACGACACAGGTTTTAGTATCAAATAGACACCCTCTTCCTATAAAACTTCTGCTTCTGGATTCTGGCTCCTAGGGAGCCATTTTGGAGTAGAAGCACGTTTGATAAGTCCAGTTAGATTCCAACTCCCACAGAGTGAACCGGATTCAGAATGACTCCAGAATCCAAAATTTTGGAGTCATAAATACTTGCTCCAAGCTGTTGGATCAACTTTTTAAGAGAAAAAAAAGAGTCGACACTCACATGACTATCACTTGACCACCACCACCAACCCCACCACAACCACCACCACCACCACCACCACCACAACCACAACCACCACCACCGCCACCACCACCGCCACCGTCGCCGCCACCTCTACCACCACCAACGCCGCCGCCTCCACCACCACCACCACCACCAATGCCACCACCCACCACCCACCACCCACCACCCACCACCACCACCACCACCACCGCCGCCGCCACCTCTACCACCACCGCCACCACCACCACCACCGCCGCCTCCACCACCACCACCAACACCACCGCCCACCACCCACCACCACCACCACCACAACCACCACCACCACAACCACCACCACCACCGCCACCACCACCACCACCACCGCCGCCGCCACCTCTACCACCACCACCAACACCACCACCGCCGCCGCCTCCACCACCACCACCAACACCACCGCCCACCACCCACCACCACTACTACCACCACAACCACCACCACCACCAAAACCACCACCACCGCCACCACCACCACCACCATCGCCGCCACCTTTACCACCACCACCGCCGCCTCCACCACCACCACCAACACCACCGCCCACCACCACTACTACGACTGTTTTTCTAGACTTCGATTGGAGGGATAGTGTGTTATCAAACATGTTTCTAATCCAAAGATGCTCTAAAATCCATTTCAGAATTACGTTATCAAACAAGTTTCTACTCCAAAATAATCCTAGAGTAGCTAGGAGTAGAATCCAAATTTGAACCAGAATCCAGAATCCAGAAGCAGAAGTTTTATCAAACGGGCCCTAAGGGTGTTAAAAGGTATGTTCAGTTTAATGGTGCAATTCGGTGTGTAATGAGTAAAGCAAAATGAACCGATTATTAAACAATTTTAAAATGATTTCCAAATTCGATTATTTATCGTTTTCGATTTTTTGCCTTTTAAATGGTTTCTCTATTAGGAGGGAGAGGAAGAGAATTAGGAACAAAATAAATGGAAAGATAAGAGCAAAAACCAAGGAAAACATTAAAAAAGTTTTTATCATATATGAATGTAAGCTTACGATTTAGAAGTAGGTCCTATGAAAAGCATTAAAATAAGATTTATTTCTACGAATAGACCTTCTGCAGTAAGAGATAAAAGTAAGGTTTTAATAGGTTTTAACTATTCCAAACAGTCGGTTTAAACATAATCGAGTCGTTTAACTAAACGGTTTCATTTTTTAAACCATAATCAAACTGTCGTAATTGGTTTCATGGTTTTGGTTTACTGTTCGATTCAGTTTCGGTTAATTGTTTTGGTTCATTTTAAAAACCCTTACATGATACATCGAACTTTTGACTAAATTGAACAGTGCACATACTAGTATAAATTTGGTTTTCAAAATATGTATGAAAACGGTATACTTACCAATACGAAACAGTTTTTAAAATTGGTATGAAACCGGTTTTTTTAGATCAATATGAAAACAGTTCATACCGTCAATACTAGAACCGCACCATACCAAATAGCTATTTGGTATGAAAACCCAAACCATTACTGTACCAGCTGAAAAACAATACGTCGATTTTGGTATAAACGATACATTACCGGTTTTGATATTCAATTTTGGTACCAAAATGACACCATTAATGAGTCCTTTCGGCTCCGATTGGTTGGAAGGGGAATTAAAGGGAAGGGAAATGAAAATTTTAAACTCAAAAATGAAACTTTTGTAATCATTACAACACATGATTATATAGTTAATTCCAAATCATTCAATATTTAGGCTTTCTTTGGTATAGTTTATATTTATGATTATGAGTTATTTATTATAAATAATTTATAAAAATAAATTATGAGTCATACATAATAATCGTTTGTCACTAGACATAAAAAAGTAATAATAGATTATCACAATAATGATAAACACTTTCGAGCCTATTTGTAGATTTTAGATTATATCGATGTATTTTAAATATAAATAAGTACTATAAATCATTCTAAACAACTACATATCATAATGTATTATATAATTAATTCTATAATACATACCAAAGAGAGCCTTAATTATTAATTTACATTTTACTTTACATCCAAATCTCTTGCATTTGAAAAAAATAAAAACAATTTTAATCATGTTGTGTTGGAGTTATAAAATTTTCACTTCCCTTCTTAATTTTCCTTGCAACCAAATTGTGCCTTCCCTTTATTTTGTAAATTGGCTTTGGATTATGCTATCCTTCCAATAAAATATAAAAAAGGGCTTCCTGTTAGATCCACATCAGTGGTGCCCCCATTGGATGGATAACACCTGGGGCTCGGTGAATCTGAGGCCTCCATCTGAGCCAACACCCCCTGTAGGCTTAGCTTGTCGGCTTGGTGTCGGCTAGGATGGTCCGAGCCCCAAGTGTGGTCCATCCAAATGGGGCGCCACCTCTCCTCCAGATTCTCTTCGAGAAGAGAATTTGATCCCTTCCTGTTTCGTTTTGGGTGGGAAACTAGATTAATGCAATCTTCCATACTGGAAATAAGATGACTTGGTAGTCAACACCACAGATGTGCAAGTTTTTACTCACTTCACTTATTTACTATGACAAACGCAAATAGTGAATGTAGAATGAGTGATTTACCGAAATAAAAAAAAAAAAAAAAGAACGTAGAATGAGTGGGATCCGTGGTTCTAAATCCAGGTTTCGAACACGGTATCGATCATGTCTAAAATCGATCTGATCCAAATTGATGTAAAAATCTAATGGAAAACTGACATGTGCTTATATGTAAAAATCTAATGGAAAACTGACATGTGCTTATCATCGTTAAAATAATATTAAAACAGGCATTGAATAAGGATCAGTCGGGTCCAAAATGAACCATGGTAGTATCCAAACAAATCTAAATATGGTTTTCATGTGTTAGATCTATCTTTCATCTCTTCCAATGTATTCTTTCCTTAACTTCCATAATCAAGCGTGATCAACTTAAATTGAATGTGCTTCTGCGAGGAAGTTAAAAAGATTTGCTTAAACAAACTTTCAGTGCCAATAGTTGTTTTGCAACCCAATTCATCCCGCTCTCGGTGTTGCCATCCGATGCACAAGAGTTTTGCTTGGGTCACGCTTTCAAGCAACTGCAGCATGGGTTCATTCCTTGGCAGGCCTGGTCGCGACGCATATGATGTTGCAAGCACTACATTCGATGCAAGTAGACTGTTCACTTCCTGCGCCCCCTTCTAGTTGTAGCCCATGTGATAAGAGTCTTCTCTGTCCCTTCTTGTGGTTCATGTTCATGATAGCTTCCTTCTTGTTGTGGCCCAAGTGAGGCATCATTTTCTTCTTCTCTCTTTGTAGCCCAAGGTAGCATCTCACCTTTCGAACATCGTTTTTTGTTTTCAACCCAAAAAATTTAAGTGGGAAAAGGTTTTCAGTTCAATTGTGTGGTTCTTGTATCAATACAAGGACCAATGGGAGTACACACAGAAGAATCCAAACATGGGAAAAGGGTGATCGATTCACCTCGCTTCTGTTTGGATGTTCGTGCTGGACAGAAACCATTTTCCCAAACTATAAATAGGACACCTTGCCTTGTGAGTAAGGCTCTTTTAGATATAGTTTATATTTATCTTTATGAGTTATATATAATAAATCATTTATGAGAATAAATTATGAATGATGAATAGTAACCATTTAATACCATTAATAATAGATTATCACAATTTTTATGACGATATACTCCCCCGTCCAATAATACGACGCCACGTGTGAAGATGCCGAGCTAGAGCTCGGCAAACTGACATAGGATAAACTACGAACCTTATCTACGGAGGTCCTCACGAAGATGCCTGCCAGGCCCGATAAGGAAAGCCCATATCTTAACCAGATTTGAGGGTCAATCTCGGGAGACGGATATGAGAAAAACAGATCCCATGATCCATGCTATGGCTTAATCAGAGGAATCCAGCCAATTCCTATCACTCTAGGCAGGATCCATGCCCTTAATGCCGCCCTCATATCTTAATGGGTAGATGCCACATCAGATCACTCCATGTCTATAAATCCAAGACTATCACACACACACACACACACACACACACACACACACACACACACACTCAATTTTACTCTCAAATCATTATCTTGCTTAAGGTGACTATCTATCCCCACTTAAAGAAAAGAGCAGGCACGTTCGTGTCCATTCCATACTATTTGTTCACGAACTGACTTAGGCATCGAAGTGGTCTAAGGGTTATCCAACCCGACCTCCACCTTGGTTGTTCTTCTTTAATATGTGCAGATCCTTACTGGCTAGGAGCAAACTAGTTCGTGTAGCAATAACAATAATGATAAATACCTTCTAACCTATTTGTAGATTTTAGATTATATAAATTCATTTTAAATATAAATAAGTAGCATAAATCATACCAAACAACTACATGTCATAATGTATTATATAATGAATTTTATAATACATACTAAAGAGAGCTTTAAGCCTGAACCTGGGCCTTATTAAACCCTTTGTTAGTTAAAATGCTTTTTAAATGTGTACCGTACTGTCGTATAGTATTTGGCCTTTTAAAACATGTATTGCCGTATTGACTTCAAAAATACTTTAAAATACTCCATACTCCAAGCCTTGCCATTTAAAATACGTACCTTATCGTATCCATATCCGTATTTTAACCTGCATCGTTCATGAGTAATGAGTCGATTAATCCCACATCGTTTAATACTCTTATTGCTTTCTTCATGTAATTGATGGGGGGTTAATGTAAGATATTTTATGGGCTAAATTAATTATAAAGTTAGTTGGTTCAGTGGGAGTATAGTTACAGGTAGACCGATTTAAGTATGATTAGAGATGGACCAACCTGGTCCATTGTGGAACTGGTCCAGGGTTGGGGGTGGTATTATAAATACCAATGGTTAGGGTCCCCACAGTCACGGTGTTATTTTCTTCTCCTATTCCCATACGCAGAGAGAAGGTCAAAGGATCTCGACAGGCTGTGGAAGACTCTGATCCAAAAATTCCAAGCATTCAAAGCAAAGAAAACTTCGAAAATCAATCTACAACAAGAAGTATGTGTCTTATCTCTTTTCAATACCCATTGTATTCTAGTAATCTGTGTGGTGTGTTCGTTAGGGTTCATGGGAAATCCCATGAGAAAAACCCAAAGGGGATCTAAAAAATCTTACAGTGGTATTAGAGCCACTCACATAGACTTAGGATTGATGAGAAAGCATTGTAAAGATTGTATGTTTGAACGGATTGAAAAAAGGAGAGATTTTTCTCCAAAAATTCTCTATGAACCTGTCTAGGGTTTGGACCCTTGAAATTTTTTTCGAACCATTAAAAATTAAAATAAATCATATAGTATTGTAGGTCTCAGAGAGATGGAGCCGGCGACATAAGATGGGTCGCCTGAAGTAACTTAACGCGCTCTCACGCGCCTCCTGAAAAAGCACGTGAGATCCAGGTGCCGGCGGCTAAAAAAAAAAAAAAAACAAAGGAGTAGGGCTGACATCACCTGGTCAGCCCCGTATTGGACCGAGCTGATCTGGGCCAGTCCAGGACCTAACCCGGCCCCATACCAGCCCTACCGGGCCCAAGGGGACCCGTGAACCCAACTCAGGGTGCACATGCGGTTTGCACGTGTGACTCGAGGCAGACCCATTAACCCGGATGTTTGCCCCAAAAATCCAACCCATAGGCCCGATTTTGTAACTGGAGAACCCTACCCCTATGACCCGAAAGCTGGACCCGAAAACCCGGATGGGTGGGTTGGTTGGGCCAGCGGTTGAACCGCTGGTTTGTGGTTCGGTTTAAAGACCAGACCATTTGATTTGGCCTGGACCAAAGCATTAAAAAAAAAGGTTTTAATTTGTGGGTTCGGTCCGCCCATAACCGAGCCCGGCCAGACCAAACCGACCCAGGTTGAACCGCCCAGAACCGGTTTATGATGCAAGAATGCAAGTGCCGATTTTGATCGACGATTGTAGGTGCTAGGATCGTCGAATTTTGATGCGGTTTTTTGCGTTGTGTTCGTATTTTCATGCTCTACAGTTTGGTACATAGTTTGACATAGTTTGGTGATTTGGAGAATTTATTTTTGATTAAAAGGTGTCCCAAATTAGTTCGGTTTGCAATTTTTTGTTTGTTTATCGGTTATTTTTGTACCAGATGCATGTAGAAGGTTATGTATGCATGAGATTTTATTTATTGACCCATAATGTGCTGCAAAGTAGGGTTTGGGGATATCATTGTAGAATTGAATGGAACCCACCAAAGTGGTACACCTAGCTTCATCAAGTTTATGTACTTGTAAATGCTTGTGTAAGGGCGTACACCCAAAGGTGGCATTGTCAAGTTTTGATTAAATTAATGTTTGTGGATGTCATGTGAAGATTGGGTGAAATCCACCAAAGTGGTACACTCAGTTCCAACATGGTGGTCCTTAAACCCCAAATTTATGCATTTACATATACAATAAAGGATATATTTTTAATACATTGTTCTCCATGGTGTGAAAAGCAGCTAAGAAAGACAGTGTTAACCCAAAGGTGACATTGTCAAAGTTAAAGGAATGTTCATGCACATGAGTTGAAATGGTTTTGACTTTAGGGGATTTTATTAACCCAAAGATGGTGGAATTTTCGTGTGTCATTATTCTTTCACAGTCACTGCACATAAACTGAGAAGACCACTGCATGTTTATCCCAAAGGAGAATGTGTAGTTGGTTATGTAAGACCCGCACTCCATGAACCCGATCTAAACCTTGAATTCATGTCGTAACAGGTCTTCCAATCATCACCAGGCCAGACAGGTCGAGCGGATGACAAACAGGTACGAAATGGACCATTTAAGTATGAATTTTGTTCATACCGGTCGATGGTACCGGTCGACCGGTATAGCCTACGCAGCAGACTACGAAGATCCAGAACCGGATCTCTGCGGGTCCTACTTTCCAAATTCCGAACCCTAGGACTTTCCTAATCCTAGGAGGCTTCCTAAACCTAAACCTAGCCTATATAAACCCCTCTAAACCTCCTAGAATCTCTTCCATTGATCCTCACAAACCGTAGAAAGGAGAAAGAGGCCGAAAAAGAAGGAGAAGCTAGGAAGAGCCGATATTGCTATTCGATGAAGAACACCTTACCGCCAGTCGACGGTGAGTGCTTAAACCTTCTTTTACATTATGACTCTAGGATTATGACTCTAGTATGGTTAGGTTGCTTTGATCAATACCATGCAAAGCAGGTATTGATCTAAAACCCTATTTTGCCAATAAACCCTATTTTTGCCGACAAACCCTAATCTAGTCGATAAACCCTAGATTCGAGTTCTAGGAAGAAGACCGTCAAAGCTAGGACTTGAATGGAGTTGGAAACAACTCTAACTCAGTGCTCAGACCTAGAATGTGTAGAAGAAACCCTAGGATCAATAGGGGATGATCGACGACAGTCAAGAACCGGACGTATGGTCTTCCGGAGATATACCGATCGACTATACCGGTTGCACCCTGTGCGACCGGTACCTTCCGGGGGCTGGACTGTGGGGACCGGCTGACCATACCGGTCATAGGTTTCCCCATAGTGCTGCGACCGGTACTGTGACCGGTCAGCTCTGTGAGATATATTTTGTAATGTCGTTGGTTTTCCGACCAACATGAAACCTAAGGAAAACTATTCTAACTAAACCCTAATATTCATAGCACTTTTGGATCTTGCAACGTGGAGCAAGCTATCAAACGAGCGTCAGGTAAGGGAATCAGACCTAAACCCTAATAATTTAATGGACAGTAAACTGTTGTTTATAACTATGATTCTGTGGATTGATGTTTGTGCATACTCACATGTCATCCTTTACTTTCAATTATTATTATTGTTCATGCATACTCGCTATGCTAGGATGTGATTGTAAGCCCCGTATCGAACTAACCCAATCTTACCACCTTGAACTAGGTCTACCCATCATGGTCGAGCCAAATGGATCAAGTGCGTGAGGGAGATCGCAATCCTAGGTATTAAACTGACCCAAAAACACTAAAAATAGGGGGAGGGTCGCATACCCAGCAAGGTAGGGTCGGACCCCCCCAGTATAAAAGTCCGACCCTGAGTTTTATACCGGGGGTCGGACATTTTAAGAACCAGGGGTCGACGGGATCTCCGACTCCCTCATCGACCCCCAGTCTGCCGACAGAAACCGTGATTTGGAAACTTTCCAAATTTCAATGGGATTCTTTCCTAATCTCAATGGGGCTTAATTTTGGAGTTTCTACTCTATAAATAGGACGTCCCTAAGCCTCTTTCACTCCTTTTAGAACCCTAATTGGATTGAAAGAAAGAGAAGAGAAGGAGAAGAGAAAGAGAAGAAAAGGAAAAGTGGAGAAGAAGATCAAAGAGAAGGCTTCAAAGAAACAAGCCTAATTCTCAGGTATGGATACTATCTCCATGTAATTCTACAGACCTTAGAATAGATAGAGAAGAGGGAATGATCTAGGAGAAACCCAAATCATCCACCCATAGTTAGGTTTTCATGGGAAAACCATGGGGGAAATCATGAAAGCCATAAAGGTGAGTGAACTACGGTTCTAGACCATAGAACATGTGTGGAATGGATTGTAGAAGCAAGCCATAGGACCCTAAACACGAAGAATGGACTGTAGGAGGAAAAATTGACTAAACCTACAGGGGGTCGCACGGGGGTCGATGGCCAATCGACCCTACCAGACCCTGATAATCGACCCCCAGTGTTCGAGAAGTCCAGGCTGTGGGTGGTCGCACCCAGGGTCGATGGAACCTTCGACCCTAGCATCAACCCCCAGTTAACAGCATGCTTTTTAAAGTCCAAATTAATTCTAATTAAATTCTATCGACTTGATTAGGTCTTCTAGTGATATAACATCGATATATAGTTGATTCTTACAGCTTGAAAGAGGATCTACGATCAAGTAAAGGTGAGGGAACAAGACCTAAACTAATTGGTTAATAATAAACTGTTTTACTCTTGAGTCCAATGTCGTAATTGATTTTATGCGTGTATGATTGTTATGTGCATTCAACATGTCATCCAATATTTCTATTATTACTATTCATGCATATTTAGTTATTGTTTATAACATGATGATGATGATGATGATGATAGGAGTAGGCATGTGGATGTATGTGTTTGGTTGGTGTGCTTGATGCGAACGAGTATCAGGGGGAGGTGTCATAGGCGGGGCCTCAGCACTCTAGCTCTATCTCTAACTCAAATCTTGTCCACTAACATCGTCGTATCGCCATTACCTTAGCAGAACTACTACGTCGTTGGGTATGAGGGGAGGTGGTCTTGGACCGTGTAGTCTCTGATTCTGTCGGGGGGCCTTAGCCCTATCTCTATGGACGTATTGAGGGATGCTGGGGTGAGGCCTTGGATACACTGATTGGCATTAGGATTGGTTTGTTGTGAGCCCAGTTTGCGAGCCCTCGCCAGCAGGGGCTTACGTGTTGGTATGGGCAACGGGTACAGTAATAAACGTGACCTTTGCATGTACATTGTCCATGATTGGGTGCATGTGGAACGACAATAAACGTTACCTTTGGGCGGCTTTACACACTCGTGTATAGAGGTGCGGCGTCAATAAACGTGATCTTTGACCACCTATCCTTTCTATAGCACATTGCAAACTTATTTACCAGACCAAAGATATGAATTGAATGCATGCATATGTTTGTTGCATTGTTTTTGTTTGCTCACTGAGCCATGATGTGTGCTCACCCTCTCGACGTCGAATATTTTTAATTGATGATGCAGGTACTACAGTTGCAGATTATATGAATGCTCCGGTGTATGCGCGTGTTGCTGAAATGGAAGCTGAAGACTTAGAGGATGAGCATGATCCCTCATGCGAGTGCAACTCATGCATATTCTATTAGAATTTTATTTGAATTTATAAAAGGATGTAATTGGTATTTTATTTATTTATGTCTCAGTTGATACAACAATAACTTGATATTTTAGTTATGATTATTACAGCTAGAATGCTCAGTTCATTTACTATAAGACTTCCGCTATTGTGTATTTATTCTGATTATGGTTGTGGATGTGCATGGTTTTATTTTTAATGGATACCGCCTACTAGAGATCCTGGTTGAACCGTTGGTTTATTAGCGGTTCATCACACCGTTCTGAATGGTGCAGAATTGGGGTGTGACAATTTGGTATCAGAGCATCTCAGGCTTTATCTATGAAATCGTATACTTCCACAAAAGGTCGTGAACTGAGATAGGATAAAAATTTAAAAGATGTAATAATAACACACCATAAGCACCTGTGTTGTTTGAGACTAAACTGAAAGAGAATAATGGATCTATTAAATGAGAAACAAATTTATATACAACCAAAAGAAAGAACAAAGGTTTATATATATATATATATATATATATATATATATATATAATTAAGCAGAGTACACTCCACAGTCCGGAGAGTTACTCTGAAATACAAAAAGAAAAATAAAATAAGTACATCAACAAGCTGGAGATGATGGGGGAGGCGGTGCCTTACGGTCTCGATCATAGTCCTCAGCGTAGACTTTGGTCAACCAAGCTATTTGAGTCTGGGTCGTCTGGAGACTAGCTGTGAGATCAGCCATGTCACACCCCAATTCTGCACTATTCAGAATGGTGTGATGAACCGCTAACAAACCAACGGTTCAACCAGGATCTCGAGTAGGCTATATCCGTGTTATCTAAACTCCATACATCCACATAAATAATCAGAGTAAATAAAATAAATAGCGGAAGTCTTATAATAAAATGAACTGAGAATCTATTGTGATATCAATATTTAAATAACAAATTATTCTGTATCCATTAAGACATAATTAAATAAATATCAAATACATGTCTTCAATAATCCAAATAAATAAAACTAAAAATCTAATCGAATACACATGAGTTGCACTCGCAAGAGATGTCATGTGTATCCACTTCATCTTTAGCTACCATCGCTGCAACGTTCCCATACTCTGGAGCATTTATATAGTCTTCAACGGTTAAACCTGCATCATCAACTAAAAATATTCGACGTCGAAGGGTGAGCACACATCACGGCTCAGTGAGCAAACAAAACAATGCAACAATACATATGCATGCAATTAATTTATATCTTTGGTCCGGTTTAAAGTTTTCACTGTGCTATAGAAAGGATAGGTGGCCGCCGCATCTCTATACACAAGTGTGTAGACACGCCCAATGACTCCTGCACTGTCGCCTACAGCACCCAAAATGGCACAATATACATCCCATGAAAACGGTATGGCTGTACCGGTTGATACCATACCAACAAATAAACCCCTGCTGGCTAGGGTTGCAAACTGGGCTCGCAACTAACCAATCCTAATGCCAAACAGTGTATCCAAGGCCTCACCCCAGCAACCCTAAGAACATCCATAGAGATAGAGCTAAGGCCCCGCGGTAGAGTCAGAGACTACAAGGACCGAAACCACCTCCCCTTATGCTCTACGACATAATAGTTCTGCTAAGGTAATGGCGATACGACGACATTAGTGGACATGACTTGAGTAGACCATGGCACAATATACACCCCATGAAGAACGGTCATGATTGTACCGGTTGATACCATCCCTACCCTCACCATATACACTGGCCAAACACAAACATTCACATGCCTATCCCTATCATCATCATCATCATCATGTTATAAACAGTAAAGTAAATATGCATGAACAATTAATAGAAATATTGGATGGCATGTTGAATGCACACACAAGCATACACGTGTAGAATCAATATGGCTTTGGACTCAAGAAGTAAAACAGTTTATTATTAACCAGTTAGTTTAGGTCTTGTTCTCTCACCTTAGCTTGCTAATAGATACTCTTCCAAGCTTTAGAATCACCTTTATAATGTTATTATATTACTAGAAGACCTAACAAAGCCGATAAAATTTAATTAGAATTTATTCAGAATTTAAAAACCATTCTGTTAACTGAGGGTCGGAGGTAGGGTCTGAGTTATGACCGACCCTGGGTGCGACCCTCCCCAATCTGGACTTCCCGAACACTGAGGGTCGATCCTCAGGACACATAGGGTCGGATGGTCATCGACCCTCTGTGCGACCCTCGGTAGATTTTGGTCAATTTCCCTCCTTTTAGTCCATCCTTCGTGTTTGGGGTCCTATAGCTTTCTCCTACAGTCCATTCAACATTCATTCCATGGTCTAGAACCATGAATCATCCACCTAGATAGCTTTCATGTAATCTCCCATAGTTTTCTATGAAAACCTAACCATGGGTTGATGGTTTAGGTTTCTCCGAGATCATACTCTCATCATTATCTAACCTAAGGTCTGTAGAAACTCATGGAATTAGTATCCATACCTGAGAAGATTACTCCCTCTCTGCAACTCTTCTCCTTTTTGCTATCTTCTTTTCCTTGCTTCTCTTCTTCTCCTTTTCCTTTTCTTCTCTTTCTCTCAATTTAATTAGGGTTGTAAGAGGCTTAGGGAAGTCCTTCAAATAGAGTAGAAACATCCTAAAATAAGTCCCTTTGAGATTAGGAAAGAATCCAAATAAAAAATTAGGAAATTTCCTAATTTCAGTTTCGGCGGCAACTGAGGGTCGATGGGAGGGTCGATGATCCCGTCGACCCTAGGGTTTTTAAGGTGTCCGACCCTCCCTATAAAACTGAGAGTCTGACTTTATGTCTTGGGGGGTCCGACCTTCCTTTGCTGGGTATGCGACCCTCCCCTTAAATTGAGTGTTTTAGGGTCGATTTGATACCTGGGATCACGATATCCTTCACGCCCTTGGTCCATTTGACTCAACCATGATGGGTAAACCTGGTTCAAGGTGATAAGACCGGGTTAGTTTGATACGGGTCTTACAACTCCCCCCTACTTATAAAAATTTTGTCCTCGAAATTATACGTACCTTCTGAATCAAATAAGTGAGGGTATTGCTTTCGCATAGCATTTTCTTTTTCCCATGTAATTTCTTCCATGTCTCTACTTTTCCATGTGACCTTAACATAATAGATATCTCGGTTGCGTAGACGTTGAACTTTTCGGCTGGTGATTTTAGTTGGTGTTACTTCAAATGTCAAATCATCAGTCAATTTCGGTAAATCTACTGTCAACACGTGTGTTGGATCCTTGACATACTTCTTCAATAGGAAAATATGAAATACGTCATGCACACTTGACATAGATGGTGGTAGTGCTAACTGATAAGCCACTTTCCCACGCTTAGCTAAAATCTCATACGGCCTGACATATCTTGGACTTAGTTCCCTTTTTATCCGAACATTTTCAATCCTCGCATAGGTGATACCTTCAAGAATACTTTATCACCTACGGCGAACTCAAGATCTCTGCGTCGAGTATCTCCATATTGCTTCTGACGGTTCTGAGCTGTTCTCACTCTTTCCTTGATAATGTCGACCACTCGACAGGTCTCTTCAACAAATTCCGGTCCAACAATACCACGTTCTCCCACTTCATTCCAAAACAAAGGAGTTCGACACTTTCTGCCATACAGTGCTTCAGAAGGTGACATCTGTATAGTAGCCTGATAGCTATTGTTATAAGCGAACTCGATCAGTGGTAATCTTTCATCCCATGATCCCTTGAAGTCAATTACACATGCTCGTAGCATATCTTCTAGAATCTGGATTGTACGCTCTGACTGTCCATCTCTGTGGGTGGAATGCAGTACTGAACTTCAATGTTGTTCCCATAGCCTTTTGCAATCCCTCCCAAAACTTGGAAGTAAATCGTGGGTCTCTGTCGGACACAATGCTTTCTGGTACACCATGTAATCGAACAATATTATCCACATACAGCTTTGCTAACCTTTCCAGTGTATACTGAGGTCGTATAGGTATGAAGCGAGCTGTTTTAGTCAGACGGTCTACAATCACCCAAACTGCGTCAACTACTCGAGGAGTCAGTGGTAATCCCGTGACGAAGTCCATAGTGATGCAGTCCCATTTCCATGCTGGTTCTGGTAACGGTTGTAATAGTCCTGCGGGTCGTTGTCGTTCAGCTTTTACTTTCTGACAATTTAGGCATTGAGACACGAACTTAGCTACATCTGCTTTCATTCCTCTCCACCAATACAGTTTCTTTAAATCATGATACATTTTTGTACTTCCCGGATGTATAATAGATGGTGGTATGGGCTTCTTTCATCAGTCGGTGTCTAATGTCCACACTTTCTATTTCAGGTACACATATTCTTCCTTTGTATTTCAGTACTTTCTCTTCGTCCAAGGTGAACTCAGGATTAGTCCTACCTTTCTCGATATCTTCTTGTACTGTTCTCAGATAAGGATCTAATTTGATAGCTGTCTTCACTTCATCCATTATATCCAGTATAATTTTCAATGTAGTGAACATATTTGAAAATTGATGAATAAACCCTTGGTTGGCTGATCCATCCGTTGTATCTATCACATACTGCTCATTGCCGTGATTGAATACCATTCCGGTAGTGCACATTGCTGCGGTTGTACTAACCTCTCCTTGAGATTTTATCATTGCCTTTCTGCTCAACGTATCTGCTACTACATTAGCTTTCCCTGAATGATACTGGATATTACAATCAAAGTCCTTCAATAGTTCCAGCCATCTTCTTTGTCTCATATTCAATTCCTTCTGATTAAATAAATAAGTAAGACTTTTATGGTCCGACTTAATCTGAAATTTTTCTCCGTATAGGTAATGTCTCCATATTTTGACAGCATGTACTACTACCGCTAACTTCAGATCATGAGTGGGATAATTTTTCTCATGTATCTTTAACTGTCTTGAGGCATAAGCAATTACTTGCTCTCCTTGCATAAGCACACATCCTAATCCCAGTCCTGACGTATCAGTGTATAAGGTAAATGTCTGTCCTAGAACAGGAATAGTCAAAATCAGAGCGGATATCAATCTGGTCTTCAATGTTTGGAAGCTCTTCTTACATTTATCCGTCCACACAAACTTTTCCCCTTTCTTAATCAGACTGGTGAGAGGTACGGAAATCCAAGAATAGTCTTCCACAAATCTCCGATAATATCCAGCGAGACCTAGAAAACTTCTTATTTCTGAAACGCTTTTTGGTGCTTCCCACTTTACAATAGCCTTGATCTTGCTGGGGTCCACTTTGATTCCTTCAGCGGATACCATGGCCTAGGAAGGCGACTTCACTTAGCCAAAACTCACACTTTGAAAATTTTGCATACAGCTTCTCTTTCCTTAAACACTGTAGGGCGGCATTTAGATTCTTAACGTGGGTTTCCTTGTCCTTGGAATATACCAATATATCATCAATAAATACTATAACCAACGTATCCAACATGTCGTGGAAAACCCGGTTCATAATTTCCATGAAAGTTGCTGGTGCGTTTGTTAATCCAAAAGACATGACCAAGAATTCATAATGTCCATATCTGGTCCTGAAAGCTGTCTTAGGAATATCATCCTCTTTAATCTTCAGCTGATGATAACCGGACCAAAGGTCGATCTTAGAAAATACTTTCGCTCCTTGCAACTGATCGAACAAATCATCGATCCGAGGTAGTGGATATTGATTCTTGATTGTCAGTTTGTTCAGCTCCCAATAGTCGATACATAATCGAACGCTACCGTCCTTCTTCTTTACGAATAATACCGGTGCTCCCCATGGTGATATACTGGGTCGAATATAACCCTTGTCCAGCAGTTCCTGTAGTTGCACTTTCAATTCCTTCAGTTCAATAGGAGCCATTCTATAAGGTGCTTTTGATACTGGTGCGGCTCCGGGTATAAGATCTATCACAAACTCTGTGGCTCGATCGGGTGGTAATCCTGGTAGTTCCTCCAGAAATACGTCGGAATAGTCCCGCACTACATCAATATCTTCCAGTCGTGGTGCTTCCTTGGTTAGGTCGACCACTGATACTAGATACCCGACTGCCCCCCTTCTCAAGGCACTTCTTAGCCTTCAGTGCTGAGAGTATAAGCTTGCGTCTACGGGGAAGTTTGGTTCCCGAAAAACTGAATTCTGCTCCTTCTTTGTCTTTGAATGTTAGCTTCTTTTCGACGCATAATAGGTTTGTAGAATGCCGAGCTAACCAGTCCATTCCCAAGATGACGTCAAAGTCTGCCATCTCAAGTTGTATCAAGGTTGCATCTAAGGTTTTCTCGCCAATGAAAACTGGGCATGGTCCATAACCTTTCTCTAATTCTACTTCTAACCCCATTGGTGACCGTACAAGTAGTTTGTAGTCCAATGTTTTGATGGGTAAATTCAATTTCTTTCCGAATGACACAGATATAAAGGAATGAGTAGCTCCTGAATCAAAGAGTACTCTGGCGGGTACGCCATTTATAGGTACGATACCTGTGATTTATTTTTACTTAGTCTACATGCTTACACATTGTAATACAACTTAAAGGTTTAGGTCATACCTGTGACCACATCAGGTGATGCGACAGCATCCTCGGATGTAACAACATATACTCGTCCTTGATGTACTTGCTTCTTGGGCTTAGGACACTCCCTTATCATATGTCCCACTTGATTGTAGTTGTAACATCTCGGACCTTCAGAATTTGGCTTTAGTTGCTGTTGCGTTACCGGGGTAGTCTTGGATGCAGCAGTAAAGCCTTGAGCACGGAAGGATTTAAATGTCTTGTTGTTCCCTCCATTATAGGCATTTCCGACTAGCCTTTTTATGCCTCTGTTCTGTGTAATGTAGCTTTCCTTCTGGCTCGATTCTATGACTCGAGCAATTTGGACAGCTTCATTATATATCTTCTTTTCCAAGCCCAGAACGTGCTCTCTGATGCTTCCTCTCAGTCTCGTGACAAACCTACGGGTCTTAGTGTCTTCTTCCTGCATGCTGAGTGATGCAAAGAAATATAGCTCTTCATAATGCTGTTGATATGCATCCACGGACATCTGTCCCTGATATAAACTCAGGAATTCCTTCTCCATAGAATCTCTGAAGCTTCGGGGAAAATACTTCTTGAAGAACGCTTCTTTATAGATAGCCCAAGTCAGTAGGGCGTGCTTGGTCATTAGGTACGTCCTAGTAGATTTCCACCAATGATGTGCGTCACCCTTTAGCATGAAGGTGGCACATAGTACTTTTTCTTCTTCATTAATAGTCATCATTAGAAAGTTTCTCTCCATCTCGTCGATCCAATGTGCTGGCCATAACTGATCCGACGGTTTACCGTTAAATTCCTTGGGCTTCATCTTTAGAAATCTCTCAACCAGTCGAGAGTGATCCATCTAATTTTAGGGGTATGCCCCAAACATGGGTTGTGGATACTGATAGTTAACCTGAGCTGCTTCCAGACCTGGTACTGAAATCTGTGCAGCTGGTGGTTGAGGTGTTTGAGGTGCTGGGTGGTTACCCACCGGTGCTGCACTGGCTTGTCCCGTCTGCATGGGTGTAACATGTGCGGCTTGGAACATAATTCCCATTGCAACTTGCATTTAAGCCTGTGTGTGTTGCATCTGTTGCAGCTGCTGTGGTAAATTCATCACCACTGTTGCTAACTCTGGTGGTGGAGGTGGCAAGTTTGTAGGATTTTCCTGATCTGGGTTTTCTAGTACATATATATTCTCCTGGTTAGTTTCCTCCACAGGTGGTGGTGGTGGAACTGCATTTCGGCTCTGTCTGGTTACTCTACGTCCAGACATAATTTCTTCGAAGATTGGTGGTGCCTGAAAATCATCAAAATAGGTGAGACAATCATTTATACTTCATGTAGGCACGTTAACCGATGTAAAATTCTAAAATATTTCATCTCATTTTATGAAAAATACTGTCTTTTCTATGCAGGGTCGATGGTGGGTGTCGATGGTATGTCTGACCCTCAGTATCCGACCCTGGGAATGACCTGTTCTTCCCGAGAGCTGAGGGTCGATGTGAGGGTCGATGGGTATCCGAACCTCAGTATCCGACCCTGGGTTTCCTGTCAGATTTCCTAGAGTCGAGGGTCGATGGGAGGGTCGATCCGAGGGTCGATGGTCCTGGTCGAATTGTCCGACCCTCAGACCAAAAATCAGACTTTTAAGATCCGATTCTAGGTTCATTCTCTATTATTTCCCTCCCGTTTCGACTCGTCTCTCACCTCTGAGTTGCTACAGTGCCACTCCGCTATTTTGGTCAATTTGGATCCGTGTTTCAACATTAACATCATCCCTACAGGTATGTTTTCTCATTTTTACCTGTTTTTAGGTTTTCATTTCTAGGTTTTGGTCCAATTAACCCGTATTTTTCAAATTAAACTTTTTCCAACCGTAAAAATTTGATTTTTATTGGGGGCTTTTGTTATTGGTGTCTCGAGGAATGAAAGCCCTCAAATTTTTTTGAGTTTCATCGGTTGGTTATCGATAACTTGGATTTTTGCTCTTTTTACCCTAATTTGTCGAAATTTTTGATTTCTTGAAATTTCTTCAAATTGGACCTCATTAGTTAAAATTTTCTACTGTATGTGTGTTGTAGGATACGTTAGAACCTACGTAAGTCCTCCTGCCAACGTGTATGGGTGACAAGTGAGGCTTTTGGCCACTTTGGTCGTTATAATGTCAAATTTTGGATTTTTATCCTATTAACTCATTATCTGTTTTTCTTTGCAGATACCATGGCTCGTACTAAGGTACCCAGAGTTCGTGATCCGCTTCGCTTCCGCTCCAATGAAGCCAAGGCACAGTATGCCCACTACACTTGTAAGAAAGTAGAGGGTGGTCGTATGGTAAACTTGGCTGAGCTAGCCCTGTTCAATGTGGAGAGAGCATTTGGTGATATGGGGTGGCTCCCTGTCATCACTTACGACGCGTGCATATGCCCAGATTTAGTGCGACAGTTCTATTGTAATCTCCAGGTGGTGGGAGATTACAATGATGTGGATAGGGGTCACGAGCTATGCATCACTAGCTATGTAAAGGGAGTGAACATTTCATTTGACTATCGGCAGCTGGCCGATCTACTGGGCATTCCCTATGATGGCCCTATGGTGTATTGTGCGCTTGGAGAGCCCAAGTTTGTTTCCATGGAGATGAGGGCTGAGATTGATAGTCAGCTACTACGACCTGATCGCTGGCAGATGAGAGCTTGTTATATGCGTCCGGCTCCACGGGTCTTCTGCAAGATTATCCAGCATAATCTGATTCCGCAGAGTGGCCATTACGAGAGGGTTTCTCAGCTGACCCAGTATCTGCTGTACAACATCTGTACTAGACAGCCCGTCTGCCTTCCTTACATCATCATGCAGACTATGATCAGTGCCACATTGCCCAGTCATAGGGGTAATCTACCCTATGGACATATGATCACTATGTTGCTGACTATGTTGCTGACCCGCCTGGGAGTTGATTTAGTGGATGAGAAGATTCAGGAGAAAACCTTCCTCTAGATTGGGAGGCTATTTGCAAGATGGGCTTGCAGGATGTCCAAGTCAGTGACGAGGAGAGGAACGAGATGGTGCACCCTCACACTCGCATCGAGATTACTGACGCTGAGGCAGCTGCTGCCGCTGCTAGAGCTCATGCGGATCCTGCCGATGATGATGACCGCATGTATATGGATGTCGACTCGATACCACCGCCTTCACTTACGCATGCGGCTGGAGTTGGTACTTCTTTTGCGGTGGATCCTGCACCTGAGACTGGTCCTTCTCATGCGGCTGGTCCTTCACGCCCACCTTCTGATATGATGGAGATGTTGCATGAGATCAGAGAGGCTCAGAGCAGTTCTGATATGAGGATGGAGGAGTTGCTGGACGCCCAGCGTCGGACTGATCAGCGGGTGGCTGATCTTACAGCTAGTCTTCAGGTGACTCAGACCCAGGTGGACTGGTTGACCAGAGTCTATGCTGAGGACTATGACAGAGACCACGAGGCACCGCCTCCTCCTTCACCTCCAGCTTCTTGAGTGTATCTTTTCCCTTGTACTACAGAGTAACTGTCCGGGTTGGGGACTGTACTCTGCGTTAGTTATGTATATACATTTGTGTCTCTCATATTGTACGTAAAATTGTTTCTCCTTTAATAGATGCATTATTCTCTTCTTAAATTTGGTCGCAACCATCACTTGTGCTTATAGTGTGTTTGTATTAAAGTTTTTACTTTTATCCTATCTCAGTTCATAATATACAGTGTCCTGAATGTATGCTAGTTCAGCGGACAAGGCCTGAGATGCTCAGATACCAAGTTGTCCCACCCCAATTCCGTACTATTCAGAATGGTGTGATGAATAGCTAACAAACCAACGGTTCAACCAGGATCTCGAGTAGGCTATATCCGTGTTATCTAAACTCCATACTTCCACATAAATAATCAAAGTAAATAAAACAAATACCGGAAGTCTTATAATAAAATGAACTGAGAATCTACTGTGATATCAATATTTAAATAACAAATTATTCTGTATCCACTAAGACATAATTAAATAAATATCAAATACATGTCGTCAATAATCCAAATAAATAAAACTAAAAATCTAATCGAATACACATGAGTTGCACTCGCAAGAGATGTCATGTGTATCCACTTCATCTTCAGCTACCATCGCTGCAACGTTCCCGTACTCTGGAGCATTTATATAGTCTTCAACGGTTAAACATGCATCATTAACTAAAAATATTCGACGTCGAAGGGTGAGCACACATCACGGCTCAGTGAGCAAACAAAACAATGCAACAATAGATATGCATGCAATCATTTTATATCTTTGGTCCGGTTTAAAGTTTACACTGTGCTATAGAAAGGATAGGTGGTTGCCGCACCTCTATACACAAGTGTGTGGATACGTCCAATGACTTCTGCACTGTCGCCCACAACACCCAAAATGGCACAATATACATCCCATGAAAACGGCATGGTTGTACCGGTTGATACCATACCAATAAATCAACCCTTGCTGGCTAGGGTCGCAAACTGGGCTCGCAACTAACCAATCCTAATGCCAAACAGTGTATCCAAGGCCTCACCCCAACATCCCTCAGAACACCCATAGAGATAGAGCTAAGGTCCCCCGGTAGAGTCAGAGACTACAAGGACCGAGACCACCTCCCCTGATGCTCTACGACATAATAGTTCTGCTAAGGTAATGACGATACGACGACATCAATGGACATGACTTGAGTAGACCATGGCACAATATACACCCCATGAAGAACGGTCATGGTTGTACCGGTTGATACCATCCCTACCCTCACCATATACACTGGCCAAACACAAACATTCACATGCCTATCCCTATCATCATCATCATCATCATGTTATAAACAGTAAAGTAAATATGCATGAACAATTATTAGAAATATTGGATGGCATGTTGAATGCACACATAAGCATACACGTGTAGAATCAATATGGCATTGGACTCAAGAAGTAAAACAGTTTATTATTAACCAGTTAGTTTAGGTCTTGTTCTCTCACCTTAGCTTGCTAATAGATACTCTTCCAAGCTTTAGAATCACCTTTATAATGTTATTATATTGTTAGAAGACCTAACAAAGCTGATAAAATTTAATTAGAATTTATTCAGAATTTAAAAACCATTCTGTTAACTGAGGGTCGGAGGTAGGGTCTGAGTTATGACCGACCCTGGGTGCGACCCTCCCCAATCTGGACTTTCCGAACACTGAAGGTCGATCCTCAGGATCACATAGGGTCGGATGGTCATCGACCCTTTGTGCGACCCTCGATGGATTTTGGCCAATTTCCCTCCTTTTAGTCCATCCTTCGTGTTTGGGGTCCTATAGCTTTCTCCTACAGTCCATTCAACATTCATTCCATGGTCTAGAACCATGAATCATCCACATAGATAGCTTTCATGTAATCTCCCATAGTTTTCTATGAAAACCTAACCATGGGTTGATGGTTTGGGTTTCTTTAAGATCATACTCTCATCATTATCTAACCTAAGGTCTGTAGAAACTCATGGAATTAGTATCCATACGTGAGAAGATTACTCCCTTTTTGCTATCTTCTTTTCCTTGCTTTTCTTCTTCTCCTTTTCCTTCTCTTCTCTTTCTCTCAATTTATTTAGGGTTGTAAAAGGAGTGAAAGAGGCTTAGGGACGTCCTTTAAATAGAGTAGAAACATCATAAAATAAGTCCCTTTGAGATTAGGATAGAATCCAAATCGAAAATTAGGAAATTTCCTAATTTCAGTTTCGGCGGCAACTGAGGGTCGATGGGAGGGTCGATGATCCCGTCGACCCTAGGGTTCCTAAGGTGTCCGACCCTCCCTATAAAACTGAGGGTCTGACTTTCTTCTTGGGGGGTCCGACCCTCCTTTGCTGGGTATGCGACCCTCCCCTTAAATTGAGTATTTTAGGGTCGATTTGATACCTGGGATCACGATCTCCTTCACGCCCTTGGTCCATTTGACTCAACCATGATGGGTAAACCTGGTTCAAGGTGATAAGACCGGGTTAGTTTGATATGGGTGTTACAAGCCATCCACTGGTCAGTCACACACTGAGCATCCCTCAGCTCTCCCATCCGCTGATCCGATACGCGCTGAGCAACCAAAAGCTCTCCCACCCGCTGATCGGACGAGCGCTGAGCCTCTAGAAGCTCTCCCATCCTCAAGTCAGACATGCTCTGAGCCTCTCGTATCTCGTGCAATATCCCTATCATGTCGTCAAAAGGAGCATACGAAGGACCAGCTGCATACGAAGGACCAGCCGAAGTAGACGGACAAGCTCCAGTAGCATGAGTAGGTGATGGAGGAGGTATGGCACTACATCCATGTATAGCCGACCGTCATCATCCCCATGAACCCCTGCTCCAGCGGCTGCTGCTGCTGCCTCAGCATCAGCCATCTCCACTTGATTGCGAGGTCGCACCGTCGCGTTCCTCTCCTCATCACTGATTTGGGCATCCCGCATGCCCATTCTGCAAATAGCCTCCCAATCCAGAGGCGATGAGAAGGATTTCTCCAGAATCTTCTCATCCACTAAGTCAACCCCCAGGCGGGTAAGCAAGGTAGTGATCATGCGTCCATAAGGAAGGTTACCAGTGTGACTGGGCAACGTGGCACTGATCATCGTACGCATGATGATGTAGGGAAGGTAAACGGGTTGCCTAGTGCATATGCAGTATAATAGATACTGGGTCAACAGGGAGACCCTCTCGTAATGTCCACTCTGCGGTATCAAATTATGCTGAATGATCTTGCAGTATACCCATGGATCTGAACGTAGATAACTCGCTTTCATCTGCCAGCAATCAGGTCTGAGGAGCTGGCTATCGATCTCAGCCCTCATCTGTAGGGAAAAGAACTGGGGCTCTCCAGGAGCATAGAACACCATGGGGCCAGCATAGGAAATGCCCAACAAGTCGGCCAATTGCCGATAATCAAATGAAACGTCAACACCCTTGACGTAGCTCGTGATGCGAAGCTCACCACCCCTCTCCACATCATTGTAATCTCCCACCACCTGGAGATTACAGTAGAATTGGCGTACCAAGTCAGGACGGGTACACGCGTTATAAGTGATGACAGGGAGCCATCCCATATCACTAAAGGCTCTCTCCACATTGAACAAGGCTAAGCTAGCTAAGTCCACTTTGCGGCCTCCCTCTACCTTCTTGCGAGCGTAGTGGGCATAATGTGTCTCGGCTTTGTTGGAACGGAAGCGAAGATGGTCGCGAACTCTGGGTACCTTGGTATGAGCCATTGTATCTGCAAATAGAAAGAAAAACAAATAATGGGTTAGTAGAGAGGGAAAACCTGAGATTTCGACATAATGACGATGTAAATTAGTCAAAAGCCTCACTTTTCACCCATACGCGTGGGCAGGAGGACTTACATAGATCCTAAATTATCTTGGGAGACTCAAACAGTCAGAAATTTCAACTAATTAGATTGAATTGCAAGAAATTTCAAGAAATTCAAAATTTCGATAAAATTTGGGCAAAAAATGAAAATTTCGAGTTTCTCGATAACCAACTGATGAAACTCAAATATTTTTGAGGGCTTTCAATCCTTGAGTCACCAACAACAAAAGCCCCCAATAAAAATCGATTTTTTACGGTTGGAAAAAGTTTAATTTGAAAAATGGGTGATTTCCCAGGGTCGCATACTGAGGGTCGGACACCCATCGACCCCCACCATCGACCCTACAATGAAAACACAACATTTTCGACAGAATGATCTGAAAATTTTGAAATTTTAGTGGTTTTAAAATATGAGAATGAAGTGATTAATGATTGTCTCTCGTGTTCAATGATTTCAGGCAATCCCACTATCAGATTAATTAATGGCGGGACGCAGAGCAACCAGAAAGAGCCGTAACTCTATCCCACCACCACTACCTGTGGGGGAAGATAACCAGACACACCCGGAAACACAGGGGAACATGAACACGGCACCGTTTGTCATAAATGGGTAGGAAAATCCTACCAATCTGCCAGCTCCACCTACAGATTTGGCCACAGTTGTAATGAACTTGGCCCAACAGCTACAACAGATGTAACTGGCACAAGCTACTATCCAAGCTGCCATAGACATAACTCTTCCAACTGTACAAACACCTCCAATGCCAACTGGACAGGCAAGCACAACACCAGGGGGAAGTAACATAGTACCTCACGCACCTCAGACTCCTATCATGCAGGCTCAAGTACCAAATCCTGAAATAGCTCAAGGTGGATATCACTACCAACCACCTATGTATGGAGCGTATGTCCTGCAGCCACTAGATCACTCCAGACTGGTGGAGCGTTTTCTGAAACTGAAACCTAAAGAGTTTAATGGCAAGCCAGCAGACCCTTTATGGCCGGCACACTGGGTTGACGAAATGGAAAGAAACTTTCTGATGATGACATTAAATGAAGAATAAAAAGTGTTGTGTGCCACCTTTATGCAGAAAGGAGATGCACACCATTGGTGGAGGTCTACCAGGACGTATTTACTTACAAAGCACACCCAACTGACTTGGGATATTTATAAAGAGACGTTCTTTGAGAAGTACTTTCCAAGAAGTTTCAGAGATTCTATGGAAAGAGAGTTCCTGAGTTTATATCAGGGACAGATGACTGTAGATGCGTATCAACAGCGTTATGAAGAGCTGTTCTTCTTTGTACCCTTAATATGCAAGAGGAAAACACAAAGACCCGAAGGTTCATCATGGGACTTAGGGGAAGCATCCGCGAGCACGTTCTGGGACATGAAAAGAAAATTTAAAATGAAGCGGCACAAATTGCTCGAGTTATAGAATCGAGCCAGAAGGAGAGTTATTTCATGCAAAATAGAGGTATAAAAAGGCCAGCTGGAAATTCTTATAATGGAGGGAATAACAAGACATTCAAACCCTTCCGTGCTCAAGGCTTTATCGCTGCAACCAAGACTACCCCCGTAGTTCAACAGCAACAGAAGCCAATTACCGAAGGGATGAAATGTTTTAACTGCAACCAAGTGGGACATATGGCAAGGGAATGTCCTAAGCCCAAGAAGCAGCTACATCAAGGATGAGTTTACGCGGTTACATCCGAGGATGCTGTCGCATCGCCTGATGTGGTTACAGGTATGACTTACCTTTTTTTTTTATTAGTTGTATTACATTGCATGAGCGTCTAGACTAAACCAAAACAAATCACAGGTATCGTACCTATTAATGGCATTCCCGCCAGAGTACTCTTTGATTCAGGAGCTACTCATTCCTTTATATCTGTGACATTTGGAAAGAAGCTAAATCTACCCCTTAAATCCTTAGACTACCAACTACTTGTACGATCACCTATGGGATTAGAAGTGGAGTTAGAAAAAGGTTATGGACCATGTCCAGTGCTTATTGATGAAAAGACCTTGGATGCAACCTTGATCCAACTTGAGATGACAGACTTTGACGTCATCTTGGGAATGGACTGGTTAGTTCGGCATTCTGAAAACCTATTGTGTGCCGAAAAGAAGCTAACATTTAAAGACAAAGAAGGAGTAGAGTTCAGTTTTTTGAGAACCAAACTTCCCCGTAAAGGAAAGCTCATACTCTCGGCGCTAAAGGCTAAGAAGTGCCTTGAGAAAGGAGCAGATGGGTATTTAGTAACTGTGGTCGACCTTACCAAGGAAGCACCACGAATAAAAGATATTAATGTCATGCGGGACTATCCAGACGTATTTCCTGAAGAATTACCATGGTTACCACCCGATCGAGCTGCAGAGTTCGTTATAGATCTTATACCTGGAGCCGCACCAGTGTCGAAAGCACCTTATCGAATGGCTTTTACTGAACTGAAGGAATTGAAAGTACATCTACAAGAACTGCTGGACAAGGATTACATTCACCCTAGCATATCACCATGGGGAGCGCCAGTATTATTCGTGAAGAAAAAGGACGGTAGCATTCGCTTATGTATAGACTATCGAGAATTGAATAAACTGACAATCAAGAATCGATATCCATTGCCTCGGATCGATGACCTGTTCGATCAGTTGTAAGGTGCCAAAGTGTTCTCAAAGATTGATCTTCAATCAGGCTACCATCAGCTGAAGATTAAGGATGGTGATATTCCCAAGACAGCATTCAGGACCAGATATGGACATTATGAATTTTTGGTCATGTCTTTTGGATTGACAAACGCACCAGCAACCTTTATGGAACTTATGAACCGGATTTTCCACGACATGGTGGATACGTCGGTTATAGTATTCATTGATGATATACTAGTCTATTCCAAAGACGAGGAAACTCATGTTAAGAATCTAAACGCCGCTCTGCAGCGACTACGGAAGGAAAAGCTCTACACCAAATTTACAAAGTATGAGTTTTAGCTAAAGGAAGTCGCATTTCTAGGCCATGTAGTATCCTCTGAAGGAATTAAAGTGGATCCCAGCAAGATCGAGGCTATTGTAAAGTGGGAAGCACCGAATAGCATTGCGAAAATCAGAAGTTTTCGGGGTCTAGATGGGTATTATCGACGATTTGTGGAAGACTATTCCCGAATTGCCGTACCTCTTACTAGTTTGACTAAGAAGGGCGAGAAGTATGTTTGGACGGATAAATGCGAGAAGAGTTTCCAAACCTTAAAGGCTAGATTGATATTAGCTCCAATCTTGACCATCCCTATTCCTGGACAACCATTTATCTTGTATACCAATGCGTCAGGACTGGGAGTAGGATGTGTACTTATGCAAGGAGAACAAGTAATTGCTTATGCCTCAAGACAACTGAAGACACATGAGAAGAACTATCCTACACATGATTTGGAACTAGCGACAGTAGTACATGCTGTCAAAATATGGAGACATTATCTATACGAGGAGAAGTTTCAGATTAAATCAGACCATAAAAGTCTTACTTATCTCTTTAATCAGAAGGAGCTGAATATGAGACAAAGAAGATGGCTGGAACTATTGAAAGACTACGATTGTGATATCCAGTATCATCCAAGGAAAGCTAATGTAGTAGCCGATGCGTTGAGTAGAAAGGCAATGATAAAATCTCAGGGAGAGGTTAGCACAACTACCGCAATGTGTACTACCAAAAAGGTATTCAAGCACGATAATGAGCAGTTTGTGATAGATACACAAGATGGATCAGCCAACCAAGGGTTTGTTCATCGGTTTTCATTCGCTGCATTTAAGATTATACCGGATATAGTTGATGAAGTGAAGACAGCTATCAAATCAGACCCTTACCTAAGAACGGTACAAGAAGACATCGAAAAAGGTAGAACTAACCCTGAGTTCACCTTGGACGAAGAAAAGGTACTGAAGTACAAAGGAAGAATATGTGTACCCAAAATAGAAAGCTTGGACATTAGACACCGATTAATGAAAGAAGCCCATACCACCATCTATTCGATACATCCTGGAAGTATAAAAATGTATCATGATCTAAAGAAATTATATTGGTGGAGAGGAATGAAAGTAGATGTAGCTAAGTTCGTGTCTCAATGCCTAAATTGTCAGAAGGTAAAGGCTGAACGACAAAGACCGGCAGGACTATTACAGCCGTTACCGGAACCAGCATGGAAATGGGATTGTATCACTATGGACTTTGTCACGGGATTACCATTGACTCCTTGAGTAGTTGACGCAGTTTGGGTGATTGTAGACCGCCTGACTAAAACAGCTCGCTTTATACCTATACGACCTCAGTATACACTGGAGAGGTTAGCTAAGCTGTATGTGGATAACATTGTGCGATTACATGGTGTACCTGAAAGCATTGTGTCAGATAGAGATCCACGATTTACTTCAAAGTTTTGGGAAGGATTACAAATGGCTATGGGTACAACATTGAAGTTTAGTACTGCATTTCATCCACAGACAGATGGACAGTCAGAGCGTACAATTCAGATTCTAGAAGATATGCTTCGAGCATGTGTAATTAATTTTAAAGGATCATGGGATGAAAAGTTACCACTAGTTGAGTTCGCTTATAATAATAGCTATCAGGCTACTATACAGATGTCACCCTATGAAGCACTGTATGGTAGAAAGTGTCGAACTCCTTTGTTTTGGAATGAAGTTGAGGAGCGTAGTATTGTTGGACCGGAATTTGTTGAAGAGACTTGTCGAGTGGTCGACATTATCAAGGAAAGAGTGAGAACAGCTCAGAATCGTCAGAAGCAATATGCAGATACCCAACGCCAAGACCTTGAATTCATCGTGGGTGATAAAGTATTCTTAAAAGTATCGTCTATGCGAGGATTGAAACGGTTCAGATAGAAAGGGAAACTAAGTCCAAGATATGTCGGGTCATATGAGATTCTAGCTAAGCGTGGGAAAGTGGCTTACCAGTTAGCACTACCACCATCTATGTCAAGTGTGCATGACGTATTTCATATTTTCTTATTGAAAAAGTATGTCAAAGATCCAACGCACGTTCTGACCGTAGATCTACCTGATTTGACATTTGAAGTAACACCAACTGAAATCACCAGCCGAAAGGTTCAACGACTCCGCAACCGAGATATCTATTATGTTAAGGTCACCTGGAGAAGTAGATACATGGAAGAAATCACATGGGAAGAAGAGAATGCTATGCGAAAGCAATACCCTCATTTATTCGACTCATAAGGTATGTACAATTTTGAGGACGAAATTTTTATAAGTAGGGGGGAGTTGTAAGACCCGTATCGAACTATCCCGGTCTTACCACCTTGAACCAGGTCTACCCATCATGGTCGAGCCAAATGGATCAAGTACGTGAGGGAGATCGCGATCCCAGGTATTAAACTGACCCAATAACACTAAAAATAGGGGGAGGGTCGCATACCCAGCAAGGTAGTGTCGGACCCCCCCAGTATAAAAGTCAGACCCTGAGTTTTATACCGGGGGTCGGACATTTTAAGAACCAGGGGTCGACGGGATCTCCGACCCCCTCATCGACCCCTAGTCTGCCGACAGAAACCGTGATTTGAAAACTTTCTAAATTTCAATGGGATTCTTTTCTATTCTCAATGGGGCTTAATTTTGGAGTTTCTACTCTATAATTAGGATGTCCCTAAGCCTCTTTCACTCCTTTTAGAACCCCAATTGGATTGAGAGAAAGAGAAGAGAAGGAGAAGAGAAAGAGAAGAAAAGGAAAAGTGGAGAAGAAGATCAAAGAGAAGGCTTCAGAGAAACAAGCCTAATTCTCAGGTATGGATACTATCTCCATGTAATTCTACAGACCTTAGAATAGATAGAGAAGAGGGAATGATCTAGGAGAAACCCAAATCATCCACCCATAGTTAGGTTTTGATGAAAAAACCATGGGGGAAATCATGAAAGCCATATAGGTGAGTGACTACGGTTCTAGACCATAGAACATGTGTGGAATGGATTGTAGAAGCAAGCCATAAGACCCCAAACACGAAGAATGGACTGTAGGAGGAAAAATTGACTAAACCCACAGGGGGTCGCACGGCGGATCGATGGCCAATCGACCCTACCAGACCCTAATAATCGACCCCCAGTGTTCGGGAAGTCCAGACTGTGGGTGGTCGCACCCAGGGTCGATGGAACCTCCGACCCTAGCATCGACCCCTAGTTAACAGCATGCTTTTTAAAACTTGAATTAATTCTAATTAAATTCTATCGACTTGATTGGGTCTTCTAATGATATAACATCGATATATAGTTGATTCTTAAAGCTTGAAAGAGGACCTACGATCAAGTAAAGGTGAGGGAACAAGACCTAAACTAATTGGTTAATAATAAACTGTTTTACTCTTGAGTCCAATGTCGTGATTGATTTTATGCGTGTATGATTGTTATGTGCATTCAACATGTCATCCAATATTTCTATTATTACTGTTCATACATATTTAGTTATTTTTTATAACATGATGATGATGATGATGATAGGAGTAGGCATGTGGATGTATGTGTGTGGTTGGTGTGCTTGATGCGAGCGAGTATCAGGGGGAGGTGTCATAGGCGGGGCCTCAGCACTCTAGCTCTATCTCTAACTCAAGTCTTGTCCACTGACATCGTCGTATCACCATTACCTTAGCAGAACTATTACGTTGAAGGGTATGAGGGGAGGTGGTCTCGGACCGTGTAGTCTCTGATTCTGCCGGGGGGCCTTAGCCCTATCTCTATGGACGTATTAAGGGATGCTGGGGTGAGGCCTTGGATACACTGATTGGCATTAGGATTGGTTTGTTGCGAGCCCAGTTTGCGAGCCCTCGTCAGCAGGGGCTTACGTGTTGGTATAGGCAACGGGTACAGTAATAAACATGACCTTTGCGTGTACATTGTCCATGATTGGGTGCATGTGGAACGACAATAAATGTTACCTTTGGGCGGCTTCACACACTCGTGTATAGAGGTGCGGCGTCAATAAACGTGATCTTTGACCACTATCCTTTCTATAGCACATTGCAAACTTATTTACCAGACCAAAGATATGAATTGAATGCATGCATATGTTTGTTGCATTGTTTTTGTTTGCTCACTGAGCCATGATGTGTGCTCACCCTCTCGACGTCGAATATTTTTAGTTGATGATGCAGGTACTACAGTTGCAGATTATATGAATGCTCCGGTGTATGCGCGTGTTGCTGAAATGGAAGCTGAAGACTTAGAGGATGAGCATGATCCCTCATGCGAGTGCAACTCATGCGTATTCTATTAGGATTTTATTTGAATTTATAAAAGGATGTAATTGGTATTTTATTTATTTATGTCTCAGTTGATACAACAATAACTTGATATTTTAGTTATGATTATTACAGCTAGAATGCTCAGTTCATTTACTATAAGACTTCCGCTATTGTGTATTTATTCTGATTATGGTTGTGGATGTGCATGGTTTTATTTTTAATGGATACCACCTACTAGAGATCCTAGTTGAACCGTTGGTTTATTAGCGGTTCATCACACCGTTCTGAATGGTGCAGAATTGGGGTGTGCAGTGATTGTTAGGCATGTGATTGTTTTCGTTGGTGTGTGGAATGGGAAGGGTCTAGTGTAAGACCCGAGTCAATCTAACCCGGTCCTACCACCGTGTACCAGGTTTACCTGTCATGGTCGAGTCAAATGGACCGAGGGCGTGAAGGAGATTGAGATCCCAAGTATCAAATCGACCCAAAAACACTTAAAATAGGGGAAGGGTCGCATACCCAGCTAAGCAGGGTCGGACCTCCCAAAACAGAAAGTCCGACCCTCAGTTTTGAAGGGAGGGTCGGACAGCTTAGAACCCTAGGGTCGACGGGATCATCGACCCTCCCATCGACCCTCGGTTACCGTAGGAAATAGAATCAGGAAATTTCCTAATTTTCGATTGGGATTCTTTCCTAATCTCAGAGGGACTTATTTTAGGATGTTCCTACTCTATTTAAAGGACGTCCCTAGGCCTCTTTCACTCCTTTTAAAACCCTAATTGAATTGAGAGAAAGAGAAGAGAAGGAGAAGAGGAAGAAGAGAAACAAGGAAGAGAATTAAGCCCAAAGAGAAGAGTTGCAGAGAAGGATTATTCTTCTCAGGTATGGATACTAATTCCATGAGTTTCTATAGACCTTAGGTTAGTTATTGGTGAGAGTGTGATCTCGGAGAAACCCAAAATGTAAGGCCCGTGTCAATCTAACCCGGTCTTACCACCTTGAACCAGGTTCACCCATCATGGTCGAGTCAAATGGACCAAGGGCGTGAAGGAGATCGAGATCCCAGGTATCAAATCGACCCAAAAACACTTAAATTAGGGGAAGGGTCGCATACCCAGCTAAGCAGGGTCGGACCTCCCAAAACAAAGAGTCAGACCCTCAATTTTGAAGGGAGGGTCGGACAGCTTAAGACCCTAGGGTCGACGGGATCATCGACCCTCCCATCGACCCTCGGTTCCTGCCGAATATAGAAATTAAGAAATTTCTATATTTTTCGATTGGGATTCTTTCCAAATCTCAATGGGACTTATTTAGGATGTTCCTAGTCTATTTAAAGGACGTCCCTAAGCCACTTTCACTCCTTTCACAACCCTAATCGAATTGAGAGAAAGAGAGGAGAAGGAAAGAGGAAGAAGAAAGGGGAGGCAGAGAAATTAAGCCAAAAGAGGGGAGTTGCAGAGAAAGATTGATCTTATCAGGTATGGATACTAATTCTATAAGTTCCTACAGACCTTAGGTTAGTTATTGATGAGAATGTGATCTCGGAGGAACCCAAACCATTAAGCTATGGTTAGGTTTTCATGGAAAATCATAGGTGGATGCATGAAAACTATTTAGATGGATTATACATGGTTTCAGACCATGGAATGGATGTAGAATGGAATGTAGGAGCAAGCCATAGGACCCCAAACACGAAGAATGGATTAAAAAGTGGAAATTGGACCAAAGTGCACCGAGGGTCGCACCGAGGGTCGATGACCATCCGACCCTAGGTGTTACTGACCATCGACCCTCAGCATTCGGGAAGTCCAGAAAGAGGGGAGGGTCGATAGACCCATCGACCCTAGCATCGACCCTCAGTTAACAGAATGGTTTTTAAATTCAGAATTAATTCTAATTAATTCTATCTACTTTGTTAGGTTTGCTAGCAATATAATAACATTAAAACGGTGATTCTAAAGCTTGGAAAAGTATCTATTAGCAAGCTAAGGTGAGGAACCTTAACTCCAAACTAAATTGGTTAATAATAAACTGTTTTCTATTTCTTGAGTCCTATGCCATGCTTGATTCCATGCGAATATGTTTGTAATGTGCATACAGCATGCCATCCAATATTTCTATTACTTGTTCATGCATATTTATTTTATTGTTTATAACATGATGATGATGATGATGATAGGAATAGGCATGTGCTTGTATGTGTGTGGTTGATGTGCTTGATGCGAGTGAGTATCAGGGGAGGTGTGATGAGGACGTCAATAAACGTAACCTTTGGCGGGTCTCAGCACTTTAGCTCTATCTCTAACTCAAGTCTTGTGCATTGGCATCGTCGTATCGCCATTACTTTAGCAGAACTATTATGTCGTAGAGTCTTAGGGGAGGTAGTCTCGGTCCTTGTAGTCTCTGACTCTATTGGGGGGCCTTAGCTCTATCTCTATGGACATTTTGAGGGATGCTGGGGTGAGGCCTTGGATACACTGTTTGGCATTAGGATTGGTTAGTTGCGAGCCCAGTTTGCAGCCCTCGCCAACAGGGGCTTACGTGTTGGTATGGCACTATATAGCAATAAACGTAACCTTTGTTATATAATGTTCATGATTGGGTGCATGTGAGTTGACGATAAACGTGATCTTCGGGTAACGTCACACACGTGTATAGAGACGGAGTCAATAAACGCGACCTTTGGCTACCTAAACCTTTTTATTGCATACTGCAAACTTTAAACCGGACCAAAGATATAAATTGATTTTTGCATGCATATGTATTGTTGCATTGTTTTGGCTACTCAATGAGCCGTGATGTGTGCTCACCCCTCGACGTCGAATATTTTTAGTTGATGATGCAGGTTATACCGTTGAAGACTATATGAATGCGTCTGCGTACGGAAACGTAGCAGCAATGGAAGTTGGAGCTGAAGATGATACGCACGACTCCTCTTGCGAGTGCAACTCGTGTGTATTTGATTATATATTTTTATAGGTTTCTTTCATTGGATTTATAAAGATATGTATTTGGTATTTAAATATTTATGTCTCAGTTGAAAACAGAATAATTTACAATTAAATTAATGATATCATCTTAGTTGCTCAGTTCATTTTATTATGAATTTTCTGCTATTGTGTATTACTCTGATTATGATTATGGATGTGTGAAAGTTTGGATAACGCGGGGATAGCCTATTAGAGATCCTGGTTGAACCGTTGGTTATTTAGCGGTTCATCACATCATTCTGAATAGACCAGAATTGGGGTGTGACAACTTGGTATCAGAGCATCTCAGGCCTTGCCCGCCGAACTAACATACATTCAAGACAATTATGAACTGAGATAGGATAAAAGTAAAAACAGTAATATTAACACATTATAAGCACCAGTGATGATTAAGACCAAATTTAAAAAGAGAATAATACATCTATTAAAGGGGGAAACAAGTTACATACAATGAGAGAGAGAAACAGAAGGTATATACATATTGAAAGCAGAGTACAGTCCACAACCCGGACAGTTACTCTGTAGTACAAGGAAAAATAAAAGTACAATCAAGAAGCTGGAGGCGAAGGAGGAGGCGGTGCCTCACGGTCTCTGTCGTAGTCCTCGGCATAGACCCTAGTTAACCATGCCACCTGAGTCCGAGTCGCCTGCAGACTAGCTGTGAGATCAGCCACCCGCTAATCAGTCCGGCGCTGGGCGTCTAGGAGCTCCCCTATCCCCAGATCCGATGCGCGCTGAGCCTCTCTAATCTCGTGAAACATACTCAGCACGTCATCAGCTAGTAGGCGTGAAGGACCAGCCTCATGAGAAGGACCGGTCTCTGGTGCAGGAGCCACCGCAGCAGAAGTACCAACTCCAGCCGCATGTGTGGGTGATGGCGGTGGTATCGCATCGACGTCCATATACATACGATCGTCGTCGTCGAGCGGATCCACACGAGCTCTAGCAGCAGTAGCAGCAGCCTCAGCATCAGCCATCTCGACCCGAGTGTGAGGGCGCACCATCGCGTTCCTCTTCTCATCGCTAACCTCTGCATCTCGCAGCCCCATCTTGCAGATAGCCTCCCAATCTAAAGGCGACGAGAAGGTCTTCTCCTGGATCTTCTCATCTACCAGATCCACCCCCAGACGGGTCAGTAACACTGTAATCATGCGTCCATAGGGTGAATTACCCCTATGACCGGACAATGTGGCACTAATCATCGTCCGCATGATGATGTAAGGAAGACAGACCGGCTGGCGAGTGCAGATGTTGTAGATCAAAAACTGGGTCAGCTGAGATACCCTCTCATAGTGCCCACTCTGCGGGATCAGATTATGCTGGATAATCTTGCAGAAGATCCGTGGAGCTGGACGCAAGTAGCAAGCTCTCATCTGCCATCTATCGGGACGGAGCAACTGGTTGTTGATCTCTGCTCTCATCTCCATCTCAACAAACTGTGGCTCTCTCGGCACACAGTACACCATGGGGCCATCAAAGGGAATGCCCAACAGATCGGCCAGCTGTCGATAATCAAAGGAGATGTGCACCCCCTTGACGTAACTGGTGATGCGCAACTCCTGACCGTTCTCAACATCATTGTAATTCCCCACCACCTGGAGATTACAATAGAACTGGCGTACCAAGTCTGGACAGGTGCACGTGTCGTATGTGATGACAGGGAGCCACCCCATATCACCAAACGCTCCCTCTACATTGAACAAGGCTAGCTCAGCCAAGTTCACCATGCGACCCCCTTCAACCTTCTTACGGGCATAGTCAGCATACTGTGCCTCAGATTCATTCGAACGGAAGTGAAGTGGATCGCGCACTCTGGGTATTTTGGTACGAGCCATGGTATCTGCAAAATAAGAAAGAAAAAGGAAACAAGGAGTTAGCAGGATAAAAATCCAGAATTTGATTTAATAACGACGTAAGTAGACCATCAAGCCATTCCTCACCATACAAGTGGGCATAAGGACTTACGAAGGTTTAATCATATCCTATAACCCACATGCAGTAGGAAATTTTAACTGACGAGGTCCAATCTGAAGAAATTCAAGAAAATCGAAAAATTTCGACAAATTAGGGCAAAAAGAGAAAATTTCAAGTTTCCCGATAACCAACCGATGAAACTAAAAAATTTTTGAGGGCTTTCGTTCCTTGAGACATCAATAACAAAAGCCCCAATAAAAATCGAATTTTTATGGTTGGCAAAAGTTTAATTTGGAAAATATGAGTTAAATGGGCAAAAACCTAGAAAAGGAAACCTAAAAACAGGTAAAAATGGGAAGACGTACCGGTAAGGATGACGTGGATGTCGAAACCCGGAGTTAAACCGACCAAAACAATGGAGTAGCACTGTAGCAACTCAGAGAGTAGAGACGAGTTGAAACGGAGGAGGAATAGTGAGAAATGACCCAGAATCGGATCTTAAAAATTTGATTTTTGGTCTGAGGGTCAGACAATTCGACTGGCACCATCGACCCTCGGATCGACCCTCCAATCGACCCTCGGCTCTTGGGAATCTGACAGAAAATCGAGGGTCGGAACTGAGGGTCGGAGACCCATCGACCCTCGCATCGACCCTCAGCTCTCGGGAAGGACAGGTCATTCCCAGGGTCGGATACCGAGGGTCGGACATACCATCGACCCTCACCATCGACCCTGCATAGAAAAGACAGTATTTTTCACAGAATGAATTGAGGATTTTGAATTTTATAACGGTTAACATGCCTACATTAAGTATAAATGATTTCTCACTGATTTTGATGATTTTCAGGCACCACCCATCTCAGAAGGAAAATATGTATGGAAGAAGAGTAACCAGACAGAGCCGAAATGCAGTTCCACCACCACCACCTGTGGAGGAGACTAGCCAAGGGAATGTTGATGTTCCAGGCAATCCAGATCAGGCAAATCCTACCAATTTGCCACCACCACCACCAGAGCTAGCAACTGTGGTTATGAATCTGGCACAGCAGCTGCAGCAGATGCAACACGCACAGGCTCAGATGCAGGTTGCCATGGGAATTATGTTCCAAGCCACTCAGGCTGCACCCATGCACACCGGACAAGCTAGTACAACACCTGTAGGTAACCACCCAGCCCCTCAGACACCTCAACAACTGGCTGCACCGATTCCAGGGCAGGCACCGGAAGCAGCTCAAGAAAATTATCAGTATCCACCCTATATGTTTGGGGCAAACCCCCAAAATCAGCTGGATCATTCTCGGCTAGTGGAGAGATTTTTGAAGATGAAACCCCGAGAATTCAACGGCAAGCCGTCTGATCCATTGTGGCCAGCACACTGGATAGACGAGATGGAGAGAAACTTTCTCATGATGACCGTTACAGAGGAAGAGAAAGTACTATGCGCCACCTTCATGCTCAAGGGCGACGCACACCATTGGTGGAAATCCACGAAGACATATTTACTGACCATGCACGCCCTACTGACATGGGCTATATATAAAGAAGCATTTTTCAAGAAATATTTTCCACGAAGCTTCAGAGATTCGATGGAGAAGGAGTTCCTGAGTCTTTACCAGGGACAGATGTCAGTGGATGCGTACCAACAACGTTATGAAGAGCTATTTTTCTACGCACCATTGAGTATGCAAGAAGAAGGAACCAAAACCCGTAGGTTCGTCACGGGACTGAGAGGAAGCATCAGAGAACATGTTCTGGGCTTAGAGAAGACAATATATAATGAAGCCGTCCAGATTGCTCGAGTGATTGAATCGAGCCAGAAGGAGAGTTATCTGAACCAGAACAGAGGCATCAAGAGATCAGCCGGAAACTCCTACAACGGAGGAAATGCCAGGACGTATAAGCCTTTCCGTCCTCAGAACTTTACTACTGCACCCAAGACCACTTCAGCAGTGCAACCTCAGTCAAAGCCAAATTCTGAAGTTCTGAAGGGTTTTAACTGCAACCAACCCGGACATATGGCAAGGGAGTTCCCAAAGTCCAAGAAGCAGTTACATCAGGGACGAGTATATGCTGTTACATCCGAGGATGCGGCCGCATCACCCGATGTGGTCACAGGTATGACTGAAACTTTTAAAGTTATAAATACATTGAATGTGCATGTAGACTAAGTAAAGATAAATCACAGGTATTGTACCTATAAATGGCGTACCCGCCAGAGTACTCTTCGATTCCGGAGCTACTCATTCATTTATATCTGTGTCATTTAGAAAGAAGACAAAATTACCCATCAAAACATTGGACTACAAATTACTTGTAAGGTCACCGATGGGGTTAGAACTGGAACTAGAAAAGGGTTATGGACCATGTCCAGTTCTCATTGGAGAGCAGACCTTAGATGCAACCTTGATACAACTTGAGATGGCAGACTTTGATGTCATCTTGGGAATGGACTGGTTAGCTCGGCATTCTGCAAATTTGTTGTGCATCGAAAAGAAGCTAACATTCAAAGACAAAGAAGGGGCAGAATTCAGTTTCTCGGGAACCAAACTTCCTCGGAGACGCAAGCTCATACTTTCAGCATTAAAGGCTAAGAAGTGTCTTGAGAAGGGAGCAGTCGGGTATCTAGTATCAGTGGTCGACCTAGCCAAGGAAGTACCACGAATGGAAGACATTGACGTCGTTCGGGATTACCCTGTCGTATTTCCGGAGGAACTACCCGGATTACCACCCGACCGTGCCACAGAGTTTGTAATAGACCTGATACCTGGAGCCGCACCCATATCAAAAGCACCTTATAGAATGGCTCCTACTGAACTGAAGGAATTAAAAGTGCAACTACAAGAACTACTAGACAAGGGATATATGCGACCCAGTATATCTCCATGGGGGGCACCGGTACTGTTCGTGAAAAAGAAGGATGGTAGCGTTCGATTATGTATTGACTATCGGGAGTTGAACAAGCTGACAATCAAGAATCGATATCCACTACCCAGGATCGATGACTTGTTCGATCAGTTACAAGGAGCAAAAGTATTTTCTAAGATCGATCTTCGATCGGGCTATCATCAGTTGAAGATTAAAGAAGGTGATATTCCGAAGACAGCATTCAGGACCAGATATGGACATTACAAATTTTTGGTTATGTTTTTCGGATTAACTAATGCACCGGCAATGTTCATGGAACTTATGAACCGAGTTTTCCACGATATGTTGGATACGTCGGTGATAGTATTTATTGATGATATATTGGTATACTCTAAGGACAAGGAAACCCATGTCAAGAACCTAAACGTAGCCCTACAACGTTTAAGGAAAGAGAAACTATATGCCAAATTTTCGAAGTGCGAGTTTTGGCTAAGTGAAGTCGCATTCCTAGGCCATGTAGTATCTGCAGAAGGAATCAAAGTGGACCCCAGTAAAATCGAGGCTATTGTAAAGTGGGAAGCACCGAAGAGCGTCTCGGAAATTAGAAGTTTTCTGGGTCTAGCTGGTTATTATCGAAGATTCGTAGAAGACTATTCTCGGATTGCCGTACCTCTCACCAGTTTGACTAAGAAAGGTGAAAAGTTTGTGTGGACTGACAAATGTGAGAAGAGCTTCCAGACATTGAAGGCCAGATTGATATCCTCACCGATTTTGACCATTCCCGTTCCAGGACAGACATTTACTTTATACACCGATGCATCGGGACTGGGACTAGGATGTGTGCTTATGCAAGGAGAGCAAGTAATTGCTTATGCGTCAAGACAGTTAAAGGTACATGAGAAAGATTATCCCACTCATGATTTGGAGCTAGCGTCAGTAGTACATGCTGTCAAGATATGGAGACATTATTTATATGGGGAGAAATTCCAGATTAAGTCGGACCATAAAAGTCTTACTTATTTATTTAACCAGAAGGAGTTGAATATGAGACAAAGAATATGGCTGGAATTATTGAAAGACTATGATTGTGATATCCAGTATCATCCGGGAAAAGCGAACGTGGTAGCAGATGCATTGAGCAGAAAAGCAATGATAAAATCTCAAGGAGAAGTCAGCACGACTGCAGCAATGTGTACTACTGGAATGGTATTCAATCACGGCAACGAGCAGTATGTGATAGATACAACGGATGAATCAGCCAACCAAGGGTTTATTCATCGGTTTTCAAATATGTTCACGGCGTTGAAAATTATACCGGATATAGTGGACGAAGTGAAGACAGCTATCCAATCAGATCCTTATCTGAGAACAGTACAAGAAGATATCGAGAAAGGTAGGACCAACCCTGATTTCACCTTGGATGACGAGAAAGTACTAAAATACAAAGGAAGGATATGTGTACCTGAAACAGAAAGTATGGACATTAGACACCGACTGATGAAAGAAGCCCATACCACCATCTATTCGATACATCCTGGAAGTACAAAAATGTATCATGATCTAAAGAAACTATATTGGTGGAGGGGAATGAAAGCAGATGTGGCTAAGTTCATGTCCCAATGCCTAAATTGTCAGAAGGTAAAGGCTGAACGACAAAGACCCGCAGGACTGTTGCAGCCATTACCGGAACCAGCATGGAAATGGGACTGCATCACTATGGACTTCGTCACGGGACTACCACTGACTACTCGAGTAGTTGACGCAGTTTGGGTGATTGTGGACCGTCTGACTAAAATTGCTCGCTTCATACCTATACAACCTCAGTATACACTGGAAAGGCTAACAAAGCTATATGTGGATAATATTGTTCGGTTACATGGTGTTCCAGAAAGCATTGTGTCCGATAGAGATCCACGATTTACTTTTAAATTTTGGGAAGGATTACAAAAGGCTATGGGTACAACATTGAAGTTCAGTACTGCATTCCACCCACAGACAGATGGACAGTCAGAGCGTACAATTCATATTTTAGAAGATATGCTACGAGCATGTGTAATTGATTTCAAAGGATCATGGGACGAAAAGTTACCATTGATCGAGTTCGCCTATAACAACAGCTATCAGGCTACCATACATATGTCACCTTATGAAGCACTGCATGGCAGGAAGTGTCGAACTCCCTTGTTTTGGAATGAAGTGGGAGAACGTTGCATTGTTGGACCAGAATTTATTGAAGAGACTTGTCGAGTGGTCGACATTATCAAGGAAAGGGTGAGAACAGCTCAGAACCGTCAGAAGCAATATGCAGACACTCGACGAAGAGATCTAGAGTTCGCTGTAGGTGATAAAGTATTTTTGAAAGTATCGCCTATGCGAGGATTGAAGAGGTTCGGACAGAAAGGGAAGCTAAGTCCAAGATATGTCGGACCATATGAAATTCTAGCTAAACGTGAAAAAGTAGCTTATCAGTTAGCACTACCACCATCTATATCAAGTGTACATAACGTATTTCACATTTCCCTATTGAAGAAGTATGTCAAAGACCCAACGCATGTATTGACAGTGGATTTGCCAGAATTGACTGATGATTTGACGTTTGAAGTAACACCAATAGAAATCACCAGCCGAAAGGTTCAACGTCTACGCAACCGAGATATCTATTATGTTAAGGTCATTTGGAAAAGTAGAGACATGGAAGAAATTACATGGGAAGAAGAAAATGCTATGAGAAAGCAATACCCTTACTTATTTGATTCATAAGGTATGTACAATTTCGAGGACGAAATTTTTATAAGTTGGGGGGAGTTGTAAGACCCGTGTCAATCTAACCCGGTCTTACCACCTTGAACCAGGTTCACCCATCGTGGTCGAGTCAAATGGACCAAGGGCGTGAAGGAGATCGAGATCCCAGGTATCAAATCGACCCAAAAATACTTAAATTAGGGGAAGGGTCGCATACCCAGCTACGCAGGGTCGGACCTCCCAAAACAAAGAGTTAGACCCTCAGTTTTGAAGGGAGGGTCGGACAGCTTAAGACCCTAGGGTCGACGGGATCATCGACCCTCCCATCGACCCTCGGTTCCTGCCGAATATAGAAATTAGGAAATTTTTATATTTTTCGATTGGGATTCTTTCCAAATCTCAATGGGACTTATTTAGGATATTCCTAGTCTATTTAAAGGACGTCCCTAAGCCACTTTCACTCCTTTCACAACCCTAATCGAATTGAGAAAAAGAGAGGAGCAGGAAAAAGGAAGAAGAAAGGGGAGGCAGAGAAATTAAGCCAAAAGAGAAGAGTTGCAGAGAAAGATTGATCTTCTCAGGTATGGATACTAATTCTATAAGTTCCTACAGACCATAGGTTAGTTGTTGATGAGAATGTGATCTCGGAGAAACCCAAACCATTAAGCTATGTTTAGGTTTTCATGGAAAACCATAGATGGATGCATGAAAACTATTTAGATGGATTATACATGGTTTCAGACCATGGAATGGATGTAGAATGGAATGTAGGAGCAAGCCACAGGACCCCAAACACGAAGAATGGATTAAAAAGTAGAAATTGGACCAAAGTGCACCGAGGGTCGATGACCATCCGACCCTAGGTGTTACTGACCATCGACCCTCAACATTTGGGAAGTCCAGAAAGAGGGGAGGGTCGATAGACCCATCGACCCTAGCATCGACCCTAGCATTGACCCTTAGTTAACAGAATGATTTTTAAATTTAGAATTAATTCTAATTAATTCTATCGACTTTGTTAGGTTTGCAAGCAATATAATAACGTTATAATGGTGATTCTAAAGCTTGGAAAAGTATCTATTAGCAAGCTAAGGTGAGGAACCTTAACTCCAAGCTAAATTGGTTAATAATAAACTATTTTCTATTTCTTGAGTCCTATGCTATGCTTTATTCCATGCCAATATGTTTGTAATGTGCATACAGCATGCCATCCAATATTTCTTTACTTGTTCATGCATATTTATTTTATTGTTTTATAACATGATGATGATGATGATGATAGGAATAGGCATGTGTTTGTATGTGTGTGGTTGATGTGCTTGATGCGAGCGAGTATCAGGGGAGGTGTGATGAGGACGTCAATAAACGTAACCTTTGGCGGGTCTCAGCACTTTAGCTCTATCTCTAACTCAAGTCTTGTGCATTGGCATTGTCGTATCGCCATTACTTTAGCAGAACTATTATGTCGTAGAGTATCAGGGGAGGTAGTCTCGGCCCTTGTAGTCTCTGACTCTACCGGGGGGCCTTAGCTCTATCTCTATGGACATTTTGAGGGATGCTGGGGTGAGGCCTTGGATACACTGTTTGGCATTATGATTGGTTAGTTGAGAGCCCAGTTTGCAACCCTCGCCAACAAGAGCTTACGTGTTGGTATGGCACTATATAGCAATAAATATAACCTTTGTTATATAATGTTCATGATTGGGTGCATGTGAGTTGACGATAAACGTGATATTCGGGTAACGTCACACACTCGTGTATAGAGGCGGAGTCAATAAACGCGACCTTTGGCTACCTAAACCTTTCTATTGCATACTGCAAACCTTAAACCGGACCAAAGATATAAATTGATTTTTGCATGCATATGTATTGTTGCATTGTTTTGGCTACTCACTGAGCCGTGATGTGTGCTCACCCCTCGACGTCGAATATTTTTAGTTGATGATGCAGGTTATACCGTTGAAGACTATATGAATGCGTCTGCGTACGGGAACGTGGCAGCAATGGAAGTTAGAGCTGAAGATGATACGCACGACTCCTCTTGTGAGTGCAACTCGTGTGTATTTGATTAGATATTTTTATAGATTTCTTTCATTGGATTTATAAAGACATGTATTTGGTATTTAAATATTTATGTCTCAGTTGAAAATAAAATAATTTGCTATTAAATTAATGACATCATCTTAGTTGCTCAGTTCATTTTATTATAAATTTTTCACTATTGTGTATTACTCTGATTATGATTATGGATGTGTGAAAGTTTGGATAACGTGGGGATAGCCTATTAGAAATCCTGGTTGAACCGTTGGTTATTTAGCGGTTCATCACATCATTTTGAATAGACCAGAATTGGGGTGTGACACAAACCATCAATCTATGGTTAGGTTTTCATGGAAAACCATAGAAGAATGCATGAAAGCTATTTAGGTGGATGATTCATGGTTCTAGACCATGGAATGAATGTTGAATGGAATGTAGAAGCAAACCATAGGACCCGAACACGAAGAATGGATTAAAAAGAGGGAATTGGACCAAAGTGCACAGAGGGTCGCACTTTCCTGATTTCGAATCCTAAAAGTTTCCTAATCCTAGTAGGGTTACTAAACCCTATTTTTAGCCTATAAATGCACCCATAAACCTCCTCAAATCCTTTCCATTGTCTCTCGCAAACCCTAGAGAAAAAGGAAGAGGTTGACACGGAGAAGGAGCTAGGAGGAAGAAGAAGGAGCCGCCATTACCGTTCGACGAAGCTCACGCTATGCCTGTCAACGGTAAGTGTTCGAATCAATCTTCTTATCCTATGTTACTTGTGTGGGTGGATCAATACCATGCAAAGTAGGTATTGATCTAAAACCCTAAATTGGCCAGTAAACCCTAAGTTGCCGTCAAACCCTAGATTTGAGTTTCGAGATGATATTCATCGAAACGAGACTCGAATGAGTTGGGGATAACTCTAACTCCAAGTTTAGACTTAGAATGGATAGGAGAAACCCTGAAAATCCATGGAGAGTGATCGACGGAAGTCGACAAATCAAGTGTATGGTCTTCCGGAGACATACCGGTCGACCATACCGGTTGACAATCTGTTCACAGTGCTGCGACCGGTATGGTGAGACCGGTCAGCTCTGAAAGACTGGTTTTGGATTTTGGTTGGTTTCCGACCAACATGAAACCTTAAGAAAAATATTCTAATGAAACCCAAATAATATTGTAGGACTTTGTGACTTATCGTTTGTGTAAGACCCGCACGCCAAGAACCCAGCCTAACTTTATATTTCGTATCGGGACCCGTCTACATATCATGGTCGAGCCAAGTGGACCAAGTGTGTGAAGAAACCCAAGACCCAATATGAAAATTTATCCAAAAACAGTCAAAATGAGGGTAGGGTCGCAGGTTTTAACAGACAGGTCCGACCCTCCCATCGACCCTCACCATCGACCCTCAACCATGGGTCGCAGGGTCTATGAGTTGTCCGACCCTCCCATCGACCCTCACCATCGACCCTCGGCATTCGGGAAAAACAGCACGAACCAAAAATTGAGAAACCTTCCTAATTTCAATTGGAACCTTTCCTAAACTCAATGGGACTTATTTTGGGAGGTTTTACTCTATAAATAGGACGTCCCTAAGCCTCTTTCACTCCTTTTACAACCCTAATTGGATTGAGAGAAAGAGAAAAGAAGGAAGAGAAGAAGAGAAGGAAAACTTGAAGAAAAAGCTATGGAAGAAGAGGAAATTCAGAGGAACTCTGAATCTCAGCAAAACTAAGGTATGAATACATTCCCCATGATTTATTTAAGACTTTAGAATGGTTTATGAAGATGATATGACTTAGAAGAAACCCAAATCATCCATCCATGGTTAGGTTTTCATGGAAAACCATGGAGGAGATCATTAAAACCATGTAGGTGAATAAAGTATAGTTCTAAACCATAGAACATGTATAGAATGGATTGTGAAAGTAAGCCATAGGACCCAAACATGGAAGAATGGACAAAATCTGATATTTTTGAGTCAAACCATGGAGGGTCGCACCTAGGGTCGATGGCAGATCCGACCCTAGCATCGACCCTCAGTGTTCGGGAAGTTCAGATTAGGGGGAGGGTCGCACCCAGGGTCGATCAGGACTCCGACCCTACCTCCGACCCTCAGTTAACAGAATAGTTTTTAAATTCTGAATAAATCCTAATTAAATTTTATCGGCTTTGTTAGGTCTTCTAGCAATATAATAACATTATAAAGGTGATTCTAAAGCTTGGAAAAGTATCTATTAGCAAGCTAAGGTGAGGAACCTTAACCCCAAACTAAATTGGTTAATAATAAACTTTTTTTTTATTTCTTGAGTCCTATGCTATGTTTGATTCTATGCGAATATGTTGTAATGTGCATACAGCATGCCATTCAATATTTCTATTACTTGTTCATGCATATTTACTTTATTGTTTATAACATGATGATGATGATGATGATAGGAATAGGCATGTGCTTGTATGTGTGTGGTTGATGTACTTGATGCGAGCGAGTATCAGGGGAGGTGTGATGAGAACGTCAATAAACGTTAACCTTTGGCGGGTCTCAGCACTTTAGCTCTATCTCTAACTCAAATCTTGTGCATTGGCATCGTCGTATCGCCATTACCTTAGCAGAACTATTATGTCGTGGAGTATCAGGGGAGGTGGTCTCGGTCCTTGAGTCCTATACTCTACCGGGGGGCCTTAGCTCTATCTCTATGGATATTCTGAGGGATGCTGGGGTGAGGCATCGGATACACTGTTTGGCATTAGGATTGGTTAGTAGCGAGCCCAGTTTGCAAGCCCTCACTAACAGGGGCTTACGTGTTGGTATAGCATTATATAGCAATAAACGTTAACCTTTGTTGTATAATGTTATAGTAGGGTGGATGGGGACGACGATAAACGTTAACCTTCGGGCGGGCTTCCACACCCTGTATAGAGGCGGTGTCAATAAACGTTAACCTTTGACCACCCAACCTTTCTATTGCACATTGCAAACTATAAACCGGACCAAAGATATCAATTGACTTTTTGCATGCATATGTATTGTTGCATTGTTTTGGCTACTCACTGAGCTCAAGTTGGAGAGCTGACCCTCGCTCGTGAAATTCTTTTTAGTTTATGATATTGCAGGTACTATGATTGAAGACTATGTCTACTCGCCAACATATGCACGGGTGGAGGCTACGAATGAGCAAGCTGTGGAGAACGAACATGGTTCGTTACGCGAGCGTTTCAGCGATGGATACGTTTAGTGTTTAGTTTTCCTATTTGGATATTGTAATATGTATTAAGTTATGTTTTGGTTACTTGGAGATAAATGGAATATTAATTATTTATCATGTTTAGACCTCAGTTCATTATCTGTAAGACTTTCGCTATTTATTTTATTACCTTATTAATGTGGAATGTGTGTTGGTTTATCATATGTGGGATAGCCTATTTTGAGATCCTGGTTGAACCGTTGGTTTATTGATGGTTCATTACACCATTCTGGTTGGTGCAGAATTGGGGTGTGACAACTTGGTATCAGAGCATCACGTAGGCCTTACCCATTAAACCTAATTTCTTCTATTGGAGTCCATGAACTGAGTTAGGATAAATTAAAAGCTTTAATACAAACAAATCATAAGCACCTGTGTTGGTTGAGACAGAAATTAAACAAGACGATAATGTACATATAAAAGGTGGAACCATATATATACACTCACACGGAAAGAGAAGACAAAAAATCATCCTAATAAACAAATAATATAGGGTATTATCTATAAGTCGGGTAATTATCCGAGTATACAAAGGATATAGTACTGTAGCAAGAAGGAAGCATCTGTACAGTAGAAATTGGAATACCGAGTGGGTACTCACAAGATGTGAAACTCGATGTAGGACAGGAAAATGGCTAGTAATGCCAAAACCCCTGTAGAGATAAAGGAAAAGATCTCGGGCTAAATCCAACAGAGATAAGAGAATAATGGCCAAACACTAAGAATAAGAGAAACTATAAAGAAGCTTAAGCTATACTCCTGGGTGATGTAGAGACGCAGGGTGAGATCCACCACAAGCTGATCCAATACCCGTTGAGCATTAAGAAGAGGTTGCAACTTGACCCCACCACTATCAGGGTCGAGGATGGGTAATAAAAACTCATCTGAGTAGATGCTAAATAATGATAATCAGATTAGAGCGAATCAAAGGAGGTGAACAACCAGACCACTCCAGCCAACCACCTGGACTATTAAGTACCTTGGTTATGGTTGTCATAAACTTGACCCAATAAAATACAAGAACAACAACAGATGAGACCGACTATGCAAGTTGCTACCCAAGTTACTGATGCTACATCAACACCTCCGGATCGAACCAAGTATGGTACCAATGGGTTGCATCACTGTACCCCAACACATATTAGCTATAACACAGTGCTTACCATACAGTAAGTCCCAGTAATGCATACCCAGTGCAGAAGTTTGGTGCACAACAAGCAGTGTATCAAGGTGGTTACCCTTATCAGCCACCGAAGTATGGGATAGCTGCATTATGACAGAATGATCCAACGAAGATTGAAGAATATTTTCTGAAGACGAAGCCTTAAACGTTTTCAGTAGAGGATCAAATCTAATTGTGGCCATATAACTGGATATGATTATATAGGATGCAGTGCATTATTGATTTACTCTTATGATTATAGAGGATGCACATACCAGATTTTAAATTCGCGTGTCTTGACAGGATACCTTCTTGATTTAACCTGTCAATTGGAGTTATAGATATTGTTTCTTTAGTCTTAGTCCTGATTATACCAATCTGAACCACTCTCATGATCAACAATATGAACAGAGATATGAACTGAATGAACAGTTAAGTGTTTAATCATGTTGAGCGTACATCTTTTTGATTTACACCTGAATTATTGATGTACGAAATTTTTCTCCAGATTATACCTGATTACTGATGTGCGAAATCTTTCTCCAGATTTACTCCTGTAGTGCCTCGACCAATGGCATTATATATTCAATAGAACCTGTAACCATGAGGTTAAGAACTGTAAAGCCTCTATTTCCATGTATTTGGACCACCGTGTAACTTAACGATCTTTTGTTGCCGATTGAATTACCACAGATTTACTCCTGATTCTTTAAACCTAGGTTCACTAGATAAAGCAAGTGTTGTCATTATGCAAAATCGACGGAAGGAAGTGAATCACTTTTGGATGAACATTTTGATTCATACACTCCCTGACCTTGTTGATAAAGATGATTAGTGATAATGGAATTATTGGAAGAAAGATGATTAAATTTAGATTAAATGCTATAGCAATGGAACTCAGATGAAGTGATGGAGAATTTGTTTTGAGATTGCTAAATGGATGGATATGAATCATGTCTGTAAAGGAGTGCATGAGAAAATGTGGGAACTATTAAGAGTAGCCAGTAAAGAAATAGATAGCACTCAAGTAGAGTTAATGATGGTTATATCGGTATGAATTTTGACAAGGTAGAAGATTCCTAAAGGCAAATTTAAGAGTGGATACATGGATAAAGTCGGGGCATAAGTAGTACTCGATTTAATACAATGATAATTGAGTTATGCCCAATGTTGAGGGATATGATTAAGTAAAGACCAAAATAGTTTGGCTGAATTAATGAAATTATAAGCATATACCCTAATGCTTATAAATAGATTTGGGATATGAGATCTTGACGATAGTCTTAAGAGATGAAGAAACTAGACAAGCTCTTAAGATCTTATACCAGATTTTGCTAGTTCAAACCCTTTGGAATAGATGTTGTATGGGATGAGTGTTACGAACAATGTCCAAATCTTATGGATGAACATAATTTGGATGGAACCTGAGTCGACTTGAGATGGTAGACTTTGACGTCATCTCAGAAATAGACTGGTTGTCTCAACACTCTACAAGTGATTATGTGCATAGAAGAGGTTGTCATTCAAGAATAAAGACGACACATAATTTGGTATTATTGGAAGCATGTTACCTAAGAAGCGAAATCTGATCTTCTCTATGCTAAAGGCGAAGAGATGCTTTGAAGAGAAAGAAGTTGGATATATGGTATCTTGAGGTATACGTTACCAAAGAAGCACCACAGATGGAAGATATTGATGTGATGCGTGAATTTCCTGATGTATTTCTAGGAAACTTATCGGGTTACCACCTGATTGTGCGATCGAGTTCGTCATCGACTTGTTACCAAGGAAGATACTTGTGTCAAAGGCACCTGTAGAGTAGCTCCTATGGAGTTGAAGGGATTGTGACTCAACTACAAGAGTTATTAGACAAGGGTTCTAATCAGCTAAGTATTGCATCACGGAAAGCGCCAACGCAACTCATGAAGAAGAAGGACGGTAATGTCAGATTATGTATAGACTACCAGGAACTAAACAAGTTCAAGATCAAGAATCGATATCTACTACCTCAGATTGATGGCTTGTTTAAATAATTGCAAGGAGCAAGGTATTTTCTAAGATTAATCTTCGATCAAGATATCATCAGCGGAAGGATTTTGGACAGAAATATCTCGAAGATAGCTTTTAGAATTGGGATTGGACATTATGAGTTCTCGATTATAACGTTTGGATTAACCAATGCCCTTACATCTTTTATGGAACTGATAAACTGGGTGTTTCATGACCTGTTGGACACGTCGGTCATAGTTTTCATAACTGATATTTTGGTTTATTCCAAGAATGAAGCAACTCATACAACAGACTTTAGAATAGCTTCACAACAGCTGAGAAGTGAAAAGCTTATTGCCAATTCCAAGGAATATGAGACCTGATTAAACAAAGTGATCTTCTTAGATCACGTAGCATCATAAAAAGAGATTAAAGTGGACCCTATTAAGATAGAAGCAATTGTATGGTGAGAAACACCTAAAGAGTATTGTGAAGATAAGAAGTTTCTTGGGTTAGCTGGTTATTAAAGACGATTGTTGGAGGACCACTCTAGGATCGCAATACCTCTTACCAAGCTAACCAGGAAGGGAGATGAGTTTAATTGGACTAACAGGTATGAAGAATGTTTCCAAACTCTAAAATCAAGGTTGATATCAACTCCCATCTTGATCATTTTGGTACTAAGGGAACCTTTTACCCTATCCATTGGAGCTTTCGGATTGGATCAAGGATGCGGGTTGATGCAAGGTAAATAAGTGATTGCATACGTTTCAAGAAAACTAAAGGAGCATGAGAAGCGTTACCCTACTCATGACTTGGAGTTACCGATGATGAATTATGCAATCCAGACTTGGAGACATTATCTAAATGGAGAATAATTTTAGGATAAGAGTCCTATTTATCTCTTCATCAGAAAGAGTTGAACATGAGGATAGGAAAATGGTTTGAACATTGAAGATTAAGATCGTGATATTCAAGGTCACTGAGCAAGGCTAACGTAGTAGCTAAGCCTTAAGCAAAAAGGGATTATCAGGCCTGAAGAAGGACCAAGTATAAATGTTGCCTTATGTTCTGCAGCAACAGATTCATATGTGGAAAAGAGTAACATATAATAGAAACTCGTGATGATCCAATTAAGCGAGAACTTATGGATGAACTTATGGAGCAATAATTCCTCGCTTGTGTTCAGTACATTAAAGATCATCTCTGAATTAATGGATGAAGTAAAAGTAGTAATTTTGTTAGATCTGTATATAAGAACAATACAAGGAGATTTTGAGAAAGGAAAACCAAACCTGACTTATTTTGGATGCAGAGACAGTACTCATATACAGTGGTAGATTCTGAATACCTGAAGATAAAGATTCAGATGTCAGGAAGAGGATAATGATAAGAGCCCATTGTACTCAATATTCAGGACATCCTGAAATACCAGTATGTATCATGAGCCAAAGAGATTGTATTGGTAAAGAGGAATGATAACAAAGGTGGTGTAGCACGTGTTCCAGTGTCTGGATTATCAGCAAGTAAAGGCTGAAAGACAAAAAAAAAAACACCATGGTTTACAATAAAAACTATCGGAGCCAGTCTGAAAGTGGAATTGCATTACAATGAACTATGTCACCGGTATACCACTGATCGGTTGACGCAGTTTGGGTGATTATTGGTCGCCTTATGAAGATAGCTCATTCCATTGCTATACGACCTCGGTATGCCTTGGAGCGGCTAACTAAACTATATATGGATAGTATTGTCAGATTGAATGGTATGCATGAGAGCTTAGTGTTGGCCAGAAGCTCATGCTTTATCTTGAAGTTTTGGAAGGATCTATAGGAAACAATGGGAACAAAGTTGAAGTTTAGTACCACATTTTACCTTAAACTGACGGACAGTCGGGGCGGACTATACAAATCCTAAGAGATATGCCCCGAGTTTATGAAATTGATTTCACGGAACTTGAGTTGAGAAGTTATCGTGAATTGAAGTTGCTATTAAACTACCATGTAAATGTTACCTATCAAGCATGGTACGGCAGAAATGTCAAATTCCTTTATTTTGGAATAAAGTTGGTGAATGAAGAATTTTGGAAACCTAAGTCTAATGAAGAAAACTATCGAATGGCAGACAAGATCAAAGGAAAAGGGCCAGGATAGCAGGATTGTCAGGAGAGACACCAAGACCTTGAGTTCGCCATAAGTGACAAAGTGTTTTTGAAGATATCATTTATGCGTAGTTTGAAACTATTAGACAAGAAGAGAAAGTCATAATTTATATATGTGTTGGATCTTATAAACTTTGGGGAGACGTTGAAAAGTTGCATTTCAATTAGCGTTACCGCTGTCCATGTCTAGTGTGCATGATGTATTTCGTGTGTCACTATTGAAGAAGTACATTAAAGATTCATATTAAAGGTATTGATCACGGAATCACTGGATTAGATAGAATGTTTAACTATCGAAGTGGTACCAGCCTAGTTCACTAGTGGGAAGGTACAATGTTTCCAAAGCCGGGATAATTATTATGTGAAGGTAACCCGGCAAAGATAATACGTGGAGAAGAGTGCATAGGAGGAATAAGATGCAATGCGGAAATAGAATTCCCACCTATTGACTCCGAAGTAAATTCAAAATTTTGAGGAAAAAATTTATTTTAAGGATGGGGGAGTTGTAAGATTCGTTCAAATTTTGAGGACAAAATTCATTTAAGGATGGGGGAGTTGTAAGATCCGTACTCTCAAATTTCGAGGATGAAATTTCTTTTAAGGGTGGTGGAGTTGTAAGACCCGCACGTCAAGAACCCGGCCTAACTTTACATTTCGTGTCGGGACCCGTCTACATATCATGGTCGAGCCAAGTGGACCAAGTGTAAGAAGAAACCCAAGACCCAATATGAAAATTTACCCGAAAACAGTCAAAATGAGGGTAGGGTCGCAGGTTTTAATAGACAGGTCCGACCCTCCCATCGACCCTCACCATCGACCCTCAACCATGGGTCGCAGGGTCTATGAGTTGTCCGACCCTCCCATCGACCCTCACCATCGACCCTCGGCAGTCGGGAAAAACAGCACGAACCGAAAATTGAGAAACCTTCCTAATTTCAATTGGAACCTTTCCTAAACTCAATGGGACTTATTTTGGGTGGTTTTACTCTATAAATAGGACGTCCCTAAGCCTCTTTCACTCCTTTTACAACCCTAATTGGATTGAGAGAAAGAGAAGAGAAGGAAGAGAAGAAGAGAAGGAAAACTTGAAGAAAAGGCTAAGGAAGAAGAGGAAATTCAGAGGAACTCTGAATCTCAGCAAAACTAAGGTATGGATACATTCCCCATGATTTATTTAAGACTTTAGAATGGTTTATAAAGATGATATGACTTAGAAGAAATCCAAATCATCCATCCATGGTTAGGTTTTCATGGAAAACCATGGAGGAGATCATTAAAACCATGTAGGTGAATAAAGTATAGTTCTAAACCATAGAACATGTATAGAATGGATTGTGGAAGTAAGCCATAGGACCCAAACATGGAAGAATGGACAAAATATGATATTTTTTACTCAAACCATGGAGGGTCGCACCTAGGGTCAATGGCAGATCCGACCCTAGCATCGACCCTCAGTGTTCGGGAAGTTCAGATTAGGGGGAGGGTCGCACACAGGGTCGATCAGGACTCCGACCCTACCTCCGACCCTCAGTTAACAGAATAGTTTTTAAATTCTGAATAAATCCTAATTAAATTTTATCGGTTTTGTTAGGTTTTCTAGCAATATAATAACATTATAAAGGTGATTCTAAAGCTTGGAAAAGTATCTATTAGCAAGCTAAGGTGAGGAACCTTAACCCCAAACTAAATTGGTTAATAATAAACGTTTTTTTATTTCTTGAGTCCTATGCTATGTTTGATTCTATGCGAATATGTTGTAATGTGCATACAGCATGCCATCCAATATTTCTATTACTTGTTCATGCATATTTACTTTATTGTTTATAACATGATGATGATGATGATGATAGGAATAGGCATGTGCTTGTGTGTGTGTGGTTGATGTACTTGATGCGAGCGAGTATCAGGGGAGGTGTGATGAGAACGTCAATAAACGTTAACCTTTGGCGGGTCTCAGCACTTTAGTTCTATCTCTAACTCAAGTCTTGTGCATTGGCATCGTCGTATCGTCATTACCTTAGCAGAACTATTATGTCGTGGAGTATCAGGGGAGGTGGTCTCGGTCCTTGAGTCCTATACTCTACCGGGGGGCCTTAGCTCTATCTCTATGGATATTCTGAGGGATGCTGGGGTGAGGCCTTGGATACACTGTTTGGCATTAGGATTGGTTAGTAGCGAGCCCAGTTTGCAAGCCCTCGCTAACAGGGGCTTACGTGTTGGTATAGCATTATATAGCAATAAACGTTAACCTTTGTTGTATAATGTTATAGTAGGGTGGATGGGGACGACGATAAACGTTAACCTTCGGGCGGGCTTCCACACCCTGTGTATAGAGGCGGTGTCAATAAACGTTAACCTTTGACCACCCAACCTTTCTATTGCACATTGCAAACTATAAACCGGACCAAAGATATCAATTGACTTTTTGCATGCATATGTATTGTTGCATTGTTTTGGCTACTCACTGAGCTCAAGTTGGAGAGCTGACCCTCGCTCGTGAAATTATTTTTAGTTTATGATATTGCAGGTACTATGATTGAAGACTATGTCTACTCGCCAACATATGCACGGGTGGAGGCTGCAAATGAGCAAGCTGTAGAGAACGAACATGGTTCGTTACGCGAGCGTTTCAGCGATGGATACGTTTAGTGTTTAGTTTTCCTATTTGGATATTGTAATATGTATTAGGTTATGTTTTGGTTACTTGGAGATAAATGGAATATTAATTATTTATCATGTTTAGACCTCAGTTCATTATCTGTAAGACTTCCGCTATTTATTTTATTACCTCTGATTAATGTGGAATGTGTTTTGATTTATCATATGTGGGATAGCCTATTTTGAGATCCTGGTTGAACCGTTGATTTATTGACGGTTCATCACACCATGCTGGTTGGTGTAGAATTGGGGTGTGACAGTTTGGGTCTTGCGACGTGGAGCAAGCTAACAAACGAGCGTCAGGTAAGGAAATCTGACCTAAACCTAATAATTAAGGTACAGTAAATCTTTGTTAATCACTTGAATAAATATGATGTGATGTTTTTGCATATTCACATGCCATCCTTTACTTTCAGTTATTATTACTGTTCATGCATTATTAGGATGTGATTATTTGGCATGTGATTGTTTTCGTTAGTGTGTGGGGTGGGGCATGGGCCTGGGATCGCTCTTCACATTAGCACCTTTTGTAGTATTCTGTCTTAACATGCTTGGTACGGGTGGGGTATCAGGGGAAGGTCGTGGCACGGTGGTCTCCGATATTGATGTTGGCCTGGCCATTGTTTTGTGGCACTGTGGTCTCCGAGTCGACGCTGGCTTGTCCACGATGCTTTAGCTCTATCTCTATGCCGTAGGGAGTTATGTTGGGATAGGGTCTACTTGCGTTATGTTTCTATCCTAGTGGGTTAGTTGCAGATAGGGCATCAGGGGAGGTGTGGGAATGCCTTAGCTCTATCTCTATGCCGTAGACGGCTGTGCTGGGATAGAGCATACATTGATGACATATAGGATTGGTTAGTTACGAGCCCAGTTTGCGAGCCCTGGCCAGTAGGGGCTTAGGTACTGGTATGGGTAGAGTATCAGGGGAGGTACGGGGGTATCTTAGCTCTATCTCTATTCCATGATGGGTGCATGTGGGCCAATGGGGGTGTGAACCATGAGGTGCCACACACTCGTGTATAGAGGTGCGGGGGCCACCAAACCTTTCTATAGCACATTGCAAACTTAAAATCAGACCACAGCATAAAACTGATTGTTACTCATGCATAATATTGTGAAACTGTTTGATTGTCTTACTGAGCTGTGTTGTGAGCTCACCCTTTGTATATATACATGTTTTTAGATGTTGATGCAGGTTACACGGTGGATGATTATATGAACGCTCCGGCGTATGGTGGTGTTGCTGCTCTGAATGCACAGGCAGGAGAGGACGAGCATGACGCTTCATGCGAGTGCCCTTTCTGCGTGTACCTTTGATTTGTTTTCTTTATTTATTTTCCTTATTTTTGATTGGATTAAAGGGAGGTAATGATATTATTTTATGTGTTTGAATTTGGATAATTGGATATTTATTTAAGTTATCAATAGATACTCAGTTCATTTTATTTAAAGTCTTTCGCTGTATATTTATATTTTGATTGTGGTTATGTGTAATGGTTTGTATGAACGGACACGACCTATTCGAGATCTTGGTGTGAACCGTTGGTTCAATGACGGTTCACTCACACCATTCTGGTTGGATCAGAATTGGGGTGTGACAACTTGGTATCAGAGCCCTCGGGCTCTGTCTACAGACTATATTACACTTAACTGGGTCGATGAACTGAGTTAGGAAATATTAAAAATTTTAATACAAACACACCCTAAGCATTGTTTGATACCTGAGACTGATTAAGAAAGAGAATAATGTACTATTCTAAATAAGAAACTTAACATGTGCACACACACTAGATAGGAGAAACATAAAAATTTTCATTAAACAAGAAAAGTGTAGCTAATGAAATAGTGCTACTGGGTACAGTCCACAAACCGGACAGTTACCCTGTATTATAAACCGTCTGATGAAAGAAAAATAAAAGGAGACAATCATGGGGTAGGGGGCCTGGGAGGAATAGGGTCTGCTATGTCATAGTCTCGCTCGTAAGCGACCCTAAGCCAATGCACCTGGTCCTGAGTCACCCGTAGGCTACAAGCCAGACGTCCCAACTCCTGACCCATCTCTTTCTGGGAATCTAGGATGCCTCTCTGGGTGTCCCTGATCTTCGTAAACATGCTCAACACTGGGTCTAGAGGGAATAATACTACATAGCCGATGCAGGGTAGTCCAAGACTGATGGGCCAAGCACAGAACATACCACCACCGCATCAGTTCCCATCGCATTCTGCTTACCCGGGAGCTTATCCATACCCACCACCATGGTACGGAGCAGACATGCAGGGACAGCATGATCTGAGTAGGGCGGTGGATAGATTCTTGAAGTTGAAGCCTTCATCATTTACTGGTAGAACAGGGAAGCCATTGTGGCCAGCACAGTGGGTTACAGAGATGGAGAAGAATTTTCATCTGATGACATGTACAGAGGAGGAAAAGGTTTTATTTCCCACTCATATGCTGAAAGAAGATGCAAATGCTTGGTGGAATTCTACACGAGCATACCTGGAGAATAAGTATACACTGGTGGATTGGGAAGTGTTTAAAACCGCCTTCTTCAATAAATATTTTTCGAAGAGTTTCAGGGATCAAATGGAAAAGGAGTTCCTAAACCTACAACAATCTCAGTCGACCGTGGATGCTTATCAGCAGAGGTATGAAGAACTATTCTTCTTCGCACCAGCAAGTATGCAAGAGGAAGAGACCAAGACACGTAGGTTCACTATGGGACTACGTGGAAGCATCAGAGAGCACATCTTGGGTCTGGACAAGAAGATCTATAACGAGGCTGTGCAGGTTGCTAGAGTGATAGAGTCCAGTCAGAGGGACAGCTTCTTTGCTCAGAACAGGGGAGTGAAGAGACCTGCTAGTGAGAGTTCGGGTGGCGGTAATACTAGACCATTCCGCCCGTACAGGGCTCAGACCACTACAGTGTCTGCAAAGAACAATGCGGCACTACCTGTGTCCCAAAATGCGGGATACAACCCAAATATCAAGTGTTTCAACTGCCAGCAGGTGGGTCATATTGCAAGGACCTACACTCTACCTAAGAAGCAACCTCCCCAGCAAGGAAAAGTTTATGCGGTCACCACGAAAGAGGTAGCTGCATCACCGGATGTGGTCACGGGTACGACTCTATCCCTTACTATTTGGCTTACCTTTATCATTTGTGTGTATGCGCATATAGAACTAAGGGATGATAGAAAATTCCAGGAATTGTAAATGTAGCTGGTATACCCGCCAGAGTATTATTTGACTCTGGGGCCACACACTCCTTTGTTTTGATTTCTTTTGGGAAGCGAATGGAGTTACCAATCAAGCACCTGAACCCAAGCTTGATAGTTCGCTCTCCACTAGGAGTCGAAGTGGCTTTGACCGAATATTATGGACCATGTACGGTATGTATTGAGGGCCGAGACTTAGAAGCAAACCTAGTACTACTTGAGATGGCAGACTTTGATGTCATCCTGGGAATGGATTAGCTAGGCCGTCATTCAGTCGTCCTATTATGTGGTGAAAGGAAGCTTGTGCTTACTGACAAAGAGGGAAAGGAGTATAGCTTCGCTGGGATCAAGCTATCTAGGAAGCAAAAGCTGATTCTCTCCGCCCTAAAAGCTAAAAGATGCTTAGAGAAGGGGGGAGTGGGTTATCTAGTATCTGTAGTCGACACCACTGCGGAGGTGCCAAAGATGGAAGATCTAGAGGTGGTACGAGAGTTTCCAGATGTATTTCCAGAAGATCTTCCAGGTTTACCACCAGACAGGGCTACAGAATTTGTGATAGACCTTATGCCAGGTTCGGCGCCAGTGTCTAAAGCACCATACAGAATGGCCCCGACCGAGTTAAAGGAGTTGAAAACCCAGTTACAAGAATTGTTGGATAAGGGCTTCATACGACCTAGTATATCGCCTTGGGGAGCACCTGTATTATTCGTCAAGAAGAAGGATGGAAGTGTAAGGTTGTGTATTGACTACCGTGAACTGAACAAGTTGACAATCAAGAATCAGTATCTTTTGCCTAGGATCGATGACTTGTTTGACCAGTTACAGGGTGCAAAGGTTTTCTCGAAGATCGATCTCCGATCAGGGTATCACCAATTGAAGATCAAGGTCGGAGATATTCCGAAGACTGCTTTCAGGACGAGGTATGGGCATTATGAGTTTCTAGTTATGTCTTTCGGGTTGACCAATGCTCTAGCGTCGTTTATGGAACTGATGAACCGAGTGTTTCATGATATGTTAGACACTTCGGTCATTGTATTCATCGATGACATATTGATCTATTCTAAGGACATGGAGACTCATACAGCACATTTGAGGGCAGCCCTACAACGGCTGAGACAAGAAAAGCTTTATGCTAAGTTCAAGAAGTGCGAGTTTTGGCTGAAGGAAGTGGCTTTCTTGGGCCATGTTGTATCTGAAGACGGTATCAAGGTTGATCCAAGTAAGATAGCTGCTATAGTAGGATGGGAAGCACCAAAATCTGTTGCGGAGATTCGTAGTTTCCTTGGGTTGGCTGGTTATTATTGAAGATTCGTGGAAGATTACTCCAGGATCGCTGTTCCACTCACCAGATTGACCAAGAAGGGAGAGAAATTCATATGGACAGATGAGTGTAAGAAGTGCTTTCAGACTTTGAAGTCAAGACTTGTCTCTGCACCTATCTTGACCATCCCAGAACCAAGCGTTCCGTTTACTTTATATACGGATGCTTCAGGGTTGGGTATTGGGTGTGTATTGATGCAAGGATAACAGGTGATTGCTTATGCATCAAGACAGTTAAAGGAGCATGAGAAGAACTATCCTACGCATGACTTGGAGCTAGCAGCGGTTATTCATGCAATCAAGACTTGGAGACACTACTTATATGGTGAGAAGTTTCAGATCAAGTCAGATCACAAGAGCTTAACTTATCTTTTCACTCAGAAGGATCTGAATATGAGACAGAGGAGATGGCTGGAGTTGTTGAAAGATTATGATTGTGACATCCAGTACCATCCGGGTCAAGCAAATGTGGTGGCTGACGCCTTAAGCAGAAAGTGGGCATCGAAACCTAAGGCTGGACCAAGTACAAATGCTGCATTATGTGCCGCAGCTTCAAGTTCAATCGAAGGTGATGAAGAGTATATTATAGATACTGCAGAAGATCCAATTGAGCAAGGCTTAATTCATAAGTTCACTATGATGTTCGCAGCTTTGAAGATCTCGCCGGATCTAGTTGATGAAGTCAAGGTAGCAATTCTACAGGATCCTCATCTCAAGACAGTGCAAGAAGACTTAGAGAAGGGTACGAGCAATCCTGACTTTACCTTAGATTCAAACAAGGTACTCAGGTATCGTGGACGGTTATGTATACCTGAGAGCGAAGACTGCGATATCCGAGACCGAGTTATGACTGAAGCTCATTACACTCCATATTCGGTACATCCAGGAAGTACAAAAATGTACCATGATCTAAGAAAACTATATTGGTGGAGGGGTATGAAAGCAGATATAGCTCGTTTCGTGTTCCAGTGTCTGAATTGTCAACAAGTTAAAGCGGAAAGGCAGAGACCCGCAGGTTTGCTACAGCCATTATCAGAACCTGCGTGGAAGTGAGATTGTATTACTATGGATTTCGTCACCGGCTTACCTTTGACACCAAGGTCAGTGGATGCAGTTTGGGTTATAGTAGATCGACTCACCAAGACAGCTCGATTTATTGCTGTCAGACCTCAGTATACCATTGAGAAGCTGGCCAAGCTATATGTCGATAATATAGTCAGACTTCATGGCGTTCCGGAGAGTATAGTATCGGACAGAGATCCCCGTTTTACATCGAAGTTCTGGGAAGGATTGCAGAAAGCTATGGGAACAAAGTTAAAGTTCAGTACAGCTTTTCACCCTCAGATAGACGGACAGTCAGAGCGAACTATTCAAATTTTAGAAGATATGCTCCGAGCTTGTGCAATAGATTTCAAGGGAGCTTGGGATGAGAAGCTATCACTTATCGAGTTCGCTTACAACAACAGTTATCAGGCTACAATTCAGATGGCCCCATATGAAGCACTCTATGGGAAGAAGTGTCGTACACCCCTGTTATGGAACGAGGTGGGGAAAAGAAGAATTGTAGGACCGGAGTTTTTTGAAGAAACTTGCCGAGTGATTGATCAGATCAAAGAGAGGGTAAAGATAGCTCAAGTTCGACAGAAGCACTATGCGGATAATCGACGTCGAGATCTGGAGTTTGCAGTGGGTGACAAGGTATTCTTGAAGGTATCACCGGTGCGAGGCCTGAAACGGTTTGGTAAGAAGGGGAAGCTATGCCCCAGGTATGTGGGACCATATGAGATATTTAATCGACGTGGTAATGTAGCATATCAATTGGCTCTACCACCATCTATGTCCAGTGTTCATAATGTGTTCTATGTATCATTACTGAAGAAGTATGTCAGAGATCCATCGCACATCTTGACCGCTGATCCCCCAGACTTGACTGAAGACTTAACTTTCGAGGTAGTGCCTGTGATGCTCTCAAGTCGAAAAGTTCAGCAACTTCGAACCAAGGATATCCATTATGTGAAGGTGCATTGGAGAAGCCAAAATGTGGAGGAAATTACTTGGGAAGAAGAGAGCGCGGTGAGGAAGGAGTATCCTACTCTGTTCGACGATCAAGGTACGTTCAATTTCGAGGCCAAAATTTCTTTTAAGGGTGGGGGAGTTGTGAAACCTACATGCAAATTTTGGGACAAAATTTCTTTTAAGGGTGGTGGAGTTGTAAGACCCGCACTCCGTAAACCCGGTTTAAACCTTGGTTTTGTGTCGTGACAGGTCTTCCGATCATCACCGGGCCAGACGGGACGAGCGGATGACAACCAGGTACGAAATCGGACCAAAGACGACCAATTAAACCTGATTTCAGGTTGACCGGTCGATGGTACCGGTCTTGGTACCGGTCGACCGGTATAGTCTGCGCAGCAAAGTGTGGAAAGCTAGAAATTGACTTTTGAGGGTCCCACTTTCTTGATTTCGAATCCTAAAAGTTTCCTAATCCTAGTAGGGTCACTAAACCCTATTTTTAGCCTATAAATGCACCCATAAACCTCCTCAAATCCTTTCCATTGTCTCTCGTAAACCCTAGAGAAAAAGGAAGAGGTTGGAAAGGAGAATGAGCTAGAAGGAAGAAGAAGGAGCCGCCATTACCGTTCGACGAAGCTCACGCTACGCCTGTCAACGGTAAGTGTTCGAATCAATCTTCTTATCCTATGTTACTTGTGTCGGTGGATCAATACCATGCAAAATAGGTATTGATCTAAAACCCTAAATTGGCCAGTAAACCCTAAGTTGCCGTCAAACCCTAGATTTGAGTTTCGAGATGATATTCATCAAAACGAGACTCGAATGAGTTGGGGATAACTCTAACTCCAAGTTTAGACTTAGAATGGATAGGAGTAACCCTGAAAATCCATGGAGAGTGATCAACGGAAGTCGACAAATCAAGTGTATGGTCTTCCGGAGACATACCGGTCGACCATACCGGTTGACAGTCTGTTCACAGTGCTGCGACCGGTATGGTGAGACCGGTCAGCTCTGAAAGACTGGTTTTGGATTTTGGTTGGTTTCCGACCAACATGAAACCTTAAGAAAAATATTCTAATGAAACCCAAATAATATTGTAGGACTTTGTGACTTATCGTTTGGGTCTTGCGACGTGGAGCAAGCTAACAAACGAGCGTCAGGTAAGGGAATCTGACCTAAACCTAATAATTAAGGGACAGTAAATCTTTGTTAATCACTTGAATAAATATGATGTGATGTTTGTGCATATTCACATGCCATCCTTTACTTTCAGTTATTATTACTGTTCATGCATTATTAGGATGTGATTGTTAGGCATGTGATTGTTTTCGTTAGTGTGTGGAGTGGGGCATGGGCCTGGAATCGCTCTTCACATTAGCACCTTTTGTAGTATTCTATCTTAACATGCTTGGTACGGGTGGGGTATCAGGGGAAGGTCGTGGTACGGTGGTCTCCGATATTGATGTTGGCCTGGCCATTGTTATGTGGCACTGTGGTCTCCGAGTCGACGTTGGCTTGTCCACGATGCTTTAGCTCTATCTCTATGCCGTAGGGAGTTATGTTGGGATAGGGTCTACCTGCGTTATGTTTCTATCCTAGTGGGTTAGTTGCAGATAGGGCATCAGGGGAGGTGTGGGAATGCCTTAGCTCTATCTCTATGCCGTAGATGGCTGTGCTGGGATAGAGCATACATTGATGACATATAGGATTGGTTAGTTGCGAGCACAGTTTGCGAGCCCTGGCCAGTAGGGGCTTAGGTACTGGTATGGGTAGAGTATCAGGGGAGGTACGGGGGTATCTTAGCTCTATCTCTATTCCATGATGGGTGCATGTGGGCCAATGGGGGTGTGAACCATGAGGTGTCACACACTCATGTATAGAGGTGCGGGGGCCACCAAACCTTCATATAGCACATTGCAAACTTAAAACCAGACCACAGCATAAAACTGATTGTTACTCATGCATAATATTGTGAAACTGTTTGATTGTCTTACTGAGCTGTGTTGTTAGCTCACCCTTTGTATATATACATGTTTTTAGATGTTGATGCAGGTTACACGGTGGATGATTATATGAACGCTCCGGCGTATGGTGGTGTTGCTGCTCTGGATGCACAGGCAGGAGAGGACGAGCATGACGCTTCATGCGAGTGCCCTTTCTGCGTGTACCTTTGATTTGTTTTCTTTATTTATTTTCCTTATTTTCGATTGGATTAAAGGGATGTAATGATATTATTTTATGTGTTTGAATTTGGATAATTGGATATTTATTTAAGTTATCAATAGATACTCAGTTCATTTTATTTAAAGTCTTCCGCTGTATATTTATATTCTGATTGTGGTTATGTGTAATGGTTTGTATGAACGGACACGGCCTATTCGAGATCCTAGTGTGAACCGTTGGTTCAATGACGGTTCACTCACACCATTCTGGTTAGGTCAGAATTGGGGTGTGACATTACCCCTATGACCGGACAATGTAGCACTAATCATGGTCCGCATGATGATGTAAGGAAGGCAGACTGGCTGTCTGGTGCAGATACTGTATATCAAAAACTGGGTCAGCTGAGAAACCCTCTCATAGCGCCCACTCTGCGGGATCAGATTATGCTGGATAATCTTGCAGAAGACCCGTGGAGCTGGACGAAGGTAACAGGCTCTCATCTACCAGCGATCAGGTCGTAACAGCTGGTTGTCGATCTCTGCCCTCATCTCCATAGAAACAAACTGTGGCTCTCCAGGCGCACAGTACACCATGGGGCCGTCATAAGGTATGCCCAACAGATCGGCCAGTTGCCGATAATCAAAAGAAATGTGCACCCCTTTAACGTAACTGGTGATGCGCAACTCCTGACCATGCTCAATGTCATTGTAATTCCCCACCACCTGAAGATTACAATAGAAGTGGCGCATCAAAAGGCCAGCCGAAAATTCTTACAAAGGAGGCAATAACAGGACATATAAGCCTTTTCGTCCTCAAAATTTTACTGCTGCAACCAAGACTACTTCAGCAGCTCAACCTCAGCCAAAGCCAAATTCTGAAGGCCCGAAGTGTTTTAACTGCAACCAACCGGGACATATGGCAAGGGAGTGCCCTAAGCCCAAGAAGCAATTCCATCAGGGAAGGGTATATGCTGTTACGTCCGAAGATGCGGCCGCATCACCCGATGTGGTCACAGGTATGACTGAAACTTTTAAAGTTGTATTTATATTGTATGAGCATGTAAACTAAGTAAAAATAAATCACAGGTATTGTACCTATAAATGGCATGCCCACTAGAGTACTCTTTGATTCCGGAGCTACTCATTCCTTTATATTTGTGTCCTTCGGAAAGAAGATAAATTTATCCATCAAAACATTAGACTACAAATTACTTGTACGATCACCAATGGGGTTAGAAGTGGAATTAGAAAAAGGTTATGGATCATGTCCAGTTCTCATTGGAGAGAAGGCCTTAGATGCAACCTTGATACAACTGGAGATGGCAGACTTTGATGTCATCTTGGGAATGGACTGGTTAGCTCGGCATTCTGCAAATCTGTTATGCGCCGAAAAGAAGCTAACGTTCAAAGACAAAGAAGGAGCAGAATTCAGTTTCTCGGGAACCAAACTTCCCCGGAGACGCAAGCTCATACTTTCAGCACTAAAGGCTAAGAAGTGCCTTGAGAAGGGGGCAATCGGGTATCTAGTATCAGTGGTCGACCTAACCAAGGAAGCACCACGAATGGAAGACATTGACATCGTGTGAGACTACCCTGACGTATTTTTGGAGGAACTACCCGGATTACCACCCGACCGAGCCACAGAGTTTGTGATAGACCTTAAACCTGGAGCCGCACCAGTGTCAAAAGCATCTTGTAGAATGGCTCCTACGGAACTGAAGGAATTAAAAGTGCAACTACAAGAACTGCTGGACAAGGGTTATATTCGACCCAGTATATCTCCATGGGGGGCACTGGTGTTGTTCGTAAAGAAGAAGGATGGTAGCGTTCGATTATGCATCGACTATCGGGAGTTGAATAAACTGACAATCAAGAATCGATATCCACTACCTCGGATCGATGACTTGTTCGATCAGTCACAAGGAGCAAAAGTATTTTCTAAGATCGACCTTCGATTAGGCTATCATCAGCTGAAGATTAAAGAAGGTGATATTCCGAAGACAGCATTCAGGACCAGATATGGACATTATGAATTTTTGGTTATGCCTTTCAGATTGACTAATGCACCGGCAACGTTCATGGAACTTATGAACCGAGTTTTCCATGATATGTTCGATACGTCGGTTATAGTATTTATTGATGATATATTGGTATACTCCAAGGACAAGGAAACCCAGATCATGAACCTAAACGCAGCCCTACAGCGTCTAAGGAAAGAGAAGTTATATGCCAAATTTTCAAAGTGCGAGTTTTGGCTAAGTGAAGTCGCCTTCCTAGGCCATGTAGTATCTGCTGAAGGAATCAAAGTGGACCCCAGCAAGATCGAGGCTATTGTGAAGTGGGAAGCACCAATGAGCATTTCAGAAATTAGAAGTTTTCTAGGTCTAGCTGGTTATTATCAGAGATTCGTAGAAGACTATTCTCGGATTGCCGTCCCTCTCACCAGTTTGACTAAGAAAGGTGAAAAGTTTGTGTGGACCGATAAATGTGAGAAGAGTTTCCAAACGCTGAAGACCAGATTGATATCCGCTCCGATCTTGACTATTCCCATTCCAGGACAGACCTTTACTTTATACACTGATGCGTCGGGACTGGGATTGGGATGTGTGCTTATGCAAGGAGAGCAAGTGATTGCTTATGCTTCAAGACAGTTAAAGGTACATGAGAAAAATTATCCCACTCACGATCTGGAGCTAGCGGCCGTAGTACATGCGGTCAAGATATGGAGACATTACCTATACGGGGAGAAATTCCAGATTAAGTCAGACCATAAAAGTCTTACTTATTTATTTAATCAGAAGGAGTTGAATATGAGACAAAGAAGATGGCTGGTACTATTGAAAGACTATGATTGTGATATCCAGTATCATCCGAGAAAAGCGAACGTAGTAGCGGATGCATTAAGCAGAAAGGCAATGATAAAATCGCAAGGAGAAGTTAGCACGACGGCTGCAATGTGTACTACCGGAAGGGTATTCAATCACGGCAACGAGTAGTATGTGATAGATACAACGGATGGATCAGCCAACCAAGGGTTTATTCATCGGTTTTCGAATATGTTCGCGACATTGAAGATTATACCGGATATAGTGGATGAAGTGAAGATAGCTATCAAAGCAGATCCTTATTTGAGAACAGTACAAGAAGATATTGAGAAAGGTAGGACCAACCCTGAGTTCACCTTGGATGACGAAAAGGTACTGAAATTCAAACGAAGAATATGTGTGCCTGAAACAGAAAGTGCAGACATTAGACACCGACTGATGAAGGAAGCCCACACCACCATCTATTCGATACATCCTGGAAGTACAAAAATGTATCATGACCTAAAGAAACTATATTGGTGGAGGGGAATGAAAGCAGATGTAGCTAAGTTCATGTCCTAATGCCTAAATTGTCAGAAGGTAAAGGCTGAACGACAAAGACCCGCAGGACTGTTGCAGCCATTACCGGAACCAGCATGGAAATGGGACTGCATCACTATGGACTTCGTCACGGGACTACCACTGACTCCTCGAGTAGTTGACGCAGTTTGGGTGATTGTGGACCGTCTGACTAAAATTGCTCGCTTCATACCTATACGACCTCAGTATACACTGGAAAGGCTAACAAAGCTATATGTGGATAATATTGTTCGGTTACATGGTGTTCCAGAAAACATTGTGTCTGATAGAGATCCACGATTTACTTTCAAGTTTTGGGAGGGATTGCAAAAGGCTATGGGTACAACGTTGAAGTTCAGTACTGCATTTCACCCACAGACAAATGGACAGTCGGAGCGTACAATCCAGATTCTAGAAGATATGCTACGAGCATGTGTAATTGATTTTAAAGGATCATGGGACGAAAAGTTACCATTGATCGAGTTCGCTTATAACAATAGCTATCAGACTACTATACAGATGTCACCTTATGAAGCACTGTATGGCAGGAAGTGTCAAACTCCCTTGTTTTGGAATGAAGTTGGAGAACGTATTATTGTTGGACTGGAATTTGTTGAAGAGACTTTCTGAGTGGTCGACATCATCAAGGAAAGAGTGAGAACAGCTCAGAACCGTCAGAAACAATACGTAGACACTCGACGAAGAGATCTGGAGTTCACCGTAGGTGATAAAGTATTTTTGAAGGTATCGCCTATGCGAGGATTGAAGAGGTTTGGACAGAAAGGGAAACTAAGTCCAAGATATGTCGGGCCATATGAAATTCTAGCTAAGCGTGGAAAAGTGGCTTATCAGTTAGCACTACCACCATCTATGTCAAGTGTGCATGACGTATTTCACATTTCCCTATTGAAGAAGTATGTCAAAGACCCAACATATGTTTTGACAGTGGATTTGCAGGAATTGACTGATGATTTGACATTTGAAGTAACACCAACAGAAATCACTAGTCGAAAGGTTCAACGTCTATGCAACAGAGATATCTACTATGTTAAGGTCGCATGGAAAAGTAGAGACATGGAAGAGATTACATGGGAAGAAGAGAATGCTATGCGAAAGCAATACCCTCACTTATTTGATTAAGAAGGTACGTACAATTTCGAGGACGAAATTTTTATAAGTTGGGGGGAGTTGTAAGACCCGTGTCGATCTAACCCGGTCTTACCACCTTAAACCAGGTTTACCAGTTATGGTTGAGTCAATGGACCAAGGGCGTGAAGGAGATCGAGATCCCAGGTATCAAATCGACCCAAAAACACTTAAAATAGGGGAAGGGTCGCATACCCAGCAAAGTAGGGTCGGACCTCCCAAAACAGAAAGTCAGACCCTCAGTTTTGAAGGGAGGGTCGGATAGCTTAGAACCCTAGGGTCGATGGGATCTTCGACCCTCCCATCGACCCTCGGTTACCGTAGGAAATAGAATCAGGAAATTTCCTAATTTTCGATTGGGATTCTTTCCTAATCTTAGAGGGACTTATTTTAGGATGTTCCTACTCTATTTAAAGGACGTCCCTAGGCCTCTTTCACTCCTTTTAAAACCCTAATTGAATTGAGAGAAAGAGAAGAGAAGGAGAAGAGGAAGAAGAGAAACAAGGAAGAGAATTAAGCCCAAAGAGAAGAGTTGCAGAGAAGGATTATTCTTCTCAGGTATGGATACTAATTCCATGAGTTTCTATAGACCTTAGGTTAGTTATTGCTGAGAGTGTGATCTCGGAGAAACCCAAACCATCATTCTATGGTTAGGTTTTCATGGAAAACCATAGAAGAATGCATGAAAACTATTTAGGTGGATGATTCATGGTTCTAGACCATGGAATGAATGTTGAAAGGAATGTAGAAGCAAACCATGGGACCCAAACACGAAGAATGGATTAAAAAGAGGGAATTGGACCAAAATGCACAGAGGGTCGCACCGAGGGTCGATGACCATCTGACCCTAGGTGATTCTGACCATCGACCCTCAGTGTTCGGGAAGTTCAGAGTTAAGGGAGGGTCGCACCCAGGGTCGATCAGGACTCCGACCCTACCTCCGACCTTCAGTTAACAGAGTGGTTTTCAAATCTAGAATTAATTCTAATTAAATTCTATCGACTTTGTTAGGTCTTCTAGCAATATAATAACATTGTAAAGGTGATTCTAAAGCTTGGAAAAGTATCTTTTAGCAAGCTAAGGTGAGGAACCAGAACTCCAAACTAATTGGTTAATAACAAAACTGTTTTCTATTTTCTTGTGTCCAATGCTATGCTTGATTCTATGCGAAGATGTTTGTAATGTGCATACAACATGTCATCCAATATTTCTATTATTTGTTCATGCATATTTATTTTATTGTTTATAACATGATGACGATGATGATGATAGGAATAGGCATGTGATTGTATGTGTGTGGTTAGTGTACTTGATGCGAGCGAGTATCAGGGGAGGTGTGATGAGAACGTCAATAAACGTTAACCTTTGGCGGGTCTCAGCACTTTAGCACTATCTCTAACTCAAGTCTTGTGCATTGGCATCGTCGTATCGCCATTACTTTAGCAGAACTATTATGTCGTAGAGTATCAGGGGAGGTGGTCTCGGTCCTTGTAGTTTCTAACTCTACCGGGGGGCCTTAGCTCTATCTCTATGGACATTCTGAGGGATGCTGGGGTGAGGCCTTGGATACACTTTTGGCATTAGGATTGGTTAGTTGCGAGCCCAGTTTACAGCCCTCGCCAACAGGGGCTTACGTGTTGGTATGGCAATATATTGCAATAAACGTTAACCTTTGTTATATAATGTTCATGGTTGAGTGCATGTGAGTCGACGATAAACGTGATCTTCGGGTGACGTCACACAGTTGTGTATAATGGCAGGGTCAATAAACGCGACCTTTGACTACCTAAACCTTTCTATTGCATACTGCAAACTTTAAACCGGACCAAAGATGCATATGTACTGTTGCATTGTTTTGGCTACTCACTGAGCCGTGATGTGTGCTCACCCCTTGATGTCGAATATTTTTAATTGATGATGCAGGTTATACCGTTGAAGATTATATGAATGCGTCTGTGTACGGGAACATGGCAGCAATGGAAGCTAGAGCTGAAGTGGATACACACGACTCCTCTTGCGAGTGCAACTCGTGTGTATTTGATTAGATATTTTATAGGTTTCTTTATTTGGATTTATTAAGACATGTATTTGGTATTTAAATATTTATGTCTCAGTTGAAACAGAATAAATTGTTATTTAAATTTTAATATCACATAGATTCTCAGTTCGTTTATTTATAAGATTTCCGCTATTGTGTATTTACTCTGATTATGATTACGGATGTGTGGAAGTTTAGATAATGCGGGGATAGCCTACTCGAGATCCTGGTTGAACCGTTAGTTTATTTGTGGTTCATCACACCATTCTACTGACCCGTCTGGGGGTTGACCTGGTAGATGAGAAGATCCAGGAGAAGACCTTTTCGTCGCCTCTAGATTGGGAGGCTATCTGCAAGATGGGTATGCGGGATGCCCAAGTCAGTGATGAGGAGAGGAACGAGATGGTGCACCCTCACACTCGTATCGAGATGGCTAATGCTGAGGCTGCTGCTACCGCTGCTAGACCTCAGTTCATTATCTGTATGGCTTACTCTGATACCAAGTTGTCACACCCCAATTCTGCACCAACCATAATGGTGTGATGAATCGTCAATAAACCAACGGTTCAACCAGGATCTCAAAATAGGCTATCCCACATATGATAAACCAAAACACATTCCACAATAATCAGAGATAATAAAATAAATAGCGGAAGTCTTACAGATTAGGAACTGAGGTCTAACTGTGATAACCATAAATAAATATCAAATTATTGATAAATCAACTGAGACATAATTAAATAAATATCAATTACATGTCTTTAATAAAATTAAACAAAATCTAATCGAATATGCATGAGTTGCACTCGCATGAGGAGTCATGCATATCCACTAAGTCTTCAGCTTCCATTGTCACCACATGCCCGTACACAGGAGCGTTCATATAATCTTCAACGGTGGTACCTGCATCATCAACTAAAAGTATTCGAATTCGAAAGGGTAAGCACACATCACGGCTCAGTGAACAAACAAAACAATGCAACAATACATATGCATGCAATCAATTCATATCTTTGGTCTGGTTTAAAGTTTGCAATGTGCTATAGAAAGGATAGGTGGCCGCCGCACCTCTATACACGAGTGTGTGGAAACGCCCAATGAAAAGGGCACCGTCGCCCCACATGCACCCACCATGAAAAATATACACCCCATGAAAATGGCATGGCTGCACCGGTTGCCCATACCAATATGTAAGCCCCTGTTGGCGAGGGCTTGCAAACTGGGTTCGCAACTAACCAACCCTAATGTCAAACAATGTATCCAAGGCCTCACCCCAGCATCCCTCAATACATCTATAGAGATAGAGCTAGGGTCTGGTGACCAGGCTGAACCACAATGCCACATCCCCCCCTGATGCCCTTCGACATATTAGTTCCGCTAAGGTAATGGCGATACGACGATGTTAGTGGCCAAGACTTGAGTAAAGATAGAGCTAGAGTCTGGTAACCAGGCTGAACCACAATGTCACGTCCTCCCCCTGATGCTCCACTCACATCAAGCACACCAACACTTACTTAGTGGACATGACTTGAATAGACCATGGCACAATATACCCCGATGAGAACGGCATCTAAGTACCTGTTGATACCATCCCTACCTACACCATGTACACCAACTAAACACAAACATTCACATGCCTATTCCTACCATCATCATGTTATAATCAATAAATTTAAATATGCATGAACAGTAATAATAGAAATATTGGATGACATGTTGAATGCACATAATAATCATACACGCATAAAATCATTCATGGCATCGGACTCAAGAAATAAAATAATTTATTATTAACTAATTAGTTTAGGTCTTGTTCCCTCACCTTAGCTTGTTAATAGATCCTCTTCCAAGCTTTAGAATCACCTTTATAATGTTATTATATTGCTAGAAGACCTAACAAAGTCGATTGAATTTAATTAGAATTAATTTTGAATTTAAAAACCATGCTGTTAACTGAGGGTAGGAAGTAGGGTCGGAGTCATGATCGACCCTGGGTGCGACCCTCCCCTTAATCTGAACTTCCCGAACACTGAGGGTCGATGCTAGGGTCGGATCTGCCATCGACCCTAGGTGCGACCCTCTATGGTTTGAGTCGAAAATATCAGATTTTGTTCTCTCTTTCATAGTTGGGTCCTATGGCTTACTTCTACAATCCATTCTATACATGCTCTATGGTTTAGAACTATACTTTATTCACCTACATGGTTTTAATGATCTCCTCCATGGTTTCCATTAAAACGAAACCATAGATGGATGATTTGGGTTTCTTCTAAGTCATACCCTCTTCAATAACCATTCTAAAGTCTTAAATAAATCATGGGGAATGTGTTCATACCTTAGGTTTGCTGAGATTCAGAGTTCCTTTGAATTTCCTCTTCTTCCTTAGCCTTTTCTTCAAGTTTTCCTTCTCTTCTTCTCTTCCTTCTCTTCTCTTTCTCTCAATCCAATTAGGGTTGTAAAAGGAGTGAAAGAGGCTTAGGGACGTCCTATTTATAGGGCAAAACCTTCCAAAATAAGTCCCATTGAGTTTAGAAAAGGTTCCAATCGAAATTAGGAAGGTTTCCTAATTTTTGGTTCGTGCTGTTTTTCCCGAATACAGAGGGTCGATGGTGAGGGTCGATGGGAGGGTCGGACAACTCATAGACCCTGCGACCCATGGTTGAGGGTCGATGGTGAGGGTCGATGGGAGGGTCGGACCTGCCTGTTAAAACCTGCGACCCTACCCTCATTTTGACTGTTTTTGGGTAAATTTTCATATTGGGTCTTGGGTTTCTTCACACACTTGGTCCACTTGGCTCGACCATGATATGTAGACGGGTCCCGACATGAAATGTAAGGTTAGACTGGGTTCGTGGTGTGCGGGTCTTACAACTCCACCACCCTTAAAAGAAATTTCATCCTCGAAATTTGAAAGTACGGATCTTACAACTCCCCCATCCTTAAATGAATTTTGTCCTCAAAATTTGAACGAATCTTACAACTCCCCCATCCTTAAAATAAATTTTGTCCTCAATATTTTGAATTTACCTCGGAGTCAATAGGTGGGAATTCTATTTTCGCATTGCATCTTCTTCTTTTCATGCCGTCATCTCCACGTCTTGTCTTCGTCAGATTATCTTCGTATAATTGATACCAAGTTTTTAAGGTGTTATACCTTTCAACTAGTGAACTAGGCTGGTACCACTTCAATAGTTAAATCTTCTATTTAATCCAGTGATTCTGTGGTCAATACTTTTGATATGGATCTCCAATGTACTTCTTCAATAGAGACACACGAAATACATCATGCACACTAGACATGGATAGTGGTAACGCTGATTGATATTCAACTTTTCCACGTCTCCCCAAAGTTTATAAGATCCAACACATATATAAATTATGACTTTCCCTTCTTGTCTAATCGTTTCAAACTACGCATAAATGATATCTTTAAAAATACTTTGACCCTTATGGCAAACTCAAGGTCTTGGTGTCTCTTCTCACATCCTGAGCTATCCTGCCCCTTTTCTTTGATCTTGTTTGTCACTCGATAGTTTTCTTCATTAGACTTAGGTCTCAAAATTCTTCATTCACCGACTTTATTCCAAAATAAAGGGATTTGACATTTCTACCGTACCATGCTTCATAGGTGACATCTACATAGTAGCTTGGTAGCAACTTCGATTCATGGTTAACTTCTCAACTCAAGCTCCTTGAAATCAATTTTACAAGCTCGGAGCACATCTCTTAGGATCTGTATAGTCCGCTCTGACTTTCCATCAGTTTAAGGTAAAATGCGGTACTAAACTTCATCTTTGTCCCCATTGTTTTCTGTAGATCCTCCCAAAACTTTGAAATAAAGTATGAGCCTCTGACCGACACTAAGCTCTCATGCATACCATTCATTCTGGAAATATTATCTACATATAGCTTATTTAGCTGCTCCAAAGCATACCGAGGTCGTATAGCAATGGAATGAGCTATTTTCATAAGACGATCAACAACCACCCAACCATGTCAACCGATTTGGGAGTCAGTGGAAAATCATTGACATAGTTCACAATACTGCAGTTCCATTCCAAAAACAAAAGTCAGGGTTTGGTTTTCCTTTTCTAAGTCTGCTTACACTGTTCCTATATACAAACTTAACAAAATTACTACTTCTATTTCATCCATCAATACAGAGATGATCTTTAATGCCACAAGCGCAACCGACGAACTATTGCCCCATAAGTTCATCCATAAATTCTCGCTTAATTGGATCATCACGAGTTTCTATTATATGTTACTCTCCTTCCAAATCTGAATCTATTGCTGCGAAACATAAGGTAGCATTTATACTGGGTCCTTCCTTGGACTTCATAATTCCCATCGGCGATCATATAAGCGGTTTGTAATCTAAAGATTTAAGGGGTATATTTAGTTTCTTTTCAAATGACACAGATATAAGAGGATGAGTGGCTCCATAATCAAAGAGCACTCTGGCAGGAATGCCATTACTATGTATGATACCTGTGATTTGTTTTAATTTAGTCTACGTGCTCATGCAATGTAACATAAAATGACAGGCTCAGGTCATACCTGTGACCACATCAGACGATGCTCTGATACCAAGTTGTCACACCCCAATTCCACACTGTTCAGAATGGTGTGATGAACCGCTAATAAACCAACGGTTCAACCAAGATCTCGAGTAGGCTATCCCCGCGTTATCTAAACTTCCACACATCCGTAATCATAATCAGAGTAAATACACAATAGCAGAAATCTTACAAATAAACGAACTGAGAATCTATGTGATATTAAAATTTATATAACAATTTATTCTGTTTCAACTGAGACATAAATATTTAAATACCAAATACATGTCTTAATAAATCCAAATAAAGAAACCTATAAAATATCTAATCAAATACACACGAATTGCACTCGCAAGAGGAGTCGTGTGTATCCACTTCAGCTCCAGCTTCCATTGCTGCAACGTTCCCATACACAGACGCATTCATATAATCTTCAACGATATAACTTGCATCATCAACTAAAAATATTCGACATCGAGGGGTGAGCATACATCACGGCTCAGTGAGTAGCCAAAATAATGCAACAGTACATATGCATGCAATCAATTTATATCTTTGGTCCGGTTTAAAGTTTGCAGTATGCAATAGAAAGGTTTAGGTAGTCAAAGGTCACGTTTATTGACCCCGCCTCTATACACAACTGTGTGACGTCACCCAAAGATCACGTTTATCGTCGACTCACATGCACCCAACCATGAACATTATATAACAAAGGTTAACGTTTACTGCTATATATTGCCATACCAACACGTAAGCCCCTGTTGGCGAGGGCTGCAAATTGGGCTCGCAACTAACCAATCCTAATGCCAAAAGTGTATCCAAGGCCTCACCCCAGCATCCCTCAGAATGTCCATAGAGATAGAGCTAAGGCCCCACGGTAGAGTCAGAGACTACAAGGACCGAGACCACCTCCCTTGATACTCTACGACATAATAGTTCTGCTAAAGTAATGGCGATACGACGATGCCAATGCACAAGACTTGAGTTAGAGATAGAGCTAAAGTGTTGAGACCCGCCAAAGGTTAACGTTTATTGACGTTCTCATCACACCTCCCCTGATACTCGCTCGCATCAAGTAGACTAACCACACACATACAATCACATGCCTATTCCTATCATCATCATCGTCATCATGTTATAAACAATAAAATAAATATGCATGAACAAATAATAGAAATATTAGATGACATGTTGTATGCACATTACAAACATCTTCGCATAGAATCAAGCATAGCATAGGACTCAAGAAAATAGAAAACAGTTTTGTTATTAACTAATTAGTTTGGAGTTCTGGTTCCTCACCTTAGCTTGCTAAAAGATACTTTTCCAAGCTTTAGAATCACCTTTACAATGTTATTATATTGCTAGAAGACCAAATAAAGTCGATAGAATTTAATTAGAATTAATTCCAGATTTGAAAACCACTCTGTTAACTGAGGGTCGGAGGTAGGGTCGGAGTCCTGATCGACCCTGGGTGCGACCCTCCCTTAACTCTGAACTTCCCGAACACTGAGGGTCGATGGTCAGAATCACCTAGGGTCGGATGGTCATCGACCCTCGGTGCGACCCTCTGTGCACTTTGGTCCAATTCCCTCTTTTTAATCCATTCTTCGTGTTTGGGTCCTATGGTTTGCTTCTACATTCCATTCAACATTCATTCCATGGTCTAGAACCATGAATCATCCACCTAAATAGCTTTCATGCATTCTTCTATGATTTTCCATGAAAACCTATCATAGATTGATGGTTTGGGTTTCTCCGAGATCACACTCTCACCAATAACTAACCTAAGGTCTATAGAAACTCATGGAATTAGTATCCATACCTGAGAAGAATAATCCTTCTCTGCAACTCTTCTCTTTGGGCTTAATTCTCTTCCTTGTTTCTCTTCTTCCTCTTCTCCTTCTCTTCTCTTTCTCTCAATTCAATTAGGGTTGTAAAAGGAGTGAAAGAGGCCTAGGGACGTCCTTTAAATAGAGTAGGAACATCCTAAAATAAGTCCCTCTGAGATTAGGAAAGAATCCCAATCGAAAATTAGGAAATTTCCTGATCTATTTCCTACGGTAACCGAGGGTCAATGGGAGGGTCGATGATCCCGTCGACCTTAGGGTTCTAAGCTGTCCGACCCTCCCTTCAAAACTGAGGGTCTGACTTTCTGTTTTGGGAGGTCCGACCCTGCTTAGCTGGGTATGCGACCCTTCCCCTATTTTAAGTATTTTTGGGTCGATTTGATACCTGAGATCTCGATCTCCTTCACGCCCTTGGTCCATTTGACTCGACCATGATGGGTAAACCTGGTTCAAGGTGGTAAGACCGGGTTAGATCGACACGGGTCTTACAACCCATGAATCATCCACCTAAATAGCTTTCATGCATTCTTCTATGGTTTTTCATGAAAACCTAACCATAGATTGATGGTTTAGGTTTTTTCGAGATCACACTCTCACCAATAACTAACCTAAGGTCTATAAAAACTCATGGAATTAGTATCCATACCTGAGAAGAATAATCCTTCTCTGCAACTCTTCTCTTTGGGCTTAATTCTCTTCCTTGTTTCTCTTCTTCCTCTTCTCCTTCTCTTCTCTTTCTCTCAATTCAGTTAGGGTTGTAAAAGGAGTGAAAGAGGCCTAGGGACGTCCTTTAAATAGAGTAGGAACATCCTAAAATAAGTCCCTCTGAGATTAGGAAAGAATCCCAATCGAAAATTAGGAAATTTCCTGATTCTATTTCCTACGGTAACCGAGGTTCGATGGGAGGGTCAATGATCCCATCGACCTTAGGGTTCTAAGCTGTCCGACCCTCCCTTCAAAACTGAGGGTCTGACTTTCTATTTTGGGAGGTCCGACCCTGCTTAGCTGGGTATGCGACCCTTCCCCTATTTTAAGTGTTTTTGGGTCGATTTGATACCTGGGATCTCGATCTCCTTCACGCCCTTGGTCCATTTGACTCGACCATGACGGGTAAACCTGGTTCAAGGTGGTAAGACCGGGTTAGATTGACACGGGTCTTACATCTAGGGTCTGAGATCATTCCTCACACTAGTACCTTTTCGTAGTATTCTATCTTAGCATGCTTGGTGCGGGTAGGGCATTAGGGGGAGGACGTGGCACTGTGGTCTCCAGCCTGGGCACCAGACTTTAGCTCTATCTCTATGCCGTAGGGAGTTATGTTGGGATAGGGTCTACCTTTCGTATAGTTCTGTCTTAGCATGCTTGGTGCGGGTAGGGTATCAGGGGGAGGACGTGGTACTGTGGTCTCCGACCTGGCCACCAAACTCTAGCTCTATCTCTATGCCGTAGGGAGCTGTATTGGGATAGGGCTTACTGTGATGACATATAGGATTGGTTAGTTGCGAGCCCAGTTTGCAAGCCCTCGCCAATAGGGGCTTACGTGTTGGTATGGATAGAGCATCAGGGGAGGTGTTGGCGATGTTGATCGGGACGCCTTAGCTCTATCTCTATTCCATGGTGGGTGTATGTGGGATGGTAGTGGTGTGATCCACTGGGCAACTTCACACACTTGTGTATAGAGGTGCGGTGGCTGCCAATCCTTTTTATAGCATATTACAAACTTAAAAGCAGACCATAACATAATATGATTGTTACTCATGCATAAAAATGTTACATTGTTTGATTGTCTTACTGAGCTAAGTTGTAAGCTCACCCTTGTATATACATCATTTTTAGATGTTGATGTAGGTTACACGGTAGATGAATACATGAACGCACCGACGTACAGAGGCGTAGCTGCTCTGGACGTGCAGGCATGAGAGGACGAGCATGACGCTTCATGCGAGTGCCCTTTCTGCGTGTATCTCTAGGATTTTCCTTTATTTGTTTCAGTTATTTTCGGTTGACATTAAAGTGATGTAAAGATATTTATTTATGTTTGAGAATTTGGATAATTGAATATTTATTTAAATCTATCAATAGATGCTCAGTTCATTTTATTTAAAGACTTCCGCTGTATTTATTATATTCTGATTGTGGTTATATGCAATGATTTGTATGAGTGGACACGGTCTTATTGAGATCCTGGTGTGAGCCGTTGGTTCAGTGACGGTTCACTCACACTTCTGGTTCAATCGAAATTGGGGTGTGACATGTTAACTCTGAAAAAGGATATTTATTTGCATGAATGGTTTAAATGGTTAATGCAAGTAAAGGGTATGTGTATGAGTCTTCAGTTGTTTGATACTGTATTTAAACTCATACACTGATGTGTTCATCCAAGTATGACTGTCCCAAAGAACGTTTTGATATCTATCTTTTTCTATTTGGGACAAAGTATAAATAAATATAAATTGCATGTGTTTATATGAGTCTTGTGTAATTTATCTATTGTAGGATATTTGTGTTTGGACTCATATAATGATGATGGTTTATGTCTCCTAGGATGTCTGTCTCAGTAAATGTACCATATGGTTTGGTAGTTTCTTTCTCACTCTTCTTGTGACAAAGAATAAAATTTATTATGAAAAGGTTGGAGACTAGTCTAGGATCGTTTGACCTAGATGTATCTTTCATAGTCGTTTACATAAGTTGTGAGGTATTTTACTATTGAGGTTATATCTAGCAGTATTAAGATGAGAAATATTGTTAAGGGATTATCTAAGAAAAATCCAAAGGATAAAAATATAATGTTTTAGAGGGGGTCGAAAGATAGTTAATTAACCTAGCTCTCTAGTACTAGTAATGTTGGAAATGGTAATGTGAGGAAGTATTTTTGGAAGCTATCAACTATCACTGAAAAGCTCAAGGACAATGAGACCAATGTAATTGATATATTAGATATCTCATTCCTTGTTAGAAAATATATTCAAATCTAGGTGGCTTACATTACCAAATGGGAGAAATAACTAGTGATAAGATTGTTGTTGAGTAACTAACTCCAAGGTGGATTGCTCAAAGATGGATAGATTGACCAAAGATAAGTGGTTTGACCAAATACTGCTAGATAAGCATATCTAGAAAATGATAATGATTCTAGGATTCTCTAGGTATTTGGGGTAGGAGGGTCCTGAAGACTGTTGGCTTGAATATTGTAAAGTTTTTTTTTACATTCAAATGCTTTTTTTGCTCTTGGTTTTACTTTGTTTTATGTTTATTGTTTGACTTAACATATTGTTTCTCATATTAAAAAAAAAAAAGTGATTGATGTTACTTGAAATTTCGGAATGTAAAGTTTTTCTTTTCAACTAAATGCAAATAAATTATGCTTATGGTGCTTATGATGTTATAAGGTAAATGATTGCATGTAACATTGATCGTATTTGTTTTGTGATGTTGTGAATAGTTTTTCATGTTTGACTGTATAATCATAGGTTCGACTAGTTGTACCAGTCATAGTTGATCTCTAGGGCAATGTAGAGACATGTTAACGTAGTTTTATTGGAATGGTTGAAAGATTACGTCAGTGGGAGTCTTTAGATACGCTTAGTTAGTGAGAGTATTCAGATCTGCTTGGTTAGTGGGAGATCTAGTACTTGATGGTTTATTTGTAATTGTTTGTTCTGCCTGTGGTTTAATGGGTAGGATTATTGGTGAGCATTTATTGTTTGTATTTATTTTTGATTATTTAAGATATATCAAGTTGCAATGCGGTATTTAGCCAAAGAAGGTGGTAAGCCAAAGTATGATATTAGTTTAAATTGGAGGCAGTTTGTCTATATAAGTTGGATAATATCGAAGTGCGTTGACCTATAGGGATTTTAAGGTAAGGGGATCGTGGTAATTCGATCATTGAAATCAAATATTCATTTCAAAGTGATTTATGTCATTAAGTAGACCTTTGTATGTGACTGACAGAAGAGGGTCACCGGATGTGTAGGAGCACTTTCTGCTATTGTTTGACATTGGTAGGCTTGATGACTGGATCAAAGTAAATGATGGTTTTGGTGTAATTAGATTTCATGGCCACATTGAATCAATGATGAATTTATAATTAATATAGCCCAAGTAGGAGATTGTAAGATCTTTTATGGGCTAAATTAATTATAAGGTTAGTTGGTTAATTGGGAGTCTAGTTACAGGTAGACCGGTTTAAGTATGATTAGAGATGGACTAACCTGGTCCACTGTGGGACTGGTCTAGGGTTAGGGGTGGTATTATAAATACCAATAGTTAGGGTCCCCACAGTCACGGTGTTATTTTCTTCTCCTGTTCCCATACGCAGAGAGAAGGTGAAGGGATCCCGACAGACTGTGGAAGACTTTGATCTAAGCATTTCAAGCATTCAAAGCAAAGAAAATAGTCGAAAATCAATCTACGGCAAGAGGTATGTGTTTTATCATTTCTTTTCAATGCCCATTGTATTCTAATAATCTGTGTGGTGTGTTTGTTAGGGCTCATGGGAAATCCCATAAGAAAAACCCAAAGGGGATCTAAAAAATGTTAAAGGTTGGCCACTTCCTCGTAATTGCTTGTAAACTATTCACTTTATTACTTTCTTCTCACGGTTTATGATTGGATATATCATAAATGTCATGTGTTCCCATTGATTTAGGTATATTTTTTCAATTTATAAGAGTATGTGACCCTTTTTTTCGCCGTATCGTATTATATTTGATTCGTTTAAAACCCATACCTTCCGTTTTAATTTTTTTATGGTTTTCAAAATCTTGGACCTTTTTTTGATTGTACCGTTCTTGTTTTGCTCTGTTTAAAACCCATTCCGTCTCGTTTCATTTTATTGCTGTACCCGTTTTAACTAAGTATGAATTTAAACCTGATTTGTTGTGGTTTTTGGGCTGGGAGATAAAAGTGTGAACCCAAAAGCCACATAAAGGAAACTGGGCTGGACCGGGATGGTCTGACCGTTTCGGGATGTCCTTCCATAGTTTCGTTGGCCAGTCCGTCCTGACGGACAGTCTCTCTCTCTCTCGTGACTACATAAATGGCGGCAGTAGTGGAACTGATCTGCTCTGCATACTCGTTCGGCTGAAAAAATGGGAAATCCCGGCAACAGCTCGGAATCATGCAAAGATCTTCACGCCGCCGCAAGATCCGGTGACCTTCACGCTGTTCAAACAATCTGCGGCTCCAATCCTTTGTCAGTCAATGCAAGAGATAAGCACTCAAGAACTCCGTATCCTTATTTTTTTACTATTTTTTCCCTGTAATACAGTCTACTCGCCTAGATTGCATATTTATATCGAAGAAAAAGAGTTTGTCAGTTTGCAGGAATTATGGTTCTTGGAATATTTGTCTCTGCCATAAGTTTATTTTATTTTGCTGAGAATGAGATGTTAATCTGTTTGTTTCCATCTTTATTAAGATTTCAATGGGCACTTGGTTTGGTATTTGAAATGTTTGATAAAACCTAATTTGAAGAAATTGGGTGGGTCTACTGCTTTTCTTTAGTGAACTGCCTCATTGAACCAGAATCATTTTGGACCTAGTTTAACAGAAGGAGGGAAGGAGGGAAGGAGGGGATGAGAAAAAGAAGAAGAAAAAGGAGTTATGTTGTCTTTTACTAGCTTGATCTGTACATCGTGACTAGCTTTGAACCGCAAACCAGGTGGCTTGTTATAACACTCGGCAACTTTTTTGGTTAGATTGAAACGAAATTTGTTGAGCTGCAAACCATGTAAACTAAACCTAATTTTAGCTTAGGTCACTATGGGTCAACAAAAAGTATTAATTGCTGAAATATCAGGACTGGTTCCTACCTTTAGTGTGTGTCTCTGAGTTGTTTAATTTTGATAAGATCCAATCCACTCCTACGATCTCAGATGTTTCTGCTCAACCGTATTTCAAATCTGTTTGAATTTAAATGTATTTGAATACTTGTAAATTCAGTAACGACTTACCTTTTGAATGAGGAGTCGTATAGATTCATTCCTTGTTTCTCTCCATAAATTATTGGAGATCATCCACGTTTGTAATACAGTTTTATAGGTACAAAACTCTGTTTATACAATGTGTATCAGAGAAATTATCTCAAACTCAAAAACTTTCATGGTATCAGAGCTCCAGTGACTAACATCAATTAAATGCCATCTCTTCTTCTTCCTCAACCTCCCTTACTGATTCAACTACTTCTCCTCCTTCATCCAAGATAAGTCATACCATCTCTGTACACCTTGGGCAACACAACTATTTACTGTGGAAATGACAAATTCTTTTACTTATTTGTGGACATCAATTGCTAGGATCATGGTTTTAAGTATCGATACGATACGCCTCGTATCCATCGATACGATACGCCTCGTATCCATCGATACGATACGCCTCGTATCCATCGATACATATTGGCAGTGGTCGATACGGTACTCTTCGATACTTTTCTCTTTTATTTAAACAAAAAGTGTATCCACATGTATCGACCGATCGATACGGTTTGATAAACTTCGATATGGTTGATACACTCGATACGAATTAATAATCTTAAGTTTCCATTCTTGCAAAAAATAAGATACACTTATTGATACGGCTCAATACACCTCGATACGAATTGGTACACCTCGATACAATTGGATATGATCCGATATGGTTCGATACGGTTGATACACACATATAAAACTTGATACCATTGAAAATTTTCACTTTTCTAGTCTTCTTCATTGCTGAAAACCTACAATTCATGTGAGCCGAAGGTTGTAGCTCATCGAATATCATCAATTATGTTTTTAATCTTTGGAAATACTTCAATATTGCTTATTAAAATGTTTTTATGCTTAAAAATTGTGTTTTTAATGTTCCCTAATCATTCCCGCGTGTATCTTGCCCCGTATCCTAGCATATCCATCGTATCCATGATATGGTACGTCTCTTAAAATCGCCTGACTGATACACTACCGATACATGATACTTTAATCCTTGGCTAGGATACATTGATGGACTTTTACCCTATCCACCTGCAATAATAGCTCTGGCAAGCTCCACTGCCTCCTCTCCTGATGCTCCTAGCAATGCTCTCTCAGATCCTCCTTGGTAGCTAACCATGCATATGTAACCTGGGTCTGTCAGGATCAGTTACTATTGGGATGAATTCCCCCGTCCTCTTGGAATCTGTTCTTGGCTAGGTAATTAATTGTCCTTCCTAAGTCTCCTTATGGCAAAACCTTGAGTGTCATTTGCAAGTCATTCTAGGTCTCAAATCATGTAGTTGCGTCTTCAACTGCATCCTAGAAAGAAGAAAGGTCTCACGGTCACACTTTACTTTCAGAAATGAAGTCAATTGTCGATAACTTAGCTATTGTAGCTAATCCAGTTTTGGGCTCAAACCTTCTTTTCTACATACTTGCTAGTTTTGGACCGGAGTGGTATGCATTCGTGATTGCGATCTCCACCAGGTTTGATTCTATTTCCCGTAATGATTTCGTTGGACTTCTTCTTAGTCATGAGATGCGGTTGGAACAACATGTTCAACCAGCTTCTATACTTGAGGTTAATATTGCCACTACTAACTTTAACCGAGGACGACAAGGTCGAAGCAATTAGTCCTCTCCATCCGGTGCTGTCTTCTCTTCTCAACGTGGCCGTTGCCTTGGGCAATATTCGTCTAGCTCTAACTCAATTATTCACGGACAGATAAAACTCAGTGTCAAGTTTGCTCTTGGTTTGGTTACACGACTCTCACATGTTATCACTGTTTTGATAACCATTTTCAAGCACAACACCCTCAGCCTACTGCCAATGTTGCCGCAACTACCAACTCTCCTCACATGGATACATGGTATCCTGACTCTGGTGCAACAACCACATCTCTGCTGATTTAAACAATCTCTCTGTTCACTCGGAATATCAAGGCAATGATCATGTTCAAGTCGGTAATGGGCAAGGATTGCATATCAATCGCACTGGTCATTCAAAAATTTTATCTACTAGCCGTGAATTGCATTTTGAAAAAAATTCTTCATGTACCCCCTATTTCCAAAAATTTACTCAGTGTTTCTTAGTCAACTAATGACAATGATGTTATGTTTGAATTTCATCTTTTTTTTTTTTTTTTTAACTGTTAAGGATCGTTCCTTGGGGAAGGTCCTTCTCAATGGTAGCATTGACGATGTTCAGTACCGCCTCAAAGATAGTCTCTTATCCATGCCAGCTTCTCCCTCTCCTACATTTCTAGTCGGTAAACGTGTCTCCATTGACATATGGCATCAATGGTTAGGGCATCCATCTCCCACCATCATCAAGAAAATTTTAGCGTCCAATAATCTGGCAGTCGAAGGGGGTTCCAAAGTTTCTTTCTGTTTGTCTTGTCTACTGGGGAAGTCGCACAAATTACTATTTCGTGCTTCTACTTCTGTTTTTGTAGGACCTTTAGATTTGATCCATTCAAATGTATTGGGTCCTTCCCCTATAGCTTCTAACAATGGATATCGTTTTTATGTTCATTTTATTGATTATTTTAGTAAATATAGTTAGTTTTTACCTATGTTCCACAAATCTGAAGTTCTTTTTATTTAGAAAAATATTTTGAACGGCCAATTAAAGCTATGAAGACTGACTGGGGTGGTGAATATTGTTCTGTTTCTAAATTTCTTGAAACTAATGGTAAATACCATTGACTTTCATGTCCTCACACGCATGAGAAAAATGGTTGTGTTGATAGGAAACATCGACACATTGTTGAGACTGGATTGACCATGCTCTACAATTCTATGGTTCCTCTCACTTAATAGGATGATGCTTTCCCTGCCACTGTCTTTCTGAGTAATAGGATGCCTACCAAGACTCATTCTTCTTGGGAGCTATTGTTTCAATCTAAACCAGACTACAATGTTTTAAAAGTCTATGGGTGTATGTGTTATCCTTTAATGAGACTCTATAACTCGCACAAACTGCAACCTTGGTCTCTCCCTTGTGTCTTTATTGGCTACAGTTCACGGCATCGAGGCTACAAGTGCCTTCACGTTGAGACTGGTTATATATCGAAGACTGTCCTCTTTCATGAACAAGATTTTCCTCTCAAAAACTCAGCTGCTACACATACCAGTTTTTCGACTTTCTAGGTCATCCTCAGTGGTTTCTTCTATCATATCAATTATTCATTATGTCCCTCCAAGCGCTACAGTACCCATAGTTGTCAAGGCACCAAGGTGAACTAAGGTGTTGGAGGCATGACAGGGCACCTAGGAGATAGCCTGTCTAGGCGATTAAGAAGCCCGCCTAGGCGACCAAGGCGCCCAGTTTTCCAAGGCATCATAAGACCGCTAGGCGACACCTTGACAGCTATGACGGTACCAAGTGCACCTTTGTCCAGGACACCTATTCGATATCAAATTCTAGCACCTTTTTTACCATATGTTGTTGTATAAAGTCTGTGAGAGCCTTTTACCATGTGCTGTTGCTGTAAGAAGCCTATGAGAGCCTACCCGGATCGGGTTTGGATTGGTGGTCGGGTTTATAACCTACAAGCATGGCAATGGAAAACCTATTGTTACGGCTGAAAAACGTCCCACCGATCTGTGACTTGGATAACTTGCAATTACAGAGATTAGACAAGGGAGTTAGATGATTAAGCCCCGAGTACACTTCAATGCCTAAGTCAGAGATCCAATGTAATAGTCAAGAGGTAGCTAAAAACTATCTCCAGTTTAAGAGAGGGGGATCGTAGAGAGAGCTTGAGTGTAAAAGAGATGGGATGAATAGTGAATGAATCCTTTATCTTGGGGCTTTGTCTCCTATTTATAGGGATTGTCAAGAAGCATGGAGGTATTGGGACTTTTGAAGGGCGTATGCCAATAGGTCTGCCAGGTGTTGCGCTGTGGGACGCCCAGGTCGTAGACTCCAAGTAAAAGTCGGAGACCTCGAAGTCGTTGATGGATGCTGAGTCCATCGGGATAGGGTGACAGATGTCACCGCATGACTGGTCGTCCTTCCGTACAAGTCGGTAGCGTGTACTAGTAGGAGAAGGATTCCCGCAACGTGGTTAAGTCACCTAAGGATGTGCGTACTCGATCATGTGACGATGCTAGGAGGACTCGGCCACCAAGAGACCAAGGCCAAGTGTGATTGTAATTCGTCAGGTTGGCTTATTCCGCTTTGGGTGCCACATGTAAGATTTTTATTGGGGGACATTTTTCCCCCCAACATCCATATATATATATATATATATTGAAAATTTTTTCATCGCATAACATTCCATCTCACATTCAATAACCAAATTAACAGCGGAAGACTTACAACAAAATAAGATTAGTAGATGGCTACAAAACTTTCATTACAAATAGAAATTTTAAACTGTTCTTTACAAAAGTGTGGGCACAACACCAAAAGCCTGCTTGTCCACAATGAGAAATACATCACATCACAAAATAAACAAAACCAAAATATGAACAAAGATATAAAGTTTGCCAATGGGTATTATTCTCCCACATGGACTTTCATTGACTTTTTACTGCATTCTTTCCTTCGCTATCATCATCTGTAAAATATTCAACCTAACAAGAGTGAGCCAAAGCTCAGTGAAGAAAGTTCCTATCCTGGCAGAAATACAGGCAAACATGCAATTATCCACATAAATCTTACTTGAAATGGAATATAAACCATATACTTACACTTTATTGACATATTAGTTCCTAGCCCTTAATTTATCATAGGTTCTTCCATATATCTTTTTTTATTCATATTTCGAAGTAGCTTATCTTATACACTTACTATCTCTTATTTGGCATAACAGTCTTTCCATATTAAATTTTGTACTTAGGCTCACTGGGTAATCTACGTATCTTGCCCAAAGTACTTCTTATTGATCATATTAGGTTGATTATTGGGCTCACCGGGTTATCTACGTATCTTGTCCATAATACCCCTTAATAATTATATCAGGTTGAATATTGGGCTCACTGGGTTATCTACGTGACTTGCTCAGATACTCCTAACATAGATTGAGTTTTGGGCTCACTGGGTTACCTACATATCTTGCCCAAATACTCCTTATCTTACACAACAAGTGGTGTATTGACCTCACCGGGTTACCTACGTATCTTGTCCATATACCCCCCATTGGTTAACTCACTCCATGACGTCACACGCAAGCCTTTTGTTAGACCAATGGTTCTCATGATTATCGCCCTCTGGGCTGTGTTATAATATTCTTAATTCTTATTCTTACTTTGAATTTTCAGCTCAATTAAACAATAACCATATCCTTCCTTTTCCATGTTCTTAATCAATTCATTTCAGTGCTTCCTCTTTTTTGAAATCCTTACAATTTCCATGTTAAACTACATGACTAGTGTCAACTAGATATTATCAAACTCATGTGAACATAATTCCAGACGCTATACTTAACCTTAAATAATCCATACAGTAATCTTATCATCTCAAAATAAACTTAGTAGTTCATTACATGTCTGTAGTCAAAACCAGTCCCATAGAATGGTCATAACATCACTCTTCCATTAAGAACACATTTTAGCATCAAGAGTACTAAGAATAAAATTCATAAAGAGCTGCTGTTATTCCTGTATACATAGCACAATAACCTTAAAACAACATGGTAAAATCAGATCAACCACACCTTGTCACCTTGCTCATTAGGTTCAATGTACATAAACAATAGTACATTACATCACACTTTAACCTACTCATAGCATATAACTTGTATCTTTCATTGTACCCAAGCATTTAATAAACATCTATACTAGTCTGCTACAGGGGAAAGAATTTCCTTCACCTGGAAATGAACAACTACCATCCGGAGAATTTCAGCAAGGGATGTTGACCTCGCTGATTGAAACAATAAGGCCTGACCCCACGCCAATCTCAGTCATGGCTGGTGTGTCGGTATTGTTGGGAGAATTTATAAAGGGCCTTTAAGAACAACATAGAAAGGTTGTCTCCTAAATGGTGATTGCGTCGAACATCCAAAGTGTAACCAAAACCCAAAAGGACATTAAAGAGGATGCACTTACAAATAAGAGGGTTGGGAAACGACCTGCGATATCTCCAAAAGGGGACGGACCTCACCAGATATCGAAAGTTCCATGCCCGGACGCGGGATCCTCACCGGTGGGACAACAACTGACCGTGCCAAGGCCCTTCATATCACGCGATAAGAAGCATAGCAAGTGTTACCAATGTGGTAATTGCGGGCATTTAGCACAGGAATGCACACTACCTGACGCGGGGAGTGCCACCTTCGGTGAAATTTGGGGGTGTGTTACAATTGCGATAAACTCGAGCTCTTGGCTCGTGACTGTCCGAAACCCCGTAGGATATTGACTCTAACATGACTGCAAGGGGAGCCTCGGACCCCATCCAAGAAAGTTTTTGGAAATACCCTATGAATGGTTTAAACTGTGCTGTTGCCAACTTGTGTTGCATACTTGAGACACTTTAGAAGGAATGGTATGAATGTCACGAACAATTAACGACGTGAGGTATTAGTAGGGGAATGACAACTTAGGCTGGCCTTAATTTCGAGGACGAAATTCTTATAAGTTAGGGGGATTGTAAGACCCGCACCCAAAATCCCCCATTAACCCAGATTTCTGCTGTGCCGGGTCTTCCCGCACCAACACTTGGCTTGCCCAACACGAGATCCCATGGGTGCACTTGTGTCATGACTCAGGGTCACCCATTTGGGGTGTGCTAGGATAGTAGACATTAAGTGACCCCCCCACTAATGATCCCAATGATTGGGGCCCATTGACTTGAGTCTAGTGCTGCCCTTAGGCTCTGCTAGTGGCACAGCCGGCGGATGAGTCAATTGGGTCCTTGCCACTGGCTTGATTTCGTGATGCACACTCTCTCTCTCTACTAGCCTATAAATATAGGCCCCATCCCTCATTCACTCCCTTGCTGAAACCTTGGAGTGAGAGTGTGTATGGGTGCTTGGTTGACTTTGGTGGGAAGCTTGGAGCTCAAAGAACTTCAGCCACTTCAAGTAAGTGATTCACTATCCCCCACTCTTGCAATGTGGCCTGATATCCATCATGGATGGTAGAACTTGGCCACTATTAATGGAGGCCAAGGTTAACCCTAGAATATAAGTGTCACACCCCAATTCCGGCTGAACCAGAAGTGTGAGTGAACCGTCTCCAAACCACGGCTCACACCAGGATTTCAATAGACCGTGTCAACAAACCATTCCAAGCAGTCTAACATAATCAGAGAATAATAAATAGCAGCGGAATTAATAGGTAAATGAACTGAGCTCTATATTGTAAATTAAATAATTATCCAAATTATTCCATTATTCACAAACTTAAATAATAAAAATATTACAATGTATTGTTTAAAATTAAACCAACTCTAAAGGAAAACGCAGAATGAGCACTCGCATGATTCGTCATGCTCGTCCTCTACTGCCTGAGTGTCAATGGAAGCAACTGTATCGTACGCTGGGACAGTCATGAAGTCATCAACTGTGTACCCTGCATTAAAATCTGAAAAGAAGAATATATATATTCGGGTGAGCTCACAACTTAGCTCAGTAAGTACAAAACCAATGCAACATACCATACATGAAATAACATTACAATTTGGGTCAGGTATAACTTGCAAAATGCTATGGTAAGGTTTGACCGCCACCGCACCTCCATGTACGAGAGTGTGAGCACACCCAACAGTCAGGCAACAATCCACACTACTGCTGTTGCCCCACATCACTCACTCCGGTATAGAGATAGAGCTAGAGTCTGGTGGTCAGGCAATAATCCACACTATCGCGTCCTCCCCCTGATACCCTACACCGTACCAATACCTAAACCCCTATTGGCAAGGGCTTGCAAGTGAGCTCCGTTTCTAACCAGTCCTATATGTCAATACAGTATCTATGGCCCTACCCCAGCACGGCTCCCTACGACATAGAGATAGGGCTCGAGTCTGGTGGGCAGGTTGAACCACAATCCCACGTCCTCCCCTTGATACCCTATTCGCACCAAGTCCGCTAAGGTAGACGGCGATACGAAAAGGTGTTAGTTGAGGATATACCCAGGGCTCCACTCCCCTTCACATTTCACACACTAACTAAAAACATCCACATGCCTAAACAACCAACATCCTAGCATATGAAATGCATGAACAGATAATAATTTAACAACTAAAATGGCATGTGAAATGCACAAACATCAGACAATAAACACAGTTACAAAATAATCACAACAGTTTACTGTTATTTGGTTAATTAGGGTTTGGGGTTTTGTCCCTTACCTGAAGCGTGATAACAAGTCCGCTCTGCGTCAAAGGGCCTACTCACGTTGTCTACAGGTCCTACATAATCATCCACATAGGTTAGAATTTAAATTATTAGGGTTACAATTGGTGAGGATCATGTTTGGCCAAGCAAACAGGGCTTGGTAAGCATACCGGTCGCGGTACCGGTTTCACTCAGAGCGAGGCCGGTATGCGCCTGCGGTATATACTGCAGGCCCATACCGCAGGACCTTTCAGTCCAGCCGGTATGTCCTACGGTATGTACCGCAGGTCTATACCGCTGGACTTAGGTCCAACCGGTATGGTATGTCCGGCGGTATATACCGCAGGACTTATTGTCCAGCGGTTAGGTCCGGCGGTTTGGGTCCGAGAGCCCGATCTGGGATCTCCCTCCCTCGTCGGTCATCGGCTTGGTTTCTAGGGTTTTTCCTAAACCATTCTAAGGTCCAAATACTCGTTTAGTCTTCTAGGTTTCGACTATAATGTTGCATCATACCCGGATTGGATCTTAATAAAAAACTAGGGTTTATTGGAAGTCCTAGGATTTTGGATCGCTGTGCCGTTTCACGGCTCCGATCCGAAATCCTATCATTACTAAGAGGGTTGAGCACTTACCGGTGTTTGTCGATTGACGGCGTGCTCTTCTAACGGAAATCCCTCTTCTTGAGCGGTCTCCTCCCTCTGTGCTCCTTCTCAGATCTCTTCTAGATGGTTAGGGTTTGGAAGGATCTAAGGAGGGTTAAGGTGCATATAAATAATGGGAGACCGTTCTAAGAAGGTTTCCCACGGTTAGAAACTTTCCAAAATTTTGATTTGGGGAGTGGGACCCGCTGGAGTCCGTCTCCAGCCGTAATTGCACATACCGGTCGCATATACCGGTCTCACCGGTACTGAGACCGGGATGTAAAATTTATATTTTTACACATCGTTTCTCATACCTGGATCTCGTGGTTCGTCACCCGGCCCCGCCTTCCGGTCCGGTTATGATTGGGAGACTTGATACAATGTAAACCATGGTTAAACCGGATTTTCAGAACACGGTTCTTACAATAAGAACGGTCATCCTCACCTCCAAAGTAGGTGTTAATAACTCATAATGATGATAGGGGTGGGAAATAAGTTTCCCACCATGTGAAACTAAGTTGGGAAGTGATGGAGAGACAAAGCTCCCCATTTGACTCCATCATCCCTGCTAAGTTTGGTTTTCCTGGACTCAGCCGGCAGACCTGTGCCGGTGGACCTGTGCCGGCAGATGGGACGATGTCCCTGCCCTCGGGTCCGGCATAATGACCAAGTGTGGTCTGGCTGGCTGAGGGGCCGGCATGGCTCCATCCTCTGCCACACCCCATACTTTGGGCTGTGCTCAGCCGGCGGACTAGCCGGTGGCATGGTCCCTGGGTAGCATCCCCCGGCTGTGCTCTTGGGTCCACCATACCCTTATGGGACCTGCTAAGCCTTTTGGGAGGAGGAGGCAAAGCCGACGGCACAACCATCCGCCTGTGCCGCTGCCTCCATTACAGAGAGTTTCTTGTGATTAAAGAAAGAGGCTCAGCTGGCGGATGATTCTGGAGGCACCTTCCTCCGCACCATCTGCCGCCTTGGCTACTATTAGCCAATCTGCCTAGTTAGATCCTTTGGGGACCAACCGTGGGCTTCCCAGCTTAACTTGGGACCCGCATTGGGACATTTAGGACATGTCAATGCAGTTTTAAAACTTACTAACATAATGAAACCTATGTAATCTAATAGGTAAACCGACGGGTATTTGACAGAACCTATCGCCGGCTTCTATCATAAAAATTAATCATAATCATTATGATGAGGGAAGGATTCCCAAAAGCCAGAATCACAGTGATCTGGATAGGACCAGAATAGGAAGAAGCTGATAACTGAATATCTTCCCCACAGATAGGGATCAGATTCGGGACACAAGAAAGTAATAGGATAATGAACAATGTATCTAAAAATCAAAACAATCCAATGGCTGGATTGGTAGATATGGACAGTCCTAGTTGAAGGAGGATGAAGGAATGATGTAGGTAGGTTTTCAGTGATGCAGATAGATTCCAGCACAAATATTCATGTTGGAACAAGCCCAAAGTAAACCCAAAGCCTAGTCTAATGGATTAATAAGTAGTCTATTGGGTTATATGGGTTATGGGCTAGGATTTATTATGTTTACTTTTGTATTGGGCCTATTTTGAATTTCCAAATATAAGTGATAAGTGGTCCATACGAATTTAGAAGTCTAAGAGTCATTAGTGAAGTTTAAGAGTCATTTTTAAAGTCTAAGAGTCATTAGTGGAGTTAATTTCATTGAGAGTGGAGACCTTGAAAATGTAAAGAGTAGTTATCTTGAAAACAATCCCAATGTAAGTCTTTGGAATTATTCAAATCATTAAGTCTAGGAGGAAGTTCCAATGAAGGTCTAGAACCATCTCAGCCCCTATAAAAAAAAGCTATCCTGTAAGCATTTGAAAAAAAGAGAATTTGAATGAAATATTTGTTTTGCCTACATTTGTCTGTGAGAGAGTTGAGTGAGAGACTCATGAGGTGAGAAACCTCTGGTAGAAGAGACTCATGAGGTGAGAAACCTCTGGTAGTAAGAGACTACCACGGCCTAAGGTAGGACGCTAAAGGTCATATCTCCTTATCTTCCTTCCATTCATTGATTCTTTTCCCCTTTCTTGTTATATATATATATATATATATATATATATATATATATAAAAGAAAAAAGAAGAGAGATTTGGCTGCCTAAACACTGTTCATGGTTACTGTTCATGTGGTATTCTTGCTGGTCATTCAATGTGAGTTTACTCTTGACTCAACCATCAGTTGAAGCCCATTTTCTGGTATCATTCTCACCCTTCATCACCTACCCTTCGATGTCAATTTGAGACCAATCAGACCCACTAATTGGTAGAACCAAGTGAAGGTATTTTCTGCTGTTAGTATATGGTTTTCTATTGTCAAAGGTAAGATAGTCCAAACCTATCCGATTGCTGTAATGGACTGTTGAGCTACTTTATTTGTTGATCCTGGTTTGGGGTATCCCAATCTTCATCATTCAATATGAATTAAAATATCAAATCTAACCATTGGATTGAAGATCTGATTATGTAATAATGCTGTAAAACAGATTGAAAACAGTATACCAGAAGATGAGTTGGATCTAATGGGTGGATGAGGATATATGGTAAAGTCCTAATGGAAGTAGGTGTAATGGATGTGTGGAAAACTGTAGCAGAAACAAAACTGAGATCGATGCAAAGTTGTAATCTGAAATCAGTTTCAGTTTATGGAAATGATAGGAAAATCAGAACTAAGGATCAATGGCGTGGAATTTAAACAGGACAAGAACATAGTGGAATATGAATATATGATTGAAGATGGAACACATGAATCAAATCTAAAATAAGGTAAAACAGAAACTTACTTGATGGATTGATGGAGGAAAAGAAGAGGAACAAGAAAGATATGAAATCCTACCTTCGATTCACCACTTGAAATCCTACCTTGTATTCACCACCAAGGGGTTCCTACCTAATCACAGTAAGGAAGCAATCTGAATCACCATAGAGAACCATATTGGTCAGCAGCCAACATTCTTTCATTCATCAAATTTGTACTCATGCTTGTAGCCATTTTACAAACTTGTATGAAGCAAACTAGTCCTAGAAATCCTCCAGATAATAACTTACCTGGGAGGTAATTTATTTCTATTAGAACTCAACCTAAAATAAAGAAAAGTAATTTTTTTTTGGTAGAAATAAAGGAAAGTAATTTAAAACACTTGAAACAATGAAAAACTTAAACATTAAAAGTCTTATCCCACTAGATAAAGACTTATCTAACTAGACTTGGGATGTTAATAGATTAATCCCGTACTTCTACTTTTAACTCATAGTTTAGGCCCCTTAAAGTAATCCATTTTAATGAAAACCCATAGGACCAAAAGCTCAACATGTGTAGAACCCAACCTAAGGCTTATTTCCACTAAAAGAAGCCCATTTGTGTATTCTATCTGCATCACATTTTTTTTGATTGGTAACTATCTGCATCACATTATTTATTATTAGGGTCGTATCATCTAACAAAGGAATGTGATGCTTTTGAAAATCACAAGAAAAATCTAAGCCTATCAATTTTATAGTTTTTTAATCTAAAGCGTCTGTTTTTTTGGGTGAATGCACAGAAATGTTTAGAGTACAAATATACATACATGGATATACACAGGATGCATGCCAATACAAAGGGGTATATTTTATTGAATCAGGCCCTAAGATTTGACACGTGGCTAATCTAAATCATGTTCTCTCTATCTAAAGGTCAGATGGACACATCGTTTTTCCTTATTATTATTATTTTTAAGAGAAACAAACAAATTTTCTGAGTTAAACACATTCTTACCTTGTATTGCCGAGAAGTTATTTTTTGTACTTTTTGGCAGACTCAGTTTTGTGATGGTCAGAAGCATGCCTTGATGGTCCAGTTTTCTGCTTTAGGATTGTAAGCTGGCATTTGTTTAACGAATTAAGGCATTCTGTTTGGGATTTTTTCTGTTTGTTAGTAAATTAGAATTCTCGTCTTTCTTGTTTCCTTGACACAACTGATTTGGGTTGGAGGCTGCATTTAGCTGCATGGGCTGGGCAGACAGAAGTGGTCAGTTACCTCTGCAAGGACAAAGCTGATGTTGGTGCTGCTGCCATGGATGACATGGGTGCAATTCATTTTGCTGCTCAAAAGGGTCATTTAGAAGTAATCAGAGTTCTGCTTGCATCAGGGGTATCTGTCCAAGCTTCCAACCGTAAAGGTCTGACACCCCTGCATTATGCTGTTCAAGGATCCCATCTGGAGCTCGTCAAATATTTGATTAGGAAAGGTTCCAATCTGAGTGCAAGGACAAAAGCAGGGAAAATCCCTATGGATCTTGCAAACAATGAGGATATTCGCTCATATCTTGTAGAATGTGAAGAGGTATCAAAGAGAGGAGATTTGAAAGACAAAGGCAAGGGTGAAGAGTCTGATGTAAATAGATCATTGGAAAATAAGAGAGGAGGTTCTCCTGGGGAATCTGATTTAAAGGGATCTTCAGAAAATAAATTTGCAGATCCTGACAAGCAAGGTGAAAAAGGAGAAAAAACAGAGTCAGTTAAGCGGCAGGATGATGAAGATGCCGAGACAAGTGGAAACCTACCTGATTCCAAGAAGGCAAGAGTTGCACTAAATCATCTTTTAGCTGAAGATGATACTCAAGAAGTAGAGAACTTGTAAAAGGATATAGGATTGGAAAGCAATATTAAGTTGGTTCGCAAGTTTCTTAAGCTACTTTTTATTATTTGTTTTGCTTTAACCAACAGGTTTTTATTAGTGCAGAAGTTCAGAAACAGATGATATTGAGGATAGCATCAAATTGAGTTGGGATTGCATGGTTTACATGTAATATACACTTTGTTCAATTATTAGATACTTAATTTCAAATTTTTATCCTTTTCTTACCCAGTTGGTCCCCCTGTGAATATTTGATCAACAGTTTGTGTGATACCGTTCTAACTTTGAAAATCTTAAGGATATCAACTGGGGATGGTTTCAGTTCTGGGTCTCTGGATGGTTTTGGATAAAAGCTGACTCTTATTAAATCTTGTTTGATTTTACTTTTGTTCTAGAAAACACAGACAGCCACCTACCCCCCCCCCACACTGACATGTGCACAGTCATACGTGTCCACACACACAAGGGGTAGAGAAGAAAAAAAAAATCATTCCTAGACTTCCCTCCTCTTTCCACTTGCAAAGATGACCCTGCTTTGGTGAGTGGTTATGGCCCCTCTCCTCTGCCTGTTCTTAGGGTTTCAAATTTGGATCGGAATCATAGAAGACCTTCATAATATTCCAGAGACCTGTAAAATACCATATGGTGCTGCTGGCCTACAAATCATGATGTTTAGGTTGCTGTACGTCCGAACTCCATCAACCGTTCCACAGGGTGAGCTCGGGAAGCATCGACTATTCCCACTGGTCGATCGAGGTCATCAACCATTCCTTAGATGATTTCTCTGGAAGCATCGACCAATACAGTTGATTTAATAAATACGTCACCTGCTCTCTTTCCTACTCATTCCAACCTTCTTCACCTTCCTCTAAGTCTCTTCAACAAACTCTGCCAGCTCATTGGTACTTACCGGAAGAACACTGGCCACCTCTGCCAGGGTGTATTGTGAACAACGATAGCCAAACGTGCTGCAAGTTGGTATGTTCAACAAATTTTATTATTTAATAAAGTACCAAATGAATATAAGAGACTTGTTTATCTTAGTGGGCCGAGGCTTCCCCTGTTTAAAAGTTAGTAGTGAAATATTATGCATGTAGTTAGGTAATTAATGGATTTACCTATTAAATTATATAAGTTTCATTAAGTTAGTTGAGTAACTTTTAAATCGGCATAGACATATTCTAAATGTTGCTATACGGGTCCCAAGGTAAGTCGAGAACCCAACGATTGGTCCTTGAAGGATCTAGCTAGGAAAACTGACCAACAGTGGCCAAGGCGGCGAATAATAGTGGGGGATGGTAAACTTAATGGATTTCAACATACAGAGAACCGGAGGATCAAGGAGGATGGTCGTGCCTCTGGCTCTGCCTCCGACTTGGGTCTGTTATCACAGTAAAGCTTCTGTGAGTGAGGCAAAGGCACAAGCGGATGGTAGTGCCTCTGGCTCACAAATGATGTAGTCAGCCCCTTGTGGGTGGCCCAATAAGGGTGTGGCAGTCCCAAGGCATAGCTGGGGGCTGCTACCTGGAGGATCTTGCAACCGGCATGAGCTGCTGACTTAACTTCATTATGACAGGGAAAACTTACAGAGAGCGAGGTAGAGGCACTGGCGGTGGATGGTGCCATCGATTTTGCCTCTGGCTCAGCTCAACCAAGACAAATGGTTAAGTTTGGGTCTAGTGGAGGATGGGGCCTTGTCGGTCCCTCTGCTAGCCAGTCTATACATGGTTGATGTACCAAACCCAAAGGCAGAGGCAGTGCCTTGGCTGTCACACCCCAATTCTGGACTAACCAGTGGTGTGATGAACCGTCATAAGAACCAACGGTTCAAACCAGGATCTCGTATAGGTCGTGTCAACCATGTTAAACCAAAACACATTCCATAGTAATAATTAGAGGTAATAAAATAATAGCGAAAGTCTTTATTAATATTGAACTGAGTGTCTACAATGATAAGTAGATAATAAACCAGTTATCTCCAAGTAACCACAACATAACTATTACAAATACCAAATACGAAGGTTAAATATTAAGCGTAAACATAGCTGAAACACTCGCTTGACGAATCATATTCGTCCTCCACAGCTTGCTTGACCATAACTGCTACATGTCTATATGTTGGCGCCTTCATATAGTCTTTGACTGTATTACCTGCATCATTAGAAACTAAAAGAAAATGGTACCGTGGAGTGAGTTCACAACCTAGCTTAGTGAGAAAACAAAACAATGCAACAAACATATGCCTGCATTCAATTTATATCTTTGGTGTGGTTTTTAAGTTTGCAATGTGCTATAGAAAAGATTGACGGCCACCGCACCTCTATATACGAGTGTGTGAATCTGCCCAATGGATCAAACACCATTATCATCCCACATGCACCCACCATGGAATAGAGATAGAGCTATGGCGTATGGATCACACACCGCCAACACCTCCCCTGATGCTCTACCCATATCAACACGTAAGCCCCGATTGGTGTGAACTTGCAAACTGGGCTTGCAACTAACCAATCCTAATGCCATCCAAATGTATCCAAGGCCTTACCCCAACATCCCTCAATACGTCTATGAAGATAGAGCTAAGGCCCCCCGGCAGAGTCAAAGACCACACGGTCTGAGACCACCTCTCCTGATGCCCTACGATGTAATAGTTCTGCTAAGGTAATGGCGATACGATGATGTCAGTGGGTAAGATTTGAGTAGAAATAGAGCTAGAGTCTGGTGACCAGGCTGAACCACAATGCCATGTCCTCCCCCTGATGCTCTACTGGCATCCAACACACTAACCACACACACAATCACATGCGTATTCCTAGCATCATCATCATCATCATGTTATAAATAGACATAAATAAATATGCATGAGTAGTAATAATAGGAATATTGGATGGCATGGAACAAAAATATTAGATGACATGTGAGATGCACATTACAAGCATAGTGTTCCTGTTCCAAGCTTTGGAAGTCACTTTGAATCTCTTGGGAACCTAAACAATTAACGTATTTAAGTTAGGGTTCGATTGTACCAAGTTATAGTAGTTGAAAACCTTGTTTCGTCTCAAAATATACTTGCTGTTATCGTATGGTTGATACCCTATGGTCGAACATAGGATGACCAGAGTATCGACCATAGCCATTCGGGAAGAATCCAGAAAGTGTATGGTCGTAGGTATGGTTGCATATAGTGTGACCGTAGGACGTAGTATGGTCGACACAACATGAGACCATAGGACCTATTAGTCACCTATCTGTGATCTGTTCGAATTCTGACTACTGTAATATATTACACATGAATCCTAACTTAAATTCATATAACTTCTAGGTTACTAAATTGATTCAAAGAGAGTTACAAGGCTTGGAAGGAGATTGAGTATTGTTAACAGGTGAGGGAACAAGACCTAAACTAACTGGATAATAATAAATTATTTTATTGAGTCCAATGCCGTGATTGATTCTATGATTGTATGCTTGTAATTTACATCTCACATGTCATCCAATATTTTTGTTATTACTACTCATGCATATTTATTTCTGTCTATTTATAATATGATGATGATGATGATGGAAAGAATAACCATGTAATTGTGTATGTGTGGTTAGTGTGTTGGATGCGAGTGGAGCATCACAGGGAGGACGTGACATTGTGGTTCATCCTGGTCACCAGACTCTAGCTTTATCTCTACTTAAGTCTTGTCCACTGACATCGTCGTATCACCATTACCTTAGTAGAACTATTAGGTCGTAGGGCATCAGGGGAGGTGGTCTCGGACCATGTGGTCTTTCACTCTACCGGGGGGCCTTAGCTCTATCTCTATGGACGTATTGAGGGATGCTGGGGTGAGGCCTTGGATACATTGGATGGCATTAGGATTGGTTAGTTGCGAGCCCAGTTTGCAAGCCCTCGGTAATAGGGGTTTACGTGTTGGTATGGGTAAGGCATCAGGGGAGGTATTAGCGGTGTGTTCCGGATACTTTAGCTCTATCTCTATTCCATGGTGGGTGCATGTGAGACGACAATAGTGTTTGATCCATTGGGTGGATTTACACATTCGTGTATAGAGATACGGGGGCCACCAAACCTTTCTATAGCACATTGCAAACATAAAAACCTTTCTTGAATGCATGTATATGTTTGCGCATTGTTTTGTTTGCTCACTGAACAGTGATGTGTGCTCACCCTTTCAACGTCCAATATTTTTAGTTGATGATCCAGGTACTACTGTGGAAGATTACGTGAGTGCGTCGTCGTATGGATAGATGGTGGCTATGGACGTAGAAGCTGTAGAAGATGCGCATGATCCTTCATGCGAGTGCAATCAATGTGTCTTTGATTAGTTTAGTTATTTTGACTACCAAACATGTAATTGATTATTTTATTTTATGTTTTGAGTTATTTGAAGATAACTGGATTAAATATTTATTTATCACTGTTAGATACTCAGTTCATTATTTATAAAGACTTTCGCTTATTTGTTTATTACCTCTGATTATTACTGTGGAATGTGTGTGTGGTTTGATATGGTGGGTACGACCTATACGAGATCCTGGTTGAACCGTTGGTTTATTGACGGTTCATCACACTACTCTGGTTAGTCCAGAATTGAGGTATGACAACTTGGTATCAGAGCTCTTTCAAGTTCTACCCATTGACCTAACTACTTCCACGCGAGTTATGAACTGAGTTAGAAAAATTAAAACCTGTAATAAGAACACACCATAAGCATCTTGTTGTTTGAGACATAAACTGAGAAAGAGAATAATGTACATATGTAAATGAGAAACAAATTATATATATATATATATATATATATATGCCGAAATAAAAGTAAGAAAAATGTATATCCAAATCAGAGTACAGTCCATAATCCGGATAGTTACTCTATAGTATAAACAAGAGAAAATAAATGGAGTAATCAAGGAGCTGGGGGTGCTGGAGGAGGAGGTGCCTCTCCGTCTCAATCACGATCCTCGACGCACACTCTCGTGAGCCAGGCTACCTGTGCCTAGGTTGCTCGGAGACTCTCAGCAAGACTAGCCACTAGTCCATCAATCGTACACTAGGCGTCTCAAATTTAACGCAATAAATCCATCATACCATCTGATGGAGGATGTGAAGGACTAGCTGAATGAGAAGCCCGAGAAGGGCCGACTCCTGTAGAGTGTTGTGGTGATGAAGGAGGTATGACATCCACATCCATGTACATTCGATCATCCTCCTCCTCATCATCACTCTCGTCTGTCTCTGCTTGTGTTTCATCTGTATCTGCTGCCACCACCCGAATGAGAGGACATCTCATGTCATTCCTCTCGTCATCACTGACCTGTACGTCTCTCATCCTCATCCTGCAGATGGCCAACCCAACTAACTTACCATCACCACCTACAGATTTGGCGACTGTAGTGATGAATTTGGTACAACAAGTGCAACAGATACAACAAATGCAAGTGAACATGCAAGCTGCTATGGGAATTGCTTCCCCAGTTGCAAACACAACATTGATACCTGCAGGGCAAACTAGTACCATACCAGGGGGTAGCAATACTGTGCCCAATCATCTGCTATAAACAACACGGTACCCCAAGCACCTCAAACACCAGTTGTACAAGCTTAAGTGCAGAATCCTGAAGCACCGCAAGGCGGGTATAACCAAGGTAACTATCAGTACCAACTGCCCATGTATGGAGCATGTGCACAAAATCAGCTAGACCACTCCAGGCTAATCGAGAGTTTCTGAAGATGAAACCGAAGGATTTCATAGGCAAGCCGTCAGATCCATTGTGGCCAGCTCACTGGATTGATGAGATGGAAAGAAATTTCATGATGATGACTATTAATGGGGAAGAGAAAGTGTTATGTTCCACTTTTATGCTGAAAGGAGATGCACACCATTGGTAGAAATCCACTCGGGGTTATCTGTTGACAAAGCACACCCAACTGACCTGGGCTATCTTCAAAGAAGCCTTCTTTGAAAAGTATTTTCGCAAGAGTTTCAGGGATCAGATAGAGAAAGAATTTCTGAGTCTATATCAAGGACAAATGTCTGTTGATGCTTACCAGCAGCGTTATGAAGAGCTGTTCTTCTTTGCTCCCTTTAGCATGCAGGAGGAAGATACCAAAACCCGAAGGTTCGTTATGGGACTTAGGGGAAGCATCCAAGAGCATGTGTTGTGACTGAAAAAGAAAATATATAATGAAGCCGTATAGATTGCTCGAGTATTAGAATCAAGCCAAAGAGAGAGTTACTTTGCTCAAAACAAGGGTATCAAGAGGCCGAATGGAAACACATTCAACGGAGGGAACTCAATGACATTCAAACCCTTCCGCACTCAAGGCTTCAATGCTGTAGCCAAGACTACTCCAACAACCCAACCTCAACAGAAGCAGGGTAATGCTGGAGTCAAATGCTTTAACTACGATCAAGTAGGGCATTATTCAAGAGATTGTCCTAAGCCAAGAAAGTAGCTACAACAAGGAAAGTTTATGTAGTTACTTCTGAGGATGCTGCTGCATCGCCTGATGTGGTCACAGGTATGATTCAACCTTTTGTTTTGTACTACCTTGTATGCATATGTAGATTAATTTTAGAAGAAAAATCACAGGTATCATACCTATTAATGACATGCCCGCTAGAGTACTCTTTGACTCTGGGGCCACCTATTCTTTTATATCGGTGTCTTTCGAAAAGAAACTAGATATACCCCTTAGACCTTTAGACTACAAGCTACTAGTACAGTCACCTATGAGATTAGAAGTGGAGTTAGACCAAGGTTATGGACCATGTCCAGTTTTCATAAATGGACGAAGTTTGGATGCCAACCTAGTGCAACTTGAGATGGCAGACTTCGACTTCACCCTAAGGATGGATTGGTTATCCCAGCATTCTGCGAGTTTGCTTTGTGCTGAAAGGAAGATATCATTCAAAGACAAGGAAGGAGTAGAGTTCAGTTTTAGGGGAACCAAACTTCTCCGTAAACGAAAACTCTTTCTTTTTGCATTAAAGGCTAGGAAATGCCTCAAGAAAGGAGGAATTGGGTACCTAGTGTCCGTGGTCGACCTCACCAAGGAAGCACCACGAATGGAAGATATTGAAGTTGTGCGTGAATTTTCGGATGTATTTCCAGAGGAATTACTAGGATTGCCACTTGATCGAACGATAGAGTTTGTTATAGACCTCATACTAGGAGCCTCACCAGTATCTAAGGCACCCTATCGAATGGCTCCTACTGAATTGAAGGAACTGAAGGTACAATTACAGGAGTTGCTGGACAAGGGTTATATTCAACCCAGTATATCACCATGGGGAGCGCCAGTGCTGTTCGTGAAAAAGAAGGATGGTAGCGTTCGACTTTGTATAGATTACCGGTAATTGAACGCTTACGATCAATAACAGGTATCCGTTGCCTAGGATCGATGACTTATTCGACCAGTTGCAAGGTGCCAAAGTGTTCTCCAAGATTGATCTCCGGTCATGATACCATTAGTTGAAGATCAAGGAAGGTGATATTCTGAAGACAACATTTAGAACCAGATATGGACATTCCGAATTTCTAGTTATGTTTTTCGGATTGACTAACGCACCCGTAACTTTTATGGAACTCATGAATCGGGTATTCTACGATATGCTGGATACATCGATCATTGTATTTATTGACGACATCCTAGTCTACTCCAAGGACAAAGAAACTCATATCACAAATCTTAGAGCCGCTCTGCAGCGACTAAGAACAGAAAAGCTTTATGCTAAATTTACTAAGTGTGAGTTCTGGCTAAATGAAGTCGCTTTCTTAGGTCATGTTGTATCAGTTGAAGGAATTAAAGTGGATCCTAGCAAGATTGAAGCTATTGTGAAATGGGAAGCACATAAGAATGTTGCAGAAATTAGAAGTTTCTTAGGTTTAGCTGGGTATTATTGACGATTCATGGGAGATTACTCTAGAATCACCGTACTTCTCGCCAGTTTGACTAAGAAAGGAAAAAAGTTTGTTTGGACCGATAAATGTGAAAAATGTTTCCAAACATTGAAAACAAGACTGATATCATCTCCCATCTTGACTATTTCAATCCCCGGATAACCATTTACCTTAAACACCGATGCATCTGGGTTAGGTTTGTGATGTGTTCTCATGCAAGGAGAACAAGTAATTGCGTATGCTTCCAGACAATTAAAGACACACGAGAAGAACTACCCCACTCATGACTTAGAATTATATGCTTCCAGATAATTAAAGACACACGAGAAGAATTACCCCACTCATGACTTAGAATTAACAGTGGTGGTACATGACATCAAGATATGAAGACATTATTTATATGGAGAGAAATTTCAGATTAAATCATATCATAAGAGTCTCACTCATCTTTTCAATCAGAAGGAGTTGAACATGAGACAAAGGAGATGGTTGGAGTTGCTAAAGGATTACAATTGCGATATCCAGTATCATCTAGGGAAGGCTAATGTAGTTGCTGATGCACTAAGCAGAAAAGCGACGACAAAATCCTAGGAAGAAGCTAGCACAAATGCTGTAATGTGCATCGCAGGAATATTATTCAATTGTGGCAATGAGCAGTTCGTAGTTGATAAACCGGGTGGATCGATCGAGATAGGGTTTATTCATCGATTTTCAAACATGTTTGCTACATTGAAGATTATACCTGATCCGATAGACTAAGTGAAAGCAGCTATTCAATCAAACCCCTATCTAAAAATAGTTCAAGAAGACCTTGAAAAAGGTAGGACTACTCCTGACTTCACTTTGGACTTTGAAAAGGTACTAAGATACAAAATGAGAGTGTGTGTTCCTGAAAGTGAAAACTTAGATATTAGACACCGACTAATGAATGAAGCCCACACTACTGCTTATTTGGTACATCCTGAAAGTACAAATATGTATCATGATTTGAAGAAAATATATTGATGGAGGGGAATGAAAGCGGATGTAGCTAAATATGTATCTCAATGCCTAAATTGTCAACAGGTAAAGGCTGAAAGGCAAAGACCTGCAGGCTTATTGTAACCACTACCAGAAATGGGACTGCATTACTATGGACTTTGTCATAGGGTTACCATTGACTCCCAGAGTGGTTGACGCAGTCTGGGTGATTGTAGATCGTTTGACTAAGACAACTTATTTTATAGCTATACGACCTCAGTATACCTTGGAGAGGCTAGCTAAGCTGTATGTGGATAATATTGTCAGTTGTGTGGTGTACCTGAAATCATTGTGTCAGACAGAGACCCACACTTTACCTCAAAGTTTTGGGAAGGATTACAGAAGGCTATGGGTACAACGTTGAAATTTAGTACAACATTTTACCTTCAGATTGATGGACAGTAGGAGAGCACCATTCAGATTTTAAAAGATATGCTCCGAGCTTGTGTAATTGATTTCAAAGGATCATGGGATGAGAACTTACCATTAATCGAGTTGCTTATAACAATAGCTATCAAGCTACAATACATATGTCGCCTTATGAAGCACTGTATGATAGAAAATGTCGTACTCCTTTATTTTGGAACGAGGTTGGATAACGAAGTATTGTTGGACCAGAGTTTGTCGAAGAGACTTGTTGAGTAGTCGACATAATCAAGGAAAGGGTCCAAATACTTAGAACAGTCAGAAGCAGTATGCAGACAATAGACGCAGAGACCTTGAATTCACCACAGGTGATAAGGTATTTTTGAAAATATCTCATATGCGTGGTCTAAATTGTTTGGACAGAAGGGAAAGCTGTGTCCCAGATATATTGGACCTTATGAGATTCTGACAAGGCATGGAAAGGTAGCATATCAGTTAGCACGACCACCATTGATGTCCAGTGTACACGATGTATTCCATGTCTCACAATTGAAGAAGTATGTCAGAGATCCAACACACGTGTTAACAACAGATCCATCGGATTTAACGGAAGATTTGACGTTTGAAGTGGTACCTTTTGAAATCACTAGTCGTAAGGTACAACGCCTTTGCAACCGCGACATCTACTATCTTAAAGTTACTTGGAGAAGCCAAGATGTAGAAGAAGTCACATGGGAAGAAGAGAATGCTATGCGGACGCAATACCCTCACCTATTCGACTCGAAAGGTATATGTAAATTTCGAGGACAAAATTTATGTTAGGGGGGAGTTGTAATACCCGCACTCCACTAATCTGGTCTAACCGTGTCGTGCCAGATCTTCCCATCATTGTTGGATGGAGTGGACCGACCATGTAAAGAAGGACCACGAGACCAGGTATGCGAATAGACTTAAAAATACTTAAAACCAAGTGTATGGTCGACTGCCTAGATAGGTATGGTTGACCATATGATAGGAAATAAAGACCACTGACCAATAACCGTATGGTCGATGTTTTCAAGCTTATGGTCGACGGATTTTTCGATCGTACGTCCCACCGTACGACCCCAAATCAGACTCTGAGTTTGGAAACTTTCCAAATAGAAGGGGGATTTCTTTCTTTTTTCCGGAGAACTCTATATGGAGAGTTTCTTTTTATATAAAGGATGTTCCTCAACCCTTTTTCACTCTTTTGGAATATTATCAAACCCTAGAGGAAGAAAAGGAAGAGAAAGAGAAGAAGAGAAGACTAGGAAGACAGAGAAGAAGGCTGAGAGAAAGAGTTCTACAGACTCTCTACAACCAGTAAGGTATGAACCTTGTCTTTGTAGCCTTAGAACACCAAGAGTAGGAGTTTCTAACGTAAATTGTAATACCAAACCCAATGTAAGGATTCATCTATGGGATTTTCTGAGCAAACCTCAAGGGGATCATGGAGAATGAGTTAGAGTAATTAACTCGGTAAAACTAAGCATGTTGACCTTAGAATGATCGTTAGGGAAGACCCCATTGATGACCCAAGAGGAGGAATTTGTATTAGAAGTAAGAAATCACATTAAACCCGTATTGTCGTAACCATGGTCGACCATAGAATGACCAGAGTATCGACCATAGCCATTCAGGAAGAATCCAGAAAGCGTATGGTCGCAGGTATGGTCGCATATAGTGCGACCGTAGGGTATCGACCTTACGTAGTATGGTCGACACAACATGAGACCATAGGACCTATTAGTCACCTATCTGTGATCTGTTCGAATTTTGACTACTCTAATATATTACACATGAATCCTAACTTAAATTCATATAACTTCTAGGTTACTAAATTGATTCAAAGAGAGCTACAAGGCTTGGAAGGAGATCGAGTATTGTTAACAGGTGAGGGAACAAGACCTAAACTAATTGGATAATAATAAATTATTTTATTGAGTCCAATGCCGTGATTGATTCTATGATTGTATGCTTGTAATGTACATCTCACATGTCATCCAATATTCTTGTTATTACTACTCATGCATATTTATTTCTGTCTATTTATAATATGATGATGATAATGATGGAAGGAATAGGCATGTGATTGTGTATGTGTGGTTAGTGTGTTGGATGCGAGTGGAGTATCACAGGGAGGACGTGACATTGTGGTTCATCCTAGTCACCAGACTCTAGCTCTATCTCTACTCAAGTCTTGTCCACTGACATCGTTGTATCGCCATTACCTTAGCAGAACTATTACGTCATAGGGCATCAGAGGTGGTGGTCTCGGACCGTGTGGTCTTTGACTCTTCCAGGGGGCATTTGCTCTATCTCTATGGACGTATTGAGGGATGTTGGGGTGAGACCTTGGATACATTTGGATGGCATTAGGATTGGTTAGTTGCAAGTCTAGTTTGCAAGTCCTCAGCAATTGGGGCTTACGTGTTGGTATGGGTAGGGCATCAGGGGAGGTGTTAGCGGTGTGTGATCTGAACGCCATAGCTCTATCTCTATTACATGGTAGGTGCATGTGGGATGAAAATGGTGTTTGATCCATTGGGCGGATTTACACACTCGTGTATAGAGGTGCGAGGGCCACCAAACCTTTCTATAGCACATTGTAAACATAAAAATCAGACCAAAGATATTGAATTGAATGCATGCATATGTTTACGTATTGTTTTGTTTGCTCACTGAGCCGTGATGTGTGCTCACCCTTTCTACGTTGAATATTTTTGGTTGATGATGCAAGTACTACTGTAGAAGATTACGTGAATGTGCCGTATGGAGGCTATGGACGTAGAAGCTGTAGAAGATGCGCATGATCCTTCATGCGAGTGCAATCAATGTGTCTTTGATTAGTTTAGTTATTTTGACTACCGAACATATAATTGATTATTTTATTTTATGCCTTGATTTATATGAAGATAGCTAGATTAAATATTTATTTATCACTGTTAGATACTCAGTTCATAATTTATAAAGACTTTTGTTTATTAGTTTATTACCTTTGATTATAACCGTGGAATGTGTGTGTGGTTTGATATGGTGAGCATGACCTATACGAGATCTTGGTTGAATTGTTGGTTTATTGATGGTTTTTCACACTACTTTGGTTAGTCCAGAATTGGGGTGTGACATTAGCATCTGGCACGGGTCCACTGGTTGAGTCCAAAAAACCAGACTCAATAGGGATGATGGTCTTCAAATGGGGAGTTTTGACTCCCCATAAACTTCCACCTATGTTGAAGGTGGGAGAAAGCATTTCCGACCCTAAATGTTTCTATTATGGTCAGTCCAAACCCATCAATGCCTCCATTATGGAAGTGGGTGTCAAAACCTAACTTCTAGGGCTTGGTTACTCTCCATTAATGGTAGAAGCACCACCAGCAATGGCTTTCCATCCAATACATATAAGAAGGGGGGGAAGGTGAACCAACCTTGATGGAGGAGAGAATCAATGCTTGGGCTTGAGCTTAAGCCAAGTCCTCCCACAAGCTAACCAAACCTCCACTCATCCACTTAAGAGTCTAAAAGGAAACAATGAGCCTTGGGCTCCTTATTTATAGAATACGAAGAAAGAGAGTGTGACTCCTGTACAAGAGCTGGCGGCAGGGAGCCGGATGACGCATCAGCCGACTCAACTGTCGACAGGGCTAAAATATAGCCTTGACCTCTACTTATCGGGCCCCATGCATTGGGTTGTATGCTGGGCCCATCAAGGCCTACTATGGTTACTATAAACCACATGGTGAACGTAGTAAGTGTAAGACTTACACTTGGAATCCAAAACTAACCCGGATTCCTCCTGTATCAGGTCTTAACTCACAGACTGATGGAGCATTCAACCCGATGGTGGTATCGAAACTATAAGTAAGCTTCATTATTCAAACCTGGTCAGGTTAGGTGTCATGGTGGACCCTAGGTGTTCTTGATGAGTATCCCAAAGCATCTGGGCCAACTGGCTGATTAAATGACCATAAATTAGCTTAACCGGATGCTTTGCCGGATGGTACATTGGTAGCGTGTCGAATGCACCAATTTAATTAAATATTTCTTTACTGATCTGATTAATAAACTATAAATAGGATAAGCAAAGGTCGATCCCACAGAGAATGAATTGATTAAAATTTATATTCTACTCAAACTAATTATACTAATTAATGCTAAATTAAATACAATAACAAAGGAGGGGGGGGGGGGGTTTGGTTGTTTGAATCAAATTGAAAGTAAACAGATAGAATTTAAATAGGAAGATAATTAGATGAAAATATTCAGTTCTTGGTTCAATATTCACCGACACATGCAATGAGTAAAATTAATCGCAACGTTAATCTTTTCCTTCCAATTAGAAATAAAGACCCTAGATAACAATAAGCTCTGTTACCCGAGTTTTCCCTTAAGTATCTCTACTAAAACAAGCTCTTCAGAGAGATCTAACCATTGAACAATACTGAATAAATTCTCAATGTTTAATTTAATGGTAGCATTAAGAGGGTGGAAAACAGATCAATCTAAGCAACGATCACACACATGCGGAGATTATTTAACTTAGGTTATATTATTCACAATGATGAGCTGAAAACTTGGACATAATCGTCTACTACTGTTTGCTACTTGTGATTAGAATCAGGACGATTATGTATCACAGATTCTAGATCTAGCAATTAATATTAATCTAACTGATTCAGCAGACTATTATTGAATTATTCAGACAAATATCATAATTAAAGAGAAAAGAATAACATAAGCAATTCCAATAAAAGAGAGAAGAAGAACAACGTTACTGAATAGAGATTACACCATTGACATGAGTTTGGGCTTCAAAATCCCCTTGAACTGAATGAGAAGATTAGCTAGACATTTACAATCCTTTCAGAGATAGAAAAATTTTCAGCAAAAAAGAAAGAGCAATTGATTATCACACTAGTGCTCTATATATAAAACATGACAATCATTTGTAACTTATAACTCCTTCTTTGTGTAGGATTCCTTCTTTGTTTAGGAGTCCTTCTCTATTTAGAATTCTAAAATTGTAGAGTCTTTTTTTCTTCTTTGGAGTCTTCTATTGTAGGTTTAGGTTTCCTAACTTGATTAGGAGATTCTTTATGGAATTTACATCCACCGTCAAATGCTTTAATCAGATCAGAGGGCTACTCCAATTCGGATTCGGTTAGATTTTCATGTCAAACTTTGAAGCCATGTTTGGAGACCCATACGAACTCGGATTTTTCTCCATAATACCATTCCGAAAAGGTTGAGACGTCCTATACAACTTTACTGAAGTTAACTTTTTAATTCTGAAACTCTTTTCTTGTCAAAAACATGCATGAAACTCAGAATGTCAATATAAAGGATGCTGAAATGTTCCTATCTTTTAACAATTAATTCATAATGTCTATAAAATATGTGAAATTAATAAAATTCATCATATTCAGTTCAATAAGGCATAAAATACATTAAAAATGATAGTACAAAGGGAATAAAAATATGAAAATCACACACTTATTAAATACCCCCACACTTAGCTTTTGCACATCCTCGAGCAAAGAAAAATATAAAAATAAAATTCTAACTCACTTTCGTAGAAATCACGATTGCACTTAGCACATGCAATAAGCTTTTAAACCCCTAGGTCACCCCTAGTGGACGAGTTGTGTCTCGTGAGTGTTTTCAGAGAATAAACACACAAAATTCATATAAAAATTCTAAATTTTAACTTTGATATTTAGGAAAAGAACATATACAAATCCTATTAATTAAGACATTCAATCTAGGATCAAGAAACAAGGAAACCCCCACACTAACTTTATTACCTCATATGATTCAAATACTTAGTATGCATCTTTAATTAGGGAATCTTGTTATATTTTCTAAACATACATTTCTTTAAAGTAAAACCTATGGTAACACACTGGCAACCAAGACTTAAGGTTTAGAACTTATTTGACCATATTCAGCTTTCAACACTTATATTTCATATTTCTTTTCTATACTCTTCCTCTCTAAACTGCTCCACTATAGTTGGCTTGAGAAGTGCAGGTGGTTATGCATTCCCAAGTTACTTATGTAGCTTCGCTTTTTGCATATATCCTCAAGGACATTGATTCTAGAGAGTTTTTTTTTTTTTTTTGTTTTTTTTTTGTTTTTTTTTTTATAACAATAAGGTCTCATTTTTAATCAAAGGCTTAAATGCCAACTAGCTCCATAAAAGGTTCATACCTTTAGGTCAGATAATATATATTTTCTAACTCAATTTCCTCCTCAAGATACAAACTAGGTATTATCCACACATAGGTTTTTATTACTTTGCATGTGATGGTGTCCTAAGTCTCTCTCTCCTTTCGTTTTTGTGTCAAAACCATAGTAAGAGTGTATGACTTTACTAAAAACCAATGTTAAAAACGTTAAAATTTTTCATGAAAGCTACTCTCAAAGCACATTAACACTAAAAGAAACTAAAAATAAAAACACGACACTAAATAAGTTTAAAAAAAAAAAATAAAGCTAAGTAAAACATAAAACTCTAAATAAAACTAAATTTCCTATGACAAATCCTAATTTCTCTCCCCCACACTTAAATCTAACATTGTCCTCAATGAAAAATAAGAATGTAAATGAAAATAATTAATAGAGAGAAGAAAGACAAATCTATTTTCTTGGGTTACTTCCCAAGCAGCGCATTTGTTTAACGTCGTTAGCCCGACTAGCTTTGTCCATCACTCCTCATAAGTAGGATCTACTAGTCCTACTTCTTCAATATTGTCCATTTGAAAACCATCAAAGTAAGGTTTAAGTCTATGACCATTCACCTTAAATATCTTGTTTGTTTTCAAGCTCTTTATTTCCACTGCACCATGATGAAAAACATTAGTCACAACAAAAGGACCAATCCACCGAAAATGCAACTTACCTGAAAATAGCTTTAACCGTGAATGAAAGAGAAGAATTTTCTGGCCAATAACAAAATTCTTCCTAGAAATCATCTTGTCGTGAAAGGTCTTGATTTTTGTTTTGTAAATGTTAGAGCTTTCGTATGCATCATTATTCAACTCCTCAAGTTCTTGCAATTGCAACTTCCTTTGAACTCCACCATCAATCATATTCATGTTGTAATATTTAACCGCCCAATAGGTCCAATATTCCTTATGATACAATAGCATTTGAACCAACTTCTCTTCTTGACTTGGTGTCAAGTTCTTCGCAATGATTATTGATAATATCTCATTCTCTCCCAAGTACTCGTACTTTAAATGGGATGGCAATGGTTTCAATTCTAGGGTAGGAACCTGCAAAACAGAGGGTAATAATTTTTTATGAGACTCAGGTATCTTTATAAAAGAAACTCCACATTTTTATAGAATTAGTTTTAAAGAATGTAAAGCTGTCACAGTCTCCTTCAATTCTTTAGTAATCTCTATCTCATTGTTCTCCTCTAACTGTAATTCTATGGTAATTGCAACCTCCAGTTCATTCTTATTATTTAATTCAAACACTTCCTGCAATCTAGAATCAACAGTATTAATAGAAAAAATGGAATGAACATCAGTGGAGTGTTTCGTGGCTTCAAAAATATTAAAATGAATTACTTCACCATCAAACTCCATTGTGAGGGTACCATCATGAACGTCTATCTATGTTCGAGCTCTATTCAAGAATGGTCTTCCCAATAAGATAGGTGCTGGATTAGGTAAGATATCATCTTCCATGTCCATAATATAGAAATCAGCTGGAAATATTAGCTCATTTACCTGTAGAAGAACATCCTCAAGTACCCCTTCAGGGTATCCATTAGTACGATCAGTTAGTTGGATAATGACACTCGTTTCTTTCAAGGGGCCTAAATTTAATGAAGCATAAATAGATTGTGGCATTATATTAATAGATGCTCCTAAATCTAGCATAACTTTCTCAATTCTGGTATTACCTATTTTACAGGGAATGGTGAACATACTTGGATCTTTACACTTGGGAGGAAGTTTTCTTTGGAGGACTGCTGAGACATTCTCTCCCATACTTAATATTTCATTACCATTCAACTTCTTTTTGTTAGTACATAACTCTTTAAGAAATTTTGTATACCTGGGTACCTGTTTGATTGCATCCAATAGGGGTATATTTACCTCCACTTTATGAAACAAATCTAGAATTTCCTTATCCTTGTCTTTTTTCTTGGATTTTGTAAATCTATTAGGAAAAGGAAGAGGATTAGTCTTAGACAGAATGGAAGGTTTGGGTGTTACCTCAGGTTGAGCAACTATTTCATCTTTCTCTATTTTTTTCTCAATTTCTTCTTCATTTGGGACAGTAGGGCTCATCCTTCTTGGTTCCTCAAGTTCCTTACCACTTCGGAGTGTTACAGCATTCACATTTTCTTTTGGATTCACCACAGTTTGTGATGGTAATTTTCCTCCAACCTGAGCTTCTAAAAGATTCATAGCAGTTGTCATTTGACTCACCTGGCTCTTTAGATTTTGAATACTGGATTTTGTTTCCTTTTGAAACTGTTGGGTATTTAGAGCAAGAGATTTAACTATGTTCTCTAATGATGAGTTTGAATTCTGAGGGACAGGTGGCCTGGGTTGGAATGTTGGCTGTCTATTTTGATAGAAGTTCTGCCCTACTGGTCTATTTCCTCCATAACTCATGTTTGGATGATCTCTCTAACTTGGATTGTATGTATTAGAGTATGGATCATACTGCCTTGGTGGTCCTGAAAAGTTATTTGCAGCATTGGCTTATTCGGTGGGTCCTTCTTGAAGTGTTGGACACATATCAGTTGAGTGTCCTATCATCGAACATATCCTACAAGCTTTTACTTGCTGTAAATATTCTACAGCCATTTGTCTAACAAGAGAGGTAAGGTCAGATAACTGTTGTTCAAGGGAAGATGTATTTACCTCATTCACCTTTTTGAGTGGTGCATCATTTCTTGTACCAAATTGTTGGGAATTTACAGCCATATTTACAATTAACTTTCTCGTAGCTTTAGGGGTTTTATCTACTAGAGCTCCTCCACTTGCTGCATCTATCATGTTCCTTTCCATGGGCAATAATCCTTCATAAAAATACTGAATTAGGAGTTGATCACTTATCTGGTGATGTGGACAACTGGCACATAGTTTCTTAAAATGCTCCCAATATTCATGGAGTGTTTCTTCAGTATACTATCGTATGCCATAGATTTCCTTTCTGATGGTGGCGGCTCTAGAGGCTGGGAAGTATTTTTCTAAAAATAATCTTTTAATTTCATTCCATGTAGTGATCGTCCCAGATGGTAGGTAGTAGAGCCAATCTTTTGCATCATCTACTAATGAAAAAGGAAAGGCTCGTAATTTGATCTGTTCTTCAGACACTTTTGTTCGTTTCATGTTTGAACACACTACATGAAATTCCTTCAGGTATTTATTTGGCTCCTTACCTGCACAACGACGAAATTTAGGCAACAAATGAATTAAACCAGACTTAAGCTCAAAAGCGACATCCAAAGTAGGTATTGAATGCACAAAAGTTGTTGGTTAAAATCAGGAGTAGCCATATCCTTTAATGTCCTATCTTTCTCAGCCATGATTTCTTCTTGTTCAGAGTTACTCAAAGAACTTTCAAAAATAAATCCTGTAAGAGGGATTGATTCTCTTTCTGTCGTAATCTGCCTAGCTTCTTTTCTTAACCGAGCAAAATACGTTCAAGTTTTGGATCAAAATTCAGATCTCCTTTTTGAGTGGATCACATCAGAATCATAAACTCACACAATTAGCTAAGATAATTAACTAAAAAAAAAAACTTAATCAGAAGAAAAGAAACTGAATAAAAATTAAATAAAATAAAAAAGTTAAAATAAAAAAAATTAAAAAACTAATCTGAAAAAGAAAAATTAAAAGAGAGATATAAAAACTAATCAAAATCCACTCCCCAGCGACGATGCCAAAATTTGGTAGCGTATCGAATGCACCAATTTAATTAAATATTTCTTTACTGATCTGATTAATAAACTGTAAATAGGATAATCAAAGGTCGATCCCACAGAGAATGAATTGATTAAATTTATATTTTACTCAAACTAAATATACTAATTAATGCTAAATTAAACACCATAACAAAGGGGGGGGGGGGTTTGGTTGTTTGAATCAAATTGAAAGTAAACAGACAGAATTTAAATAGGAAGATAATTAGATGAAAATATTCAGTTCTTGGTTCAATATCCACCCACACATGCAATGAGTAAAATTAATCGCAACGTTAATCTCTTCCTTCCAATTAGAATTAAAGACCCTAGATAACAATATGCTCTGTTACCCGAGTTTTCCCTTAAGTATCTTTACTAAAAAAGCTCTTCAGAGAGATCTAACCATTGAACAATTCTGAATAAGCTCTCAATGTTTAATTTAATGACAACATTAAGAGGGTGAAAAATAGATCAATCTAAGCAACAATTACATATAAGCGGGGATTATTTAACTTAGATTTTATTATTCACAATGATGAGAAGAAAACTTGGATATAATCATCTACCACTGTTTGCTACTTGTGATTAGAATCAGGACGATTACATATCACAGATTCTAGATCTAGCAATTAATATTAATCTAACTGATTCAGCAGGCCATTACTGAATTATTCAGACAAATATCATAATTAAAGAGAAAAGAATAACATAAGCAATTCCAATAAAAGAGAGAAGATGAATAACGTTACTGAATAGAGATTACACCATTGACATGAGTTTAGGCTTCAAAATCCCCTTGAACTGAATGAGAAGATTAGCTAGACATATCAATCCTTTTCAGAGATAGAAAAATTTCTAGAAAAAGAGAGAGAGTGATTGATTATCACACTAGTGCTCTATATATAAAACATGACAATCATTTATAACTTATAACTCATTCTTTGTGTAGGATTCTTTCTTTGTTTAGGAGTCCCTCTCTATTTAGAATTCTGAAATTATAGAGTCTTCTTTTCTTCTTTGGAGTCTTCTATTGTAGGTTTAAGTTTCCTAACTTGATTAGGAGATTCTTTATGGAATTTACATCTACCGTCGAATGCTCTAATCAGATCAGAGGGCTACTCCAATTCGGATTCGGTTAGATTTTCGTGTCAAACTTTGAAGTCACATTTGGAGATCCAAATGAACTCAGATTTTTCTCTATAATACCATTCCGAAAAGGTTGAGACATCCTCTACAACTTTACTGAAGATAACTTTTCAATTCTGAAACTCTTTTCATGTCAAAAACCCGTATGAAACTCAAAAAGTCAATATTAAGGATGCTAAAATTTTCCTATCTTTTAGCAATTAATTCACAATGTCTATAAAATATGTGAAATTAATAAATTCATCATATTCAGTTCAATAAGGCATAAAACACATTAAAAAGGATAGTGCAAAGGGAATAAAAATATGAAAATCACACACATATCATGCATCCCCCGGTTGTCAGCATCCGGTTAAGTCCGAGTGAGAGACACTCTCTCCACAAGCTCTATAAATAAGGAGCCTTACTTAGAGAGTGTATGGGAGAGTGGAAGAAGAAGAGGAGAAGAACTTTAAGGAACTCCAAGCTCAAACCCTAACTCATTCCCCTTGGAGGTAAGTCCCTACCTCTCTCTTTCTTTCTTCTTTGGTGAGTGAATGCAAGACCCATGGTGGTTGTCGACCATTAATGGTCTCCATTAATGGAGAACAACAATGAACCTATAAGGTTAGGTTTTCTCACCTACTCCATGGATGGAGTTAAATGGAGCCATAAATGGCTCCTATTTCCCCTAATAATGGTGGGAATATGATTCCCACCAACTAATTTGGAAGCCACATTGATGGGAATCAAATCCCCTAAACTTGGAAACTAACCAAGTTTGTAACATGGTTTCTGGGTATGAACTACAGGCACTAACCGAAGGTTTGGTCATGACCTTGCCTCCAGGTGACTAAAACCATGCCTCCGCCAAGGCAATTGCCTTGGAAGAATAAACTTATGAACAACTAGAAGTTCCTAACCGAGGATGTAAAACCCGCACTCCATGAACCTGATCTAAACCTTTAATTCATGTCGTAACAGGTCTTTCAACCATCACCGGGCCAGACGGGATTAGCGGGTGACAATCAGGAATGGAAACGAACCAAATTATGATAAAATTTTATACCGGTCTATGCTACTGGTCGATGGTACCGGTCGACCGGTATGTCTGCCTGGGCAGACTAGTTAGATCCAGAAACGGATCTCTGTGGTCATTCTTGCCAAATCTCGAGCCTAGGGACTTCTCTAACGTAGAGAAACTTTCTAAACCCCAACCTAGTCTATTTAAGGACCCTTAAACTCCTTAGAACTCTTTGATTGTTTCTCACAAATCCTAGAGAGGAGAAAGAGATCGAAGAAGGAGAAGGAGCTAAGAAAGGGGAGAGGAGCCGCCGTTGGACGAAGAACACCATAGTTGCGTACCAACGGTAAGTGCTTGAACTTCTCTCTAAGTTAAGCATTATAGATGATTAATCATGAATTGATCAATACCATGCAAGGCGAGGTATTGATCTAAAACCCTTAAATTATAGTCAAACCCTAATACAGTTGATAAACCCTAGATTCACATTTTAGGCTAAGGATTATCGAAACTAGGACTTGAATGGAACATGAAACAACTCTAACTCGTTGCTCAGGCCTAAAATGCATAGGAGAAACCCTAGAACCAATAATGGGTGACCGACGGAAGGCGAACACCAAGATTGGTGGTCTTCCGGAGGCATACGGTCGACCATACCGGTGGCACCATATGCGACCGGTACTGGGACTGGTACCTCTCGGGAGCTGGTCTGTGAGGGACCGGTCGACCATACCAGTTGCACCTTTCCCCACAGTGCCGCGATCGGTACCTGCGATTGATATATACTGTGAGGGGTGTATTTTGATCCAGTCGGTTTTTGACCAACGTAAACCCTAAGAAACTAATTCTAATTTAACCCTAACATCGTGTAGGACCTTGTGATAGCGAGTTTAGATTCTGTGACACAGAGCGAGCTAGCAATCAACCGTCAGGTAAAGGAATCAGACCTAAACCCTAATAACTTAATAACAATAAAACGTTGTTGGTAATTATGATTATGTGGAAAGGTGTTTGTGCATACTCACATGTCATCTTTACTTTCAGTTATTATATTGTTCATGCATACTCACTATGCTAGGATGTGATTGTTAGGCATGTGATTGTTTTTGTTGGTGTGTGGAATGGGAAGGGCCTGGGGTCTGGGATCATTCCTCACACTAGCACCTTTTCGTATTGTTTCTGTCTTAGCATGCTTGGTGCAAATAGGGTATTAGGGGGAGGAAGTAGCACTGTGGTCTCCAACCTGGCCACTAGACTCGAGCCCTATCTCTATGCCGTAGGGAGCTATGTTGGGATATGGCCTACTGTGACGATATATAGGATTGATTAGTTGCGAACCCAGTTTGTAAGCCCTTGCCAATAGGGGCTTACGTGTTGGTATGGGTAAGGCATCATGGGAAGTGTTGGCGGTGTGTGATCCGGACACTTTAGCTCTATCTCTATTCCATGGTGGGTGCATGTGGGACGACAATGGTGTTTGATCCATTGGGCGGATTCACACACTTGTTTATAGAGGTGCGGTGACCGCCAATCCTTTCTATAGCACATTACAAACTTAAAATCAGACCATAATGTGAATGTTATTCATGCATGTTGTTTGTTGCATTGTCTGATTTTCTTACTGAGCTAAGTTGTGAGCTCACCCTTGTGTACACACTATTTTTAGATGTTGATGCGGGTTACACTATGGAGGACTACGTGGATGCTCTAGTATATGGAAGAGTTGTTGCCTTAGAAGTGTAAGCAGGGGAGGACGAACATGACGCTTCATGCGAGTGCCCTTACTGCGTGTACCTCTAGGATGGTTTTAATTTGTTTTATTTATTTCAGTTGGATTTTATAAACAGTGTAAGGATATTTATTTATGTTTTGGTATTTGAATAATTGGATAACTTATTTAATTTATCAATAGAGTACTCAGTTCATTTAATTTAAGACTTCTGCTGTATTTATTTATATTCTGATTGTGGTTATGTGCAATGATTTGTGTTAGTAGACACGGTCTTATTGAGATCCTGGTGTGAACTGTTGGTTTAGTAACGGTTCACTAACACTTCTGGTTCAGTCGAAATTGGGGTTTGATAGAGGACCCTCCTAGAGGCATGATGTAAGACCCATACCCAAATTCCTGTTACGGTATGACCATTATGGGTATGTGTCGGGTCTTTCCACGTGCAAACATTCAGGACAAACACCGTCGAAGCCAATGATGTTTGCGAGAGGTGACACAAAACACTATCGTGAACCTCCCATGTCCTTAGAATGTAAGGAAGTGCGCTAAAAGAAACCTAGGACCCAGCCTATTTGAACCCCAAGAGTTTGGCATTCGCAAACCTACACTGGCCAACCGAATAGGAGGTCCGGCACGTGACCAAGGAGGTGTGGTCGAACACGTGCCTCACGGTCCAGCCGCACCCCTGTGCGGGAACTCTAATGGAGATCTACTGGCTACGGGACCCACAGTTTGAAATCTCTCTTTCTCCCTCCATGACCGAGTGAGAGAAAGACTCCTTGCATGGTTAGCCATCCTTGATTGAACCAAGAATGGAAGGAGGAAGAGGAGAATCATATCCTTTCCATTAATAGTTTCTATGCTTACCGATTTGGGAGAGTTGGATTCCTATCCTCTCCATTCTCTCATTCGATCAGCCCAAACCACAGAAGAGAGAGAGAGAGAGAGAGAGAGAGAGAGAGAGAGAGAGAGAGAGAGAGAGAGAAAGGAGCCTGGCACGTCTATGAGAAAGGAGAGAAAACGAGAAAAAGAGAGAAGAAAGAAGGAGAATAAGAAAAAGAGAGGAGAGAAACACTCCCTCTTACTATAGCTTAGCAAAGAGGAGCCACAGAGGAGAGAGAAAGAGGAAGGAAGAGAAGGAGAAGAGAAGACCAACCTCTAGATCGGCACTCCATTGTCGAGAGTTTGATACAGAATTAAATCTTCTGTAAGTGCTCCCCTTACTCTAAAACCTTCTTCATTAATGGGAAATAATGGAATGAGTCAAAGCATGGCTATGGAATTATTGGATCACAACCATGATCTGTAGAGCTTGATGAATGGAGTGTCTATATAATCAAACTAAAAAGGATAAGAATGATCCATCACCCATGGTGTAGCCATGAACGTGTACACCATTGTTCATAGATTCGAACATTGAACGGTAGTGTACATGGTTTAACTGGTGGACAGAATGAATGCATGGACTGCTAGAAACCATAGGATGACCTTTAGGGATCCTGAGTTTTTTTTTTTTGGAGACTTGGATCATGGATCGATGAGAAGATCTGAATGCTTTGAGATCGGATATGGGGTTTAGAACTAGATTTGGTATCTCATTATTCTGACAAATCGGAATAACGATCAAAACCTAGTGTAACCATCGAACCTGAAGCTCAAACTTCTCATTTGGATAAGAAAAAAAAAAGAGAATTATGTTGGAAGAGTTTGGAGATCATAGGGCCACATTCTGACGTGCGATCGATGGGATGAGCCGCACAATCCAGTCGTTGTGATGTGCGATTGAACACCAGTCGAACGTCATTCTGATGGTGGATCTCGGCCAAACATGGCCAATGACTCTCTATAATTTATTTAAAATTTATTAAAGTCTTAGAACCCTGAAATAGTGTCTCTTTGATGTGAAAATCCATTATAGACCATGTTTACTTGGATTAAGTTCTGGTTTACACCTAGAATAAATTAATTACAGGCTATCATTGCAAGTCAAGACCTTAGAACAACCTATAGGAGCTTGGCAACCTTCAGGGTGCCAGCATTGTCAAAAGACCACGTTTCAACGTGCGGTCAGTGACATTTGTTGCACGCCTGGTAGAGCAGACCATGCGTTTGACTACGTGCCACACACTATTTCAATCTCTGTTGTTGACATCTTTGGTTAGTGGCTTACTAGAATTTTTGTAAACTGGTCTGTGAGTTTAGATTTCTGAAATCAAATGTATATGAGCGTTGTTTGGGTTGGTTAAGCCAATTACCCTATATCGGTTTATATAGCTTGCTGATTTTTATTTTTAAATAATAAGGAAACCCTTGGATAGCAGGTATGAAACCTTTGGGGCTAGAAACCAGACCCCTATATGATGTTAGAACCCCTAACTTCGTGTTAAGAAGTCCTTCTTAGTATTAAGGCTTTTAGAAGGCTCCTTGCTAATAAGTGTGCTGTCTTATGGGAAATTGATGTTCATAGCACTTGACCTCTATGGACAGTAGGCTTGCTACAAGTGTAGACATACCCGAGAGTTATGAACAGTAAAAAATGAATTTAGTAATGAACCCCTAGATGCTATGTCATGATAAACACATAGAAAATAATAGGCATGAGTTATCAGATAGGCTATTAACGCCTCGAGCACCTGAATAATGAACTTAAAGAGAAATCTAATTAATTCTATTAAATAACACATTAATGAATGTTATTGTCTATGATCTTGATTCTTAGCTACGAGGACTCTGGTAGGCAGCTACCCAAATGGCTTGCTAAGGACTTATTCTCTAATTGACATTGAGGGAACTAAAACTTTGTTTGGTAGATTAGTTCTATTGATTTATGTTATGAGATTGATAATATGCTTTTGTGCGTGATAACATGCCATCCAATAAACTGTATTATTTGCTCATGCATATGCATTCTCTTGTGTGCGATCAGTGAAACTCATAGTGGTTTAAAAGCCCGGGGGGCAAGACTCCTGTAGGCTGGAGACTCTGTGTGTGGGTTATCTTGAGCTGGCACTTATAGCTATATACATGAACTTATAGTCCATCTGGTGTTGAGGATGAGGACTTTGAACCTGAGGAAGACCCCTTTGATTCTTGAAGCGATTTGTAAAGCTGTGCATGGGTTTAGGTTGTGCCCATGTTTCTTTTCCTAGTTGGGATATTTTACTTTTATTTTGGGTTTATGCCGAGGTTAAACTTTGAATAACAATTTACTTTACTTTGGATTATTTATTTTAGAATAATTGGATATTGGATTTTATTTGTGGTTGGAACATTAAATGATTAATTATATAAGCCTTAATTAGTAATTCTTCTTCTCTTGATAATTGGTTTTAAGTTTTAAAGTCTCCCGCTAATTTATATTCTTTAGTACAGATGATTGTTAAAGATAAGATTGTATATTTTTACTCTGATTTAAATTATTTTGTCTAGATTAACTTGTGGAGTATTTTGATGTGCGATCCTGGAAGGGGATTTCTTATGCGCGGAAAGGATGGAGAGATCTCATTGCATTCCATAGTACTAATACGTCAAGAATGGGGTGTGACACATGACCCTCCGAGTGCCATGTCATAGCCCAATTGAGCATGATATCTGGCTCAACCTTCGTGGCAACATGAATACATACCAGACCGCTAACCACAATGATTACAAATTAAATCCCACAGTTCCACACAAATAATATTTAATGATAATCAAGAAAACAATAATAACATAGCGGAAATATTTAGTATTGACATATGCAACTAATGATATCATACCCCATAATATGTATCAGCTTATGATTACAAACCATTTGTTCTACCAAAATATTCTATATCAAATATACATGTATCTGAACCAAAAAAGAATAAATCTGAGACAAATGTTTTGATCGACATCTTCGTCCACCAATAAAAAGAATCATAATGTATCTAGGAGGGGAAAAGTAAGGGGAAGGCTACGTCATGCGTAGACGCAATCGCTGTAAGTGCAGCCCTTGCCATGCTCTCCACTAACATCAACTTCTGCGACCATGCTTGCCAAAGGGGACCCCATAAAATCCGCAACTGAATAGTCACATGTAGAAGAATCTGAAAAAGAGTATTGATACGAGGGTAATCTCACATCCTACCTCAGTGAGAAATCTAGTATCACATGTGTGCAACATACAACATAAAATGATATGAAATGCAATTTATTTTATATTAGGTCTTAGGTTTGTGTTTCTACATCCTAGGCGAAGATAGAAGTTGAATAAAAGACCCCGGGTTGTTAAATCACTTCTACAAGCAAACTCCCCTTTTCGGGACACCAATCGTTCCAAGGTTCATCACCTCCCATCATAGACTCCTCATATGCCAGCTACCGTACACCCATACGTCACTGACTCCTCCTAGGGTCACCCAACCTTCAGAAGTGCGAAGCTATGCTAGTATCTTGACCCCTACTAGAAGGGCATAGGAAACAGGGAATGACACCACCTATGTCTATTATGTACATTCATTTCATTCTAGCTGCCTGTCAATAGAAGTCCCTGGATCATCATTCCCATGGATCATTGTGCCCCCACTAGCATGTCGACAAAACCATCATGACTTACATTAGTAGAGATCCCCAGCTCACCACTCATGGATCACCGTGCCCTCACCAGTGAGTTTACATTCCAACGTGATCCGCATGCCTATGCTTCAACACATCACATGAACCATCATACATGGTTGCAATCCAACTTGACCCGTGCACCTGCACGAGCCATCATACATGGTTACATATATCTTTATTAAATAAAAGTATACGCCAATGGTGATCCCCGGATCACCACTCCCGTGGATCATTTTGTCCCTACTAAGGTATACTGTAATCAATATGGCCCATGTGTTGTGGTCCAATACGCCATACGTCCATCATACCTAATCAACCAAACATAACATACATAGTTGTTATATGTAATGCATGCTCATACATAGCAATAATGGAAAACATACAATTAATTACAACCTAAGCATGATACTAAGCATAAATAGATATGTGCAAATGTCCTAAGTCTACGGACTGGACCCCTCACCTAATTGCACAAGAGGTGCAGCAGTAAACCGAAGCCCAATAGAAGGCTCCCACTATTGCCCATGTCAAACACCTATTTACGTACATAAGGTTCATTAGTTGGTTTCATAGCTTTTAAATCAACATGGACAAGCCTTACAGGTCTATAAACGTGTCCCAAGACAAGCTGGAAACCCCACGGTTAGTCTTTCTAATCATTACTAGGCAAACTAATCCAAATAGACTGAATCAGAGGATAAAATTGGGTGAAGGTTCCTCCGATTGGTCATCCGGTTAACACTTAGAGTATTTTTTAAGTCACCAAATTGGATGGATGAATGGATGGTTAAGCAACCGACAGACCATCCGGCTCATATGCACTGTCATCAGTCCAGTAGGTCTTTTGCGAGACTTTGTTGGGTGGTCTATCATCCAACACTACCTATTCTTAGTATTAAGCCTAAACAGAGGGTTCAGGTTAATCAGACCCACCGGGTAACTGGTTGGATAACCGGGAGGATAATCGAAGGATCGTGTCTCCGAGAGGGTCCTCTGGTTGGTTCTTGGTCAATTAGCCAAGGCACTTAGCTTGGCAAAGCCTTAGTTAAAGTCTACCTGGAGGAATGGTCATAACCAGGCCTCTGATTGTGCCTCTGGTTCATTCTCAAAAACCAGGTCAGGAATGGAGCTTGGTCTCCAAGCTTGGGAACTTGGTTCCTACTTCATGGCTTGCTAAATGGTTGATGGGAATCATTCTTCCACCCTTAACGTGAGTCAAGGGAGTCATTTAAAGTATCATTTAACTCCACTGATGGAGTGAGTGAGAAAACCTAACATTTTTAGGTCATTAATGGAGTCTCCATTAATGGAACTCAACCACCATGGTTCCTATACTTAAGCACCAAGGAAAAAGGAGGGTTGGTGGATTTACCTCCAACAATACATCCAAGGGGATTAAGGCTAGGGCTTGGAGCTTTAAGTTCCAAGTTCTTCTTCCTTTTCTCTTTTTTCTCCACACTCACTTTGCCACTGTTCCAAGAAGAAGAAAAGGAGGAGTGAGGCCTCCTTTTATAGAAATCGGGGAGAGAGAATAGCCCAATTTCGCGTTCAACTGGTTGTTAATAATTGGATGGTATTATACTGGTTTATAATACCATCCGGTTGACAATCCGATTAAGCCAAAATATGGCATATTGATCAGCCAATTGGCCCGAATGCTTTGGGATGCACACCCATTCCACCTAAGGTCTACTAGGGTACCTTACTCTACCAAATATACATAGTGAAGATTCACTTAAGGTTTGGATACCACCATCGGATCCGCATTAGGTGCTCCATCAGTAGATGTGTTGAGACCTAGCACAGGAGGAATCTGGGTTAGTAAGGGATTCCGGATGCGGGTCTCACATACCATCCCCCGGTTACCTTCTGGGTTCTATTAATATGGACCTTCGGAGAGGCTTAGTATTAATCGGAGCTAGCGACAGATGATACACTACCCGACAAAGCCTCCGGATACCCTTCTGGAAGTCCACTGTTATAACAGTGTGTATATCTGGATGGTATGCCAGAGGCTTGACCTTTAGATTGTACCCTCTGGTTCAGAGTAAAATGGAAAATACTTTTAGTGTCAATCGGATGGTAATTCCGAAGGGTATACCACCTGGTTGTATCCTCCGATTTAGTCCCTGTTTGCCAGTATGCCTAGTTAGGATTAATGGGATCAACCGTTGGGTTCCCAACTTATCTTGGGACCCATGTATGGACATGTAAGGCTTGTCCATGCTGGTTAAAAGCTATTCAACCAACTAATGAAACATTATCTATTTAAATAGGTATCGGATTCGGGCAAAGTGGAAGCCTTTTATTTGGTTTCGCATTACAGCAGCACTTGTAGTGCCATCAGGTAAGGGGTCTGGTCTATAGATGTAGGGCATACATATAACATGCTTAATTTATGCCATAACATGAATTAATTATGCTTTATGCCATGTCATTCCTTATTGTAATATTTGAGCATGCATTGCATTATAATAACTATGATTGCTTATTGTGTGTTGATTGAGTATGATGGATGTGTGGCATGTTGGAGCACAATAGACGGGCCATGTTGTTTATGCTATACCCTAGTGGGGGCATGATGATCCATTGGAGTGAAGTCGGGGATCTCTACTGGGGCATAGCCCTTCTATTAATAATGCATATGTATGGCCATGTAGGATGGTTCGTGTGGCGTATTAGAGCATGGGCACACGAATCATGTTGGATTGAATTCCACCCTAGTGGGGGCACGGCGATCCATTGGAGTGGAGCCGGTGACCTCTACTGATGGGCATCATATTGGTTTTGCTGACATGCTAGTGGGGCATGATGATCCATTGGAGTGGAACCATGGAACTCTACTGACGGGTAGCCATGATTAAATGAATGTACATAGTAGGTATAAATGGTGACAGTACCCTGTTTCCTACACCTTTCAAGTAGGGGTTAAGAAACTGCATAGGCTCATACTTCCAAAGGTTTGGACATCCGATGGAAGAATCAAATGGCCTGGGGTTATTGATGTGAGACGTGGTCTATGTTGGGAGATGACGAGCCTGAAGGGGTTGGAGCCCTGGATGGGGGTTTTCTTATAAAAGTTGTTTAACGGCCTGGTGTCTTGTATTCCACTTATACCCTCCCCCGGTATATGAGAGTTGGAGACTTAGGGACCGTAGGTAGGACCGAAAGTACAAGATGAATCTCAATATGATACCAAGTAGAAACATTAGCCCTGAGACTTAATATTCAAATTACATTTCATATCATTATGTGAAGCGTGCATGTGATACTAGATTTCTCACTGAGCTGGGATGGGAGCTCAAGCTTGTATCGATACTTTTTTTTTAGACTCTGTTGCAGGTAACTACTTCGTAGCTAATATTATGGAGTCTCCATTGGTGAGCATTGTCGTCGGGACCGATGATGTAGGTAGAGAGTATGGCGAGGGCTACCCTTGCAGCGACTGCGCCTATGCTTAACGTAGTCCTCCCCTTACTCTTCCCCTTTTGATATTATGATTCTTTTTGTTGGTAGATGAAGTGGTCAATCAAAATTATGTTACAGATTTACTCATTTTGTTTTGGCTATGTGTATATTGATATAGTATTATTTTGTGGAAACAGGATGAAGTGTAAATCATACAAACAGTATTATGATTATGATATCATGTTAGTTGTATCTGTCAATTATGAATGCTTTTGCTATTATTATTATTTCTTGATTCACTTGATTGTAGGAATATTGCTTGTGTAGACTGTGAAATTTATTTGATAAACAATGTGGTTAGCGATCTTAGATGGATTTGGGTTGCCATAAGGGTTGACTAGGATATCACGTCTGATTCTTTAGAATGGACTATGACAACACTGGTATCAGAGCAAACCACTTTGTCTTTACTTATAAATTTCTCCTGCATACGTGTTTCCATGTGTCGATGACAGATACATATGATAAATTAAAAGACATGTACAAACCAATAATAGTGAGTAGGGAGAACTATAAATTTAATCACACCACGTTGTAAAAATTAAATAAGAGAGAATATATATATATATATATATATATATATATATATATATATATCTGTGTGTATGTGTGTGTGTGTGTGTGTGTGTCAATGGAAAGTACAAAATATTGGGTATTGTTCGTAAACTGGACAGTTACCCTACACATAAGACATGTAAAAAAAATGCCAACATTGGGTGATACAACTCACAAGTTGAGCCGTTATCCTCTAAATACAGAAAAAGAGAGAGAAAGTACCAGATTGTAGATACAAGTATAAAGTAAAGAAAAAGATGATTACTATGGGTCGGTAGCAGGTAGTGGGTCTGATCCACTTTGCTGAGCTACTAGTGGAATAGGCACCCCCCGACGATATCCCTCTACCGGACCTCGGTGGTATATATGGGGAATAATTGCAACAGACACCATTGTGGCTCGAATTTGGCCAATCTCAGCATCGTAGCCATCCTGATGCCTCACCATGGCCTGCTAATCACTCTGAATGTTGGCTAGCTCAGCCATCACTGCTCGTCGTCCCTCCTCTATTTGGGACTGGAGTGTGGTTAACATCTCCTCTACTCGGGTCATATGTCCATGGGCTTAGCTGCTGCTGAGGAAGTAGATGCCCTCTCTCCCTCTGGGATGTTCACCTCCATGTCACTGTCAGTATCATCTCTGGTAGCTACCCTACTTGCCACCTGATGCCTATGACATGCCCTCCTCTCAGATCAGTCTATTGCCTCGAGCTCCGAGTTGGACATTACCACGTTGTGAAGGTTGATTCGGATGATACTGGTCCAACCAAATGGGGAAGATTCCTTTCCATTTCTTATCTCCTCACCAGCAAGCTCTACCCCAAAGTAGGTGAAGACCCGTATCAGTGTATGACAATATGGCAGTTTCCCCTTGCCTAAGTGGTCTGCCATGAACAAAATATGCCTCAAAATAAGATAGGGAAGGCACAACAGCTCTCCATGGAACACACAGTATGTGGCATACATAGCGAACACATTTAACTCATATCTGTATCTGACCTTGGGTAGTATGTTGTGTTGTATGATCTGACTGATGATCCTAGGGATGAGTCTGAGGTAGGGCTCGATATTTACATTGGGCGCATGCAACTTCTCTTGGCATATGAGCTCCTCTCGTACAGTACCCCAACAATCCTCAGTGCAATCAATGGGCTGACTTAGAAATGATGTTCATCAGATGCGGGAGGCCATGAGGGTTGTAGGCTTTGTATTTCCTACTTCGAGTGGGAGTTGATAGTTTTACCTGACATTCCAAAGACTTTTTTTTTTAGTTTTAGTTTATTTTTTTACCTTTTGATGTATTTCCCTTTGTTTAGTTGGTCGAGTGATTGAAACATCTATCATTGTATATGTCCCGATCAATGCCTCTCTTTTGTATCAAACATCAAATTGTAATGAGAATCGAGATATTTGCACATTTAGTATATTATACTCTTTTTAAAGTTTATGCTATTGTCTCAACCAATGAGTGCTTAATATTTGTTTTATTATAAGCTTTTATTTAATCCTAATTGGTTTTGGTTTGATGGCTCTGATAGTAGTTGTGAATGTATGTAAAGTGAACTGCTCTAATACCACCTTTTGTTACACCCCAAAACCCTGACGTTTTGTTATGATCATGGTTTCCTCATAGTGCAAGTAATACCACACCAGAATCTATTCACAGTACCCACATATCACAACTATTTTGTTAATCACAACATAGATTATGGGAATAATAGAGCACAATCAAATAATAGCGGAAGTTAATAACTAGGAACCATAAACCAAATCTAATTGTATTAGATAATTGTAATAAAAGTTTATCTGTCTTCAAACCAAGACATAAAATAAAATAATATCAAGTATTGAATACTTAAAAAAAACCTCATGGGTAAGCAATGGCCGGAAATAAAATAAATAACAAAACTAAATTCCTAAGTAAAATCCTAATAATCTCATCTCTTAGATAGAGACGTCTTCTCTTCTTCAGAAACATTGTCTTCTAGCCATAAAGACAATCTTCACATTCACATAGAGGATCATGCAAATCATTTTCAGGTTCTTCATCTTCAATCACATCAATATCAGCTAAGTTATATGTAAAACAATCTAAAACTTTTGTACATACAAGAGCGAGCAAAACCATACGCTCATTGATAAATTAGCACACACAAGCACACAATGGATGACAAATTATTAGGGTTAATGGTCTGTGAACTGGCATGCACAAGTAGCATCGCATCTAAATACTGATGACGAATACTCAAGCATGGGTGAGGTGAACAAAACACAATTGACCACACCTCATATGAAACATTACCCAAAGAATGAAGATACAACCCAAGAACACACCGTCCTGGCATCATACTAGCATTCCCCTATCATATGTTTTCTCCTAGCATCTTATTCTATGCCTCAACCACTTGACTGGGTACACACCGCCCAATCCTTAATGGGTAAGAAAATAGAACAAACTCATTCCTAGGTCTCTCTTGAAACGTTAGAGGCTGGCTCTCAACCATGTCTGGAATCCTACTCCAACTGTGAAAGAGTCCGGCCCATGATTGGTCCACAATAAGCCTATGCCAATAGCTAAACCTTTATTGACAAGGGTTGCCTATCATGGGATATTGAAACCTAAACCAAGAATATTACTAATGCAGGTACCGATATCCTAGCATAATGGACCAAGATAAATCGTCCCATTCCAGCTATTCGGATCCACTAGGACACAAGCAAATGACAAACAATCATGTTATCAAACATCCACATGTTATCAAACAATCCATAATCTACTAATCCAATATAAAGTTTATAATATGCAAGAATGCATGAACAGTTATCACAGTTATTGGATGACATGTTACCACACAATAATCCAAACAAGTAGCAAACACATGCGTATAGAAAAAAAAATGAAATAAGGCTAATCCCTCACATGTAATTGATGAACTAATCCTCACTCCGTAGCAGACAGAGTTCTTTCCCTTGTTTTCCAATGTCAACTTACCTATTGCAATTGATACATGGTTATTAACTACGATTGCTTAGTCTCTCTTCTATTAGATCTAGGGTATCCTCATTAGTCTTAGGAACATGTCCTAGGGTCACTTGGTTAAGTTTCAAAGTCCCTAGTTGACTGTTCAACCAAAACAGACTTGCTGTTGATAGGTAGTCGATTACTTTAGGTAGTCGATCAGGCTCATTTTATCAACTGCCTAGGTATTTTGGTCAAAATGTATTCCAGAGGCTTGCACCTCTCTAGGGTCACTTCTATAGATGTTTTATGATGGATTTGAACCACTAGTTAGGATAAAATCCTATTACCATAGATTGTATGCAAGTATGGTTCTCGATTGTAAATGTCGGCTTTGCGACCACACGTGCTTACACTCTTGGGATTACATTCCAATCAACCCAATGATTCTAACATGTCTATTATGTCATTCTTGAGGTGTAGGATGATTAACATAGTCTAATTGGGTAGTTGGGATTGAAAATACCCAGAATGCACTTCTCTATGGACCAAGCGGTCAATGACAGTAGAGGTAGTCGATCAAGTCTATTTAGTCGACCGCCCTAGTCGATCGCCTCATACCAGTGAGCTCGAACTGAATCCAATTCAATCCGTTCTCCATGGCACGGGGTCGAGGGCTATCCTAGAGGGTTTCTAAGGGTCTGTACTATATTAATGGCCACTTCCCAACAATAATTCAATGTTATAAGCCATTATAAAGTCTTACATTAAATACTTACATCAGTTTTTCCATTATAAGCATTAGTGAACAATTCTACTTAATATCCATTAATGACTTCTTGGAACTTTGTTCCAACATGATCAGAGGTTGGATTTTACCTCATAGGATCATCAAAGGTTGTTCTAAGTAATGAAATAATAGTTTTGAGGATACCTTATTGCTTATGCTAAAAGTTGTTGTAGCAAGAAGCTTGAGGGAGGACCTTCAATGGTGGTTCTTCCTCTTCTTCTTCCTTTAGCCTTGTTCTAATTGTCTCCCTCTCCCCTAAAATGTGTCAGTGATTCTAATGATCACAATTAAGGTTTCAAGAGATTTTATATTAGGGAGTTATGCAAGAGTTAGAGTTGCACTGTAACTCTTCCCTTGAGAGTCCTACTTCTAATTAAAGAGTGATAGAGGAGGCTTGGAGGTTGTCAATTGACACTCTAACACTTTCAAAAGAAGGTCCCACATGATTTGGGTTGTCTACGGGTGCTTAGGAACCAGTTGGAACCAAGCCCAATAAATAAAACTCATTTTGGCCCAATTCTGGACACTGGCGGTCAATGACATTAGGGGTGATCAATCAGCCTTATTTCATCGACCTCCTTGGTTAACTGCCTATCCTGAATTGGTTCAGGATGGCCAAGTTAAGGTTGGTTCGATTGATTCTTCCCAAACAAGGTTTCTATACTAAAAGAAAGAGGGTTTTAACTCTTACCTAGAGTTCAATACACTTCATTGGTGATCCAAATGCTAAGCTAGTGCCGACAGGAGAACCTCTTATGTGAGAAAAAAAAATCAAATCAACCCATATTTTTGGTTGTGGGTTTCACAATTGCCCCCCATTAAAAAGAATTTTGTCCTACAAATTTTCTTACCTTGTTCCTTGAACAAGTGAAGATATTTCGCAAGAATCTCGTCTTCTTTCTCCCACAACGCTTCATCTTTAGGATGGTTCTTCCATTGTACCATGATGTAGGCAATGGATCATTTTCCTAGCTGGTGAACCTTCCTATCCAGGATTCCTAGCAGTTTCACTTCATAACTCAGGTCTGTATCCATTACTGGAGGTTCTGAGTTCAACACATGTGTCGGATCGGCAAAGTACTTCTTCAGCATCGACACATGGAACACGTCATGAACACCAGCAAGTGAGGGAGGTAGAGCTAGTTGGTAGGCTATAACTCCACTTTGGCTAAGTATTTCGTATGATCCTATATATCTTGGACTTAGCTTTCCCTTCTTGCCGAACCTTATGATTCCTTTGAAAAGAGATACTTTCAGGAAGACTTTGTTGCCTACTTCAAATTTAAGGTCTTCACGACGAAGGTTTGCATAGCTCTTCTGTCTTGATTGAGCAACTTTAATCCTTTCTCTTATCAGATCAACATTTTCGCAAGTCTCTTGGACGATGTCTGTTCCAAGGATTCTTCTTTCACCAACTTCATTCCAATATAGGGGAGTTATGCATTTCCTTCTGTATAATGCTTCATAGGGTGCCATGTTAACTGTAGACTGATAGCTTTTGTTATAGGAAAACACCATTAATGAGAGATTTTGATCCCAATTTCTTTTAAAATTCTGAGTGCAAGCTTTAAGTATATCTTCTAATATTTGGATCGTTCTCTCAAACTGTCCATACATTTGAGGGTAAAAGATAGTACTAAACTTCAGTTGAGTACCCATGGCATTCTGTAATCCTTCGTAGAACTTGGATATAAATCTTGGGTCGCGATTACATACAATGCTAGTTGGAACACCATGCAGGCAGATAATTTGATCAATATACAGTCTGGCCAACTTATCCATGGAATACTAAGGACAAACTACAATGAATCTTGTGGTTTTAGTAAACCAATCCACAATAACCCAGACTGCATCTACAGAGCGTGATGTCAGTGGTAACCCTGTGATGAAGTCCATGATAATGTGGTCCCACTTCCATTCTAGTACTAGTAATGGTTGCAGTTTACTAAAAGGTCTTTGATGTTCTGCTTTGACTTGTTGACATGTCAAACACTTATATGTTGCAGTTTACTAAAAGGTCTTTGATGTTCTGCTTTGACTTGTTGACATGTCAAACACTTATATATGAATTGAGCTACATTGGCCTTCAAACCTCTCAACCAAAATTCTTTCTTCAAATCATGGTACATCTTTGTACTTTCAGGGTGCATAGAGTATGGGGATGAATGAGCTTTATTCAGAATCTTTTCCTTCAAATCTTCTATAGATGTTGGCACGCATACTCTACCATGATAATAGACAAATCCATTATTCAGAATGAAATCAGGGTCTTGCCTTCTATTCTCAAGTTTACTCTTCAGTGTGCCTAGGTGGTGATCTAGAATTATTGCTTATTTGATTTCTTGTAGCAAGGTTGGTTGTATTTGAAGGGCACCTAAAGTGGCAGTAGTGCCTGCAAAAAATTTCTTCAGCAGAGCACTAGCAATGGAATCTTCTACTATGGGTGGAGGAATGATTTGAGCTTCAGATAGAATGTAATTGCTATCCTTAGCTTCTTCTTTGCTCATAGCTTTTCTACTGAGGGCATCGGCTACTACGTTAGCCTTTCCTGGGTGATATTAGATATTACAATCGTAATACTTTGGTAACTATAACCATCTTCTTTGTCTCATATTGTGTTCCTTCTGACTGACTAAGTAGGTGAGACTCTTGTAGTCAGACATTATTTGAAACTTACTCTCTATACAAGTAGTGTCTCCATGTTTTGAGCGCGAATACCACAGTGGCTAACTCAAGATCATGAGTTGGTAATTCTTCTCATGCTCCAATTGTCTGGAGGCATAGGAGATTACCTTGCCTTCTTAGGTAAGGACGTAACTAAGTCCTAGTTTGGATACATTAGTATACACTACTAGTCCTTCTGATCCAGATGGGATAGTCAAAACTAGAGCAGATATCAAATTCTCTTTCAGTAGTTGGAATGCTGCTTCACACTTTTCTGACCACGCAAATTTTGTTTCCTTCTTTGTAAGCTGCATCAGAGGAATGGCTATTCTGGTGAAGTCAACAATAAATCTCCGATAATAGCTGCCAATCCAAGAAAGCTTTTAACTTCTGTAACTGTCTTCAAAGCTTCCCAGTTGAGTACTGCTTTGACCTTACTTGGATCCACTGATATTCCTTCGATAGATACGACATGACCCAAAAAGGTAACTTCTCTCAATCAGAACTCGCACTTCTTGAACTTGGAAAATAGTTTCTCTTGTCTAAGTCTTTGCAAAGCTTGACGAAGATGCATGGCATGATCTTCCATACTTTCAAATAGACAAGAATGTCATCGACAAACACAATCATAGAGTGATCTAGGAATCGGGGAACACTCTGTTCATGAGTTCTATAAATGACGCTGGTGCATTTGTTAACCCAAAAGACATGACTAAGAACTCATAGTGTCCTTATCGAGTCCTAAAAGCAATATTTGGAATATCACATTCTCTGATCTTTAATGGATGGTATCAAGATCGGAGATCTATCTTAGAGAATACTTGAACACCTTAAAGATGATCAAACAGATGATCGATTTTAGGTAGAGGATATCGATTCTTCGTAGTAAGCTTGTTCAGCTCGGTAATCAATGCATAACCAAACGCTTCCGTCTTTCTTCTTGACAAACAAGACTGGCGCACCCCAAAGGGAGATACTAGATCTTATAAATCCCTTGTTTAAGAGTTCATGGAGTTGAACTTTCAGTTCCTTCCACTTAGAGGGCGCCATCCTATAAGGGGCTTTAGACACGAGCTAATCCTGGAACTACATCGATTATGAACTCTGTTTCACGATCAAGAGGTAAACCAAGTAAGTCTTTAGGGAACACATTTGGGAATTCATTTACTACATCAATCTGGTCAATGGTTGGTATCTCTAGGGTAGTGTCAATCATAGATTCTATGTAACCAATGCAACATAAGAGAGAAAAAATAAAGATCGAACAAACATACAACATGAGGATTTATTGTGGTTCAGCACCCAATTCGGAATGCCTAGCTCCTCCCTAAAAAATCAAAGAATTTCTTTATTCAAAAGAAATATCTGCACCTCTCTCCACCTCATAGGGAGCTTTCCTCTTTTTTGCTCTCTTACCTAGGGCTTTCCCTATAGAAACAATATATAGGCTCCCTAGATGTCACAGCCCATTCTGGGGAGTCGGGCGTGATATCCGAGTCATCTAAGAGACAACCTGAATCTTTCAGCGACCGACAACCAAAATGATCTACTAGTAAACCCCACAGTCTACATAAACAATATCCATAATATTCAATAATAATTAATATCATTGCAGTGGAATAATAAGACTTGCAGCAGAATCATAACAGATAATAGATACTTCTAATGTTATCATTACATAATAAGTCTATTATGTCTTACAAATTGTTTCACAAGTAATATTCATATTATATATACCCTGTACTAAATAACTAGAGTAAATCATAATAAAATACTATAGATAAACTAAACTGCAACTATCTATAGACATCAAAATCATGGAAGGGAGGAGCTGACTCAGGTCCCATAAACACAGTCTTTACATGTACAGCCCTCGACATGACCCTTCAGTGGCCCTCCACAAAGAGAAGTGCCCTCTACATCAATAGGATCCATATCAGCTGTTACAGAAGAGGTACCTGCAACCAAAGATAAAAATATTTCGATATCGAGGGGTGAGTTTCCATCCCAGCATAGCAAGAAGTCAGGTATCTAATGCAATCCTATGCAACAATTTATGAATGCAGTACAGAAGAAAATAAACAAGCAATTGTGAGTGGACATTCCCTTGCTATATAACCTAGCTCAATTACACCCCATGAGTGAACTGCCATTGACCTCGAGCACTCTTCGTAATGAATCAATGACACCCCTAACCGGAGCACTCCTCGATGATCAGTGGCCAGCACAACCCATGAGTGAACAACCATTGATCCCGAGCACTCCTTAATGAATCAATGACACCCCTGACCTGAACACTCCTTGATGATCAGTGGCTTGCCCATACTTCACTAAAGCACAAGTCATTTGACCAAGTTGATGTATGATGCATGAACAAATTATAAATAGGGTTACGCACCAGTAGAGATCCCCATTCTACTCCCATGGACTGACCGGGTCCCCACCAAGGTGTAACCGAACATAGGGTTATGTATCGTGCTCCCACACATTGCATGATCATATACCCTACACACAATCACATCCATAACAATAATAACTCAACATGGCATGTGCACACAGTAGGTTAAACTATACTCCAACAACAATCCCCGTTCCACTCCCATGGATTGACTGTGTCCCCACTAGAGCATAAAGTGCCAACATGGAACTATATTGTAGTCCCATACTCTATACGCCCTTCATACATGGTCTCAACAAAGGCTGCACCTCGTGCTTCCACTAAGGTACATCCATTCCCAATATGATTCATGAGGTCGCTCGTTACATGAACCACCATACATGAGTGGCACCCCAACAGAGAGCCCTGGATCCCCACTCCCATGGACCACCAGGTGTCACACCCCAATTTTGGACTAACCAAAATTGTGTGATGAACCGTCAATAAACCAATGGTTTAACCAGAATCTCAAATAGGCTATCCCACATATGATAAACCAAAACACACTCACATTAATCAGAGATAATAAAGTAAATAGCAGAAGTCTTACAGATAATGAACTGAGATCTAGTCATGATAAATAATTAATATTCTATTTATTTCTAAATAACCAAAACATAACTTAATACATATTACAATATCCAAATACGAAGTCTAAACACTAAATGTATCCACAGTTGAAACGCTCTCTTAACGAACCATGTTCATTCTCCACAGCTTGCTCATCATAGCCTCCACCCGTTCATATGTTGGCGTGTAGACATAATCTTCAATCATAGTACCTACAACATCAGAAACTAAAAGAATTGCACACGTGAGAGTCAGCTCTCCAACTTGAGCTCAGTGAGAAAACAAAACAATGCAACAAACATATGCATGCATTCAATTCATATCTTTGGTCTGGTATATGAGTTTGCAATGTGCTATAGAAAGGATAGGTGGCCAAAGGTCACGTTTATTGACGCCGCACCTCTATACACGAGTGTGTGGAGCCGCCCAAAGGTAATGTTTATTGTCGTCCCATATGCACCCACCATGGACAATGTATACACAAAGGTCACGTTTATTGCTGTACCCGTTGCCCAGACCAACACGTAAGCCCCTGCTGGCAAGGGCTCGCAAACTGGGCTCGCAACTAACCAATCCTAATGCCAATCAGTGTATCCAAGGCCTCATCCCAGCATCCCTCAATACATCCATAGAGATAGGGCTAAGGCCCCCCGACAGAGCCAGAGACTACACGGTCCGAGACCAACTCCCCTCATATCCTATGACGTAATAGTTCTGCTAAGGTAATGGTGATACGACGATGTCAGTGGACAAGACTTGAGTTAAAGATAGAGCTAGAGTACTGAGGCCCTGCCTATGACACCTCTCCCTGATACTCGCTCGCATCAAGCACACCAACCACACACATACATCCACATGCCTATTCCTATCATCATCATCATCATCATGTTATAAACAATAATTAAATATGCAAGAATAGTAATAATAAAAATATTGGATGACATGTTGAATGCACATAACAATCATATACGCATAAGATCAATCATGGCATTGGACTCAAGAGTAAGACTGTTTATTATTAACCAATTAGTTTAGGTCTTGTTCCCTCACCTTTACTTGATCGTAGGTCCTCTTTCAAGCTTTAAGAATCAACTATATATCGATATTATAACACTAGAAGACCTAATCAAATCGATAGAATTTAATTAGAATTAATTCAGACTTTAAAAAGCACGCTGTTAACTGGGGGTCGATGCTAGGGTCGGAGGTTCCATCGACCCTGGGTGCGACCACCCACAGTCTGGACTTCCCGAACACTGGGGGTCGATTGTTAGGGTCTGGTAGGGTCGATTGGCCATCGACCCCCCGTGCGACCCCCTGTGGGTTTCGTCAAATTTTCATCTTTCAATTTATTTATTCATGTTTGGGGTCCTATGGCTTACTTCTACAATCCATTCCACACATGTTCTATGGCCTAGAACCGTAGTTCACTCACCTATATGGCTTTCATGATTTTCCCCATGGTTTTCCATGAAAACCTAACCATGGGTGGATGATTTGGGTTTCTCCTAGATAATTCCCTCTTCTTTATCTATTCTAAGGTCTGTAGAATTACATGGAGATAGTATCCATACCTGAGAATTAGGCTTGTTTCTCTGAAGCCTTCTCTTTGATCTTCTTCTCCACTTTCCTTATCTTCTTTTTCTCTTTTTCTTGTCTTCTCTTTCTCTCAATCCAATAGGGTTCTAAAAGGAGTGAAAGAGGCTTAGGGACGTCTTATTTATAGAGTAGAAACTCCCAAAATAAGTCCCATTGAGATTAGGAAGGAATCCCATTGAAATTTGGAAAGTTTCCAAATCACGGTTTCTGTCTGTAGACTGGGGGTCAATGAGGGGGTCGGAGATCCCGTCGACCCCTGGTTCTTAAAACGTTTGACCCCCGGTATAAAACTCAGGGTTTGACTTTTATACTGGGGGGGTCCCACCCCCCTTGCTGGGTATGCGACTCTCCCCCTATTTTTTGTGTTTTTGGGTTAGTTTAATACCTGGGATCGTGATCTCCTTCACGCACTTGATCCATTTGGTTCGACCATGATGGGTAAACCTGGTTCAAGGTGGTAAGATCGGGTTAGTTAAATACGGGTCTTACAACTCCCCCTACTTATAAAAATTTCATCCTCAAAATTGTGCATACCTTCTGAGTCGAATAAATGAGGGTATTGCTTTCGCATAGCATTCTTTTCTTCCCATGTGATTTCTTCCATGTCTCTACTTCTCCAGGTGACCTTAACATAATAGATATCTTGGTTGCGTAGTCGTTGAACCTTTCGGCTGGGGATTTCAGTTGGTGTTACTTTAAATATCAAATCATCAGTCAAATCAGGTAGATCTACTGTCAGAACGTGCGTTGGATCTTTGACATACTTCTTCAATAAGGAAATATGAAATACGTCATGCACACTTGACATAGATGGTGGTTGTGCTAACTGATAAGCCACTTTCCCACGCTTAGCTAGAATCTCATATGGCCCGACATATCTTGGACTTAGTTTCCCTTTCTGTCCGAACCGTTTCAATCCTCGCATAGGCGATACTTTTAAGAATACTTTATCACCCACGACGAACTCAAGGTCTCGACATCGGGTATCGGCATATTGCTTCTGACGATTCTGAGCTGTTCTCACTCTTTCTTTGATAATGTCGACCACTCGACAAGTCTCTTCAACAAATTCTGGTCCAACAATACTACGTTCCCCAACTTCATTCCAAAACAAAGGAGTTCGACACTTTTTGCCATACAGTGCTTCATAGGGTGACATCTGTATAGTAGCCTGATAGCTATTATTATAAGCGAACTCAATCAGTGGTAACTTCTCATCCCATGATCCTTTAAAGTCGATTACATATGGTCGAAGCTATCTTCTAGAATCTGAATTGTACGCTCTGACTGTCCATCTGTCTGTGGATGGAATGCAGTACTAAACTTCAATGTTGTACCCATAGCCTTTTGCAATCCTTCCCAAAACTTTGAAGTAAATCGTGGATCTCTATCGGACACAATACTTTCAGGTACACCGTAAAATCGCACAATGTTATCCACATACAACTTAGCTAACCTCTCCAGTGTATACTGGGGTCGTATAGGTATAAAGCGAGCTGTTTTAGTTAGGCGGTCTATAATCACCCAAACTGCGTCAACTACTCGAGGAGTCAATGGTAATCCCGTGACGAAGTCCATAGTGATGCAGTCCCATTTCCATGCTGGTTCCGATAACAGCTGTAACAGTCCTGCCGGTCTTTGTCGTTCAGCCTTTACCTTCTGGAAATTTAGGCATTGAGACACGAACTTAGCTATATCTGCTTTCGTTCCTCTCCACCAATGTAGTTTCTTGAGATCGTGATACATTTTTGTACTTCCAGGATGTATCGAATAGATGGTGGTATGAGCTTCTTTCATCACTCGGTGTCTAATGTCCAAGCTTTTGTTTCGGGTATACATATTCTTACTTTGTACTTCAGTACCTTTTCTTCGTCCAAGGTGAACTCAGGGTTAGCTCTACCTTTTTCGATGTCGTCTTTTACCGTTCTTAGGTAAGGGTCTGATTTGATAGCTGTCTTCACTTCATCAACTATATCCGGTATAATTTTCAATGCGGCGAACATATTTGAAAACTGATGAATAAACCCTTGGTTGGCTGATCCATCTGGTGCATCTATCACAAACTGCTCATTACCGTGCTTAAATACCTTTCTGGTAATACACATTGCAGCAGTTGTGCTAGCCTCTCCCTGAGATTTTATCATTGCCTTTCTGCTCAACGCATCGACTACTACATTAGCTTTCCCTGGATGATACTGGATATCACAATCATAGTCTTTCAATAGTTTTAGCCATCTTCTTTGTCTCATATTCAGCTCCTTCTGATTAAATAGGTAAGTAAGACTTTTATGGTCTGATTTAATCTAAAATTCTCCCCGTACAGATAATGTCTCCATATTTTGATAGCATGTACTACTGCTGCTAGTTCCAAATCATGAGTGGGGTAGTTCTTTTCATATGTCTTCAGTTGTCTTGAGGCATATGCAATTACTTGTTCTCCTTGCATAAGTACACATCTTAATCCCAGTCCTGACGCATCGGTGTACAAGATAAATGGTTGTCCTAGAATCGGGATGGTCAAGATTAGAGCTGATATCAATCTAGCCTTCAAGGTTTGGAAACTCTTCTCGCATTTATCCGTTTAGCCAAACTTCTCACCCTTCTTAGTCAAACTGGTAAGAGGTACGACAATTCTGGAATAGTCTTCCACAAATCGTCGATAATACCCAGCTAGACCTAGAAAACTTCTAATTTCCGCAATGCTCTTCGGTGCTTCCCACTTTACAATAGCCTCGATCTTGCTGGGATCCACTTTAATTCCTTCAGCGGATACTACATGGCCTAGAAATATGACTTCCTTTAGCCAAAACTCACACTTTGTAAATTTGGCGTAGAGCTTTTCCTTCCGTAGTCGCTGCAGAGCGGCGTTTAGATTCTTAACATGAGTTTTCTCGTCTTTGGAGTAGACTAGTATATCATCAATGAATACTATAACCGATGTATCCAATATGTCGTGGAAAACCCGGTTCATAAGTTCCATAAAGGTTGCTGGTGCGTTTGTCAATCCAAAAGACATGACCAAAAATTCATAATGTTCGTATCTGGTCCTGAATGCTGTCTTGGGGATATCACCATCCTTAATGTTCAGCTGATGGTAGCCTGACCGAAGATCAATCTTTGAAAACACTTTGGCACCTTGTAACTGATCGAACAGGTCATCAATCCGAGGCAATGGATACCTATTCTTGATTGTCAGTTTATTCAGTTCTCGATAGTCTATACACAAGCGAACGCTACTGTCCTTCTTCTTCACGAATAATACTGGCGCTCCCCATGGTGATATGCTAGGGCAAATGTAACCCTTGTCCAGCAGTTCTTGTAGTTGTACTTTCAATTCCTTCAGTTCAGTAGGAGCCATTCGATAAGGTGCTTTCGATACTGGTGCGGCTCCAGGTATAAGATCTATAACAAACTCTGTAGCTTGGTCGGGTGGTAATCCTGGTAATTCTTCAGGAAATACGTCTGGATAGTCTCGCACGACATCAATATCTTCCATTCATGGTGCTTCCTTGGTAAGATCGATCACAGATACTAAATACCCGTATGCTCCTTTCTCAAGGCACTTCTTAGCCTTTAGCGCCGAGAGTATGAGCTTTCGTTTACGGGGAAGTTTGGTTCCCGAAAAACTGAACTCTGCTCCTTCTTTGTCTTTAAATGTCAGCTTCTTTTCGGCACACAATAGGTTTGCAGAATACCGAACTAACCAGTCCATTCCCAAGATGACATCAAAGTCTACCATCTCAAGTTGGATCAAGGTTGCATCCAAGGTCTTTTCATCAATAAGCACTAGACATGGTCCATAACCTTTTTCTAACTCCACTTCTAATCCCATAGGTGATCGTACAAGTAGTTTGTAGTCTAAGGATTTAGGGGGTAGATTTAACTTCTTTCCTAACGTCACAGATATAAAGGAATGAGTAGCTCCTGAATCAAAGAGTACTCTGGTGGAAATGCCATTAATAGGTACGATACCTGTGATTTGTTTTGGTTTAGTCTACATGCTCATACAATGTAATACAACTAACAAAAAACGTAAGTCATACCTGTAACCACATCAGACGATGCGGCAGCATCCTCGGATGTAACCACGTAAACTCGTCCTTGATGTAGCTACTTCTTGGGCTTAGGACATTCCCTTGCTATATGTCCCACTTGGTTGCAGTTAAAACATTTTATCCCTTCAGTAATTGGCTTCTGTTGCTGTTGAACTACGGGAATAGTCTTGGTTGCAGCGGTAAAGCCTTGAGCATGGAAGGGTTTGAATGTCTTGTTATTCCCTCCATTATAAGAATTTCTAGCTGCCCTTTTGATACCTCTGTTTTGCATGAAATAGCTCTCCTTCTGGCTCGATTCTATAACTTGAGCAATTTGTGCCGCTTCATTATAAATTTTCTTTTTATGTCCCAGAACATGCTTGCGGATGCTTCCCCTAAGTCCCATGACGAACCTTCGGGTCTTTGTGTTTTCCTCTTGCATACTAGTGGGTGCAAAGAAGAACAGCTCTTCATAACGCTGTTGGTATGCATCTATGGTCATCTGTCTCGGATATAAACTCAGGAACTCTCTTTCCATAGAATCTCTGAAACTTCTTGGAAAGTACTTCTCAAAGAACACCTCCTTATAAATATCCCAAGTCAGTTGGGCGTGCTTTGTAAGTAAATACGTACTGGTAGACCTCCACCAATGGTGTGCATCTCCTTTCAGCATAAAGGTGGCACACAACTCTTTTTCTTCTTCATTTAATGTCATCATCATAAAGTTTCTTTCCATTTCGTCAACCCAGTGTGCCGGCCATAAAGGGTCTGCTGGCTTGCCATTAACTCTCTGGGTTTTAGTTTCAGAAAATGCTCCACCAGTCTGGAGTGATCTAGTGGCTGCGGGACATACGCTCCATACATAAGTGGTTGGTAGTGATATCCACCTTGAGCTATTTCAGGATTTGGTACTTTAGCCTGCATGATAGGAGTCTGAGGTGCGTGGGGTACTGTGTTACTTCCCCCTGGTGCTGTGCTTGCCTGTCCAGCTGGCATTGGAGGTGTTTGTGCAGCTGGAAGGGTTATGCCTATGGCAGCTTGGATAGTAGCTTGTGCCTGTTGCATCTGTTGCAGCTGTTGGGCCAAGTTCATTACGACTGTGGCCAAGTCTGTAGGTGGAGCTGGCAGATTGGTAGGATTTGGCTGCCCATTTATGACGGACGGTGCCGTGTACATGTTCCCCTGTGTTTCCGGGTGTGTCTGGTTATCTTCCCCCATAGGTGGTGGTGGTGGGATAGAGTTACGGCTCTGTCTGGTTGCTCTGCGTCCCGCCATTAATTAATCTGATAGTGGGATTGCCTGAAAAATCATTGAACACGAGAGACAATCATTAATTACTTCATTCTCATAT